>CM076584.1:225370445-225487915 GCA_034641835.2 Pinus albicaulis | reverse complement strand
AGACACCTAGATTATGTAAGAAATGTAAATCAGGAGGTGTTGATTCTCTATTCCCAAGAGTCTTACTGGTTTCGGGAGATGAAAGTGTAGGCTCAGAATCTAACTGATCAAAATCCCCAAATGACCTAGTTCTGAATGGGTTTAATAAGCCGATTTGTGATTCATGAAGAGCTGAAAGATTCTCAGGAACTGAATTAGCTCTTAGGGGTGGTCTGAAAATGGTTGAAGACTGTATCCTAGGAGACTTCCTAAGAATTCTTTCTGGGTTATCAACTATTTCAGGAGGATTTGGGTCAGGATGGGCTCTAGTGTGAATCTTTTTACGAGCCACAATGTTTATGTGTTTAGACCCAACCTAAACAAGAAAAGTTCAACCAGATATGACAATCTTTAGATGGTTAACTAATCTATTTTCTCAATTCGAATCTTGCAGTCCTCTAACTGAATTTGAATGATTTTATAATGATAAGGGTTCTTTCCAGTGGAGTCTTAAGGTCTGTTCAGGATGGTGGAGTCGCCAGGTGGATGTTTCAAAATGTTTCCAAATGAGTACACTGTCCACCACAGTGTTTGTGAAACATTCCTTTTCAGGGATATCTCGAAACACAACAAACTCTGACCAGAGATTGACTGGGAGGGCATTCACCAGATATGTCACCCCCCAAAGAGGATGAGATCCAGAGGCTACCTGGCCCTTTCCAGACTCTGTCTAAGAGTATAAGGTAAAACACATCAAAGACGTAGACAAGATATCAAAACTAGTGTTTTACTACCAATCTGAAATTTTTTTGGTATTTTCCGAATTGTATATATTTGTGGTTTTAAAAGAATGTCCTAACTTTGCCTCAGAACTTAGCTACGGTTATGAAACAAAGACAGTCTATCCTTATGGCTAAGCTAGCTGATTTTCCAAGGTTAAATAAAAACTTAAAAGAATCCTAGGATTGACCTAGTTTGTCACTGATTCAATTGATCTTAATCTTAATTACCATTTTCTTGGTAGTGCTTGAAAAGGCTGCTTTTTACTCTCAAGATGTTATAAAGATTCTGGGTGAGGAGTTCCCCAGCGGAGTCGCCATAAATGTTAGGTCTCTGTAACAAGCAAGATTGGCAAAGTCCGATCACAGAGTTAACATCATTTCAACCAACTTTGGGATTCTAGGGTCTAGCCCTCCTGAATCCGGAGAGGGATCTCTCCAATATGTACAAAGATGGATATTGTCTTTGAAGTTTAGGGTGATGGTATTAGGCTAGTTATGAAGACCAAGGGTTTTGTTTGGTTTTCTCAGACGGTTGAACATAGTTGCTGTCTGAGACGGAAAGATCTATATGCAAATAGGTTCAAAGGTGAGAAGTTGCAAGTGAACAAAATAAGCTTTGATTCTAAAGAAAGATGATGGCAAGTTTTCAATCCATTGGGCTATGGATTCATAAGAGAATTTAATTGAAACAACCAGGTTCAAGAGTAATCTATGGGGCAAGTCATCTAGGCCTAAGGATCTCTTTGAAGTTTGATTTATGGAATGGGGTGATACAAAAAGAAAGGGAATTCACAGATGTAGAACAAAGAGCAGCCCAGGATCTGGTAAGTACTTTGAAACTAGCCAGCCTTTGACTAGGCACTTAAGGAAAACATAGAAGCAAACTAGGATCTGGTAAGTACTTTGAAACTAGCCAGCCTTTGATACACTTCTAATATAACACAAATTAAAAACAAAGGGAAACTTAAAAGGCAACCTTTGAAGCAGGAACTAGCGGGCAGGGCTCACCTTTCTCCTCATCTTAGTCCTTCTTTGCTTAGTTACTTTCAAGACAATCACCAAGATAACACATAATGGCCCAAGATCTGATAAGTACTTTGAAACTAGTCAGCTTTTGACACATTCTAAGGGAAACAGACAAATAGTTGAGCAAACAAGAAAGGGACTCAGGGCTAACCTTTGATTTCCTCAATTCATTCCTTACACAACATATATGAAAGTAACATTTAAAAATAACATTCAGCAGTGATGAAAAGATGAGGGAACGCCAGCATCTCTGTGCTTAGACTGAATTAAATCATTTCTAAATAACACAATTAGAGGAAAACATTGGGATAAAGATTTTTCAGCCAGAGAAGGTCACTGATGTACAACAAACTCTAACATTGTTTAAACTGTTCTTTATAGTGGAAAATGAAAACAAATTGAAAATAGAAATAAAAAGACAAGTTATAGTGAGAATAACATCACCATCAGCATAGACCAGGATCCCATAAATCAGCTGGTATTGATTGCTTCAAACCGGTTACAATCTTCAAATCCAATGTTTTAATTCACCTCTCCTCACAACCTAACCTATCTCATACAGAATGCCTCAAGGGCCATGAAACCACTATTTACTACAAATAAGAGTTTTCCACTGCAAACAAATACAAATTGTCAAGAATTACATTTGAGAATCAAATAATTTGAACCTCACTCACTTTCCTGAGTATTTATAGAAGGATGAGGAGGTGAGATCCACAAAATATCCCAAATACAATCACGTGCACTACTGCCTCCTCGACCCCGTGATGTCTGATGAAGAAATTATGGGGGTGTGTTATATCAGACATGGAAAATGTGTTTACACTGATGAAGTAAGCTCGAAGGGAGCTTATGTTGACCTTTGAGGCTCTGCGTACTGTTAGGGTTACTCTGCAAACATTCTGTCATTGAAATCTGGTGCAGTAATAACTTCTTGGTTGTTCCGAGGCATAATATTTGATCTCGTTCAATAAATTCATCCTCTGATTGAGCATTCTGAGGCAATAGGTGGCACTGTGGTGGTTGAGGAATCAATTCGCCTCAACGTATGGCGGTGGAGGCGATCTGTCCATAACATTTTGTTTTTCTGAACTGTCTGGCCGCATTAGGCTTCTTGACAACCGTGTTCTCTTCGTAATCCCCGCCAATTTATTCATAAAATCGTCAAGCCTGTCTTTATTCTATCTTCAAAATCGATACTCTCTTTCTCCGTCTGACATCGATGGCATTCTTTCAGTTTACAGGATGCTACAACCAAAGCCAGTGAAACTTGTTGACATCATTATCTTTCCATGACTACTCTACTAATCGTAAAGGACTGGGAGTCGTCACCCCCATCCCTTAGATATTCATAACACTAAGAAAAAACCCAAAAACCTGCAAAACAAGAAAATGAGGAAATCATGTTATATGGATAATAGATCGGGACGCAGGGCGAAGTGGAAAAAGGAGCGATCGAGCTGCGGATCGTACATGCTATCAATCTGCTGGGGATAAACCTGAATCACTGCAACGGGAAAAAGGTGGACTGTACAATGGAATCGGGAGAGTGAATGTAAACCGTCGATCTACAGAGATCGACGGCAGGGATTGGACTTTAAACGCACCGGGGAAGATTTAACGGGCGGGCAAATTCGTTAAAGGGTGAGCGGAAAAGGCGATCAGGGACCGTCGGATGGGAGGGCCCAGATCCAACGGCGGGGATGAATCCCGCTGCATGGCCATAGGACGAGGTTTAACGCGCGGGCAATAGACATGGCACGGCAGTTTTGGGATGAAGTGGCGAACACGTGTCGGCCAGCGTGTGGGATCGCTGGCCGACGGTATAAAACCGCCCCCAGACGAAAGGTGGTGCGGGCACGAAACCGGTGGAAATGGAAAACAGCGCGGCGAAGGGGGGTCCACCAGATGAGGGGTACACTACGCACCGTTGATCCGTGGGACAGATTGACGGCTGAGTTTCAATATGATTTTCTTTGGTGGAAAAATAAAATAAACTCGACTTTGCATTTTACAAAGGTTTTCAATGTTTTCGGGTAATAAATAAATTCCAAGTATTAAGCGCCCGTAGGATTTAGTTCACGGTTCTGGCGTCAGGGCATATGAATGGAGAAAAGGCAGGGGCTTAACCGAGGGGCTAAAGCTTGGCGCACGGAAATATACGCTTTTATATGTTTTTCCATGATTTTTGAAAAAGGGGAAAGGGGTTCCGATAGGCCAAAAGGTGGGTTTTTAGCCTTAGGAAATGAGATTTAATGGAGGAATAAGGGTTAATACATGATTTAGTGGGATATTTTATGAAGAAAAGGAAATTGGAGGATGAAGGTAAAAATGGAGGAAAGGGAGGGAAAAAGGAGGAGGATGCAGCAATATTTGACTAGGATTTTCATGGGGAATCAGAGGCTGGGAAGAAGGAAAAGTATGAAGAACCAACCAGCAGTTTGTGATCTTACTAACAGTCTTCAAGCACCAACAAGTTTCAGGATTGAATTTTTTTCTTGAAGGCTGCAAAGAATATTTAGCCACCAACTGATATAATTGAAAAATATAGGTGGCTAACAGTGGCTCCACTTGGGGATGGTGCCTTCTTGAAGGCATCAAGAATTCAGACTTGATTTCTCTGGGATGATGACTGGTGTCTGACCCATCACTTGCTCTTGCTTTTCTTCTGGACAAAATAATGTCAGTCATGAATTTCATCAATACAACTTCTACCTACCCCAACCCTATTGATCTAACATTTTTTCTTCATCAGAGTGCACTTGGATTGGCAAACTCTTAACACAACATTTATTCTTTTGAAAGCATGAAATCTAATCTACTTCTACTCCTTATTTCTCCCTGAACTCAGATTAAACAGTTGAGCTCAGATATTCCTCTACCTATTCTACTGTTTGTTAGGATTAAACAATCCAACAAACTTTTATTCACTAAATTCTACAGCGGAAATTTAAAAATAGCCAAGTCAAGATTGAGCTGTTTGACTTGCTATGATCTATGGCATAAAAACAAGCTGCACCCAGATTATTATTTGCAGAAAATGTTAAATCAAAACAGAATGCTTAAGATCTAAAAATTTTCTCATTATGACCTTCTCTTATATTCACAGCTCTGTTTTTCTTCTCAGTGAGCTATCTTTATGTTTTCTTTGGTTCAAGTTTCAAGTGAATTAGAACCAGGTCTTTTCTCTCTGACTCAGAAATTGGGGTAGTTTTGAGTCAGTTCTTTGGAAACTTTGGTTCAGGTTTTGAGTTTGTTTGAACCTTCATTTCTACCCTAACCTATCTACTGATAAGCCAAGATTAAACAGTTTGGCAAATCAAATTTGCTATCCTATTAGCAGAAAATTGAAAGCTAATTAGTCAAGATTAAACAGTTTGACCAATTAGAAGTGTGTTTCAAGGAGTGGCATTTAAGCTTGCACACTTTTAGATTCATTTCTCTTTTTTGGCATGGGGCTTTGCCTTTCTTGTTTTTCATTTCTGCCCTCTTTTCTTTCTTTCTTTATTTTTGTATTTTTTTTATTTTTCATAACTTTAAATGCAATGGTGGATGGAATATTTACAGTGAAAAAAGAAGGTAAAAAGGCTTCAAACATGAAAATAATTTAAGAAATATAATGCTTAAGCATCCTGTCATTGACAGGACCCCCAAACAATTCTGCTCCATTCAGCTCTTGTAAGAAAAATGCATTGTTCCCAGCAAGTGAATGAATGGAGTAAGGGCCAAGCCACAGATTGTCAAATTTACCATGCTTTCCCTTGTCTTCCCTTTTGGAGTCCCACTTTAAGACTTTTTCCCCAATCTTGAAATTGCTGGCCTTTGTTCTTCTGTCAAATATCTTCTTGATATTGTCTTGTTTCTGTAATGCTTTATTGTACACTTCCTCCCTGGTTTGCTGAAGATGAATGGTCTGATTTATTCTTCTGATTATATCATTTTCTTCAGTCTGCAATTCTTGAATTAACTTCATAACTGGTACACCCAGGCTGCTAGGAAAAATTGCATCTGTACCATATATAAGCTGGAAGGGTGACATACCAATGGATTTCTTCAATGTTAATCTGTCAGCCCAAAGTGCATGATTCAGCTTTATGTGCCAAGACTTCTTGTTGTCCTCCAACAGTTTATTTATTATGTTCACTAAGCTTTTGTTGGAAGATTTTGCAAGTCCATTACCTTGAGGGTAATAGGCTGTGGAGTGCCCCAATGTTATCTGGTATTTGTGACAGAATTCTACCATTCTCTTTGATCCAAATGTTGCTGCATTATCTGTAATGATCTTGGTAGGACAGCCAAATCTGGAGAGGATGTTGGTTTCTATGAATTTAATGATAACTGAGTCATTGGCATGTCTACATGGAATGGCTTCTATCCACTTAGTGAAGTAGTCTGTGGCAGTAAGGATCCACCTATGTTGGGTAGAGGATGGTGGGTGGATTTCTCCTATGAAGTCAAGTCCCCACTGTTGGAAAGGGGCTTCAACAGTAATTGGATGCAGAGGAAGGGGTAGCAATTTTCTCTTGCCCTCGAACAATTTGCATTTATGGCAAGTGGTTGTCAGTTTATGTACATCAGGAAAAAGAGTAGGCCAATAAAAACCAGCCCTCAAAATTTTGTTGGCTGTTGACTTCCAGTACAAATGGCCTCCGCACTCTCCTTCATGGAATTCCTGCTTAATCTTTTCTGCATCAAACTCAGGCAAACATTTAAGCAATATACCACTAGCATTTTTCCAATAAAGACATTTTTCAATAATGCAATAGTTTACAGCTTTTAACTTTAGGAATCTTGCCTTTGTTTTGGATAAACCAGGAGGTGTGTTTAAATTTAGCAAAACATAGACAATATCAGTATACCAAGGAGAATTCGCAAAATAATCTTCAACAATGGGAGTTGAGAATTCTTCTTGGTCATCCAAAGCATTAATCATATTAATATCAAGAACTTCACAATTTGATTCAGCCATTAACCTAGCTAGACCCTGACCTTTGATAAGCTTAGTGGGTTTAATCTCTAAATCATATTCAAGAATAACAGCAATCCACTTACCTCTCTTACCATCCGGATCCTGGGTTAGAATGTCTTTTACAACTGAATTTGGGACAAAGGCAATAATGTGTGAGTGAAGGATGTATACCCTGAAGTCTTATAAAGCTTTCACCAAAGAAAAAGCCTGTTTTTCCATAATGTTATACCTCAAAGGGGCATCCCTCAATGCCTTGCTAAAGAATGCAATGGGCTGCTCTTGTCCTTGTGGATTTTTCTGTAAAAGGACAGCAGCTATAGTATGTTCTGATGCAAACGAGAAGATATAAAAATCCTTTGAAAAATCAGGACTTATGAGAACTGGTGTTTTGGTTAACGCTTGTTTAACTATTTCAAAGGATGTCTTTGCTTCCGAGGTCCATTTTACCCCTTGCTCCTTCTTCAACATGTTTGTGATATTCCTAAGGAGCTCAGCCAAGTTGGGGATGAACCTTCTCAAAAAGTTAATCTTCCCTATGAAAGACTGTAACTCTTTGATATTTCGAGGATGAGAGATTTGCAATATGGCCTCAATCCTCATGGGATCTATCTTTATGCCCTGCTCGGAAATGATATGTCCAAGGAGCTTACCTTCTTGGAGACCAAATAAAGTCTTCTTGGGGTTCAAAGATATCCCAAACCTTCTGCACTTCTCGAAAACTTTCCTCAAATGTTCTAAGTGTTCTTCATCTGTTTTTGAAAATACAGTTACATCATCAAGATAGATAATGATGAAGAAGACTAATTCTTCTGAGAATGCTATGTCCATGGCTCTCTAAAAGGTTGCTCCAGCATTCATCAAACCAAAAGGCATTTTCACATACATGAAAGTGCCCCATGGTGTAGTAAAAGCTGTCTTTAATTGATCATCAGGGTGGACTAGGACTTTATTATACCCTGAATAGCCATCCAGCAAAGAAATTCTTTTAGACCCCACCACCCTTTGCAAAATATGATCCATTTTGGGCAAAGGGTAGTTGTCTTTCAATGAAGCTTTGTTTAAATTCCTGAAGTCTATACAAAGTCTGATCTCTCCAGTCTTTTTCCTAACAGACACCAAATTAGATACCCACTCAGAATATCTAATAGGGACAATAATACCAGCATCGTGCATCTTCATGATTTCCTTCTTAACCAATGGCAACTAGACAGGGTTGATTCTGCGCAGTTTTTGTTTGAATGGTTTTTGGTTTTCTTTAAGAGGGATTTTGTGCTGTATTATTTCAGTGTCATAGGATTTGAGATCTTCATAACTCCACGCAAAAACATCAGAAAACTCTTTGAACAGCTCTAAGTATTTGAGTTTAATGTGAGCTGGCAAGGTTTTAGACAGCTTGATCAATTTCGGTTTTTCCTCACTGCCTATATTGCATTCCTCCACTTCAGTTTCTACAGGTTCCAGTTTAGGTATTTTGGCCACATCATCAAAATTAAATAGTTCCTCTAGAGGGGCCAAGCCCTTGGGCAAACTATCATCTTTAGAATGCAGAGTTTCCATTTCTTCTATTTCAGGTTTTGGACTTAATTTTGTTTGGTGTGCAGATGTGATAGTCTGAAGGTTTATATCTACCAGCTGTGGAGATGGTTCTTCTTCACCAAGAAAATTTTCTTCACTGCAGTCTGTATCATAGTCTGAATCTGAACTATGAGGTTCAAACTCCTTTCTGAATTGCATGAAGTCTTCTATTTGTTTATCTCCATCAAATACCTGCCAATATTTCTTGTTATCTGGGATGGTTGGTCTGAATTTTATCTGAGAGGTGTCATCATACAGCATTGGGCAGGTTCTAGCAGCAAAGGCTAAATTGTGGGCTGCAATATTTCTTTTTCTTGGGACAAAAGATAAGGTGCACTCCTCAAATGTTTTCAAAAGATCAATGACATCATTCCTGTAGGCCCTAAGTCTGGGGTGATTTGAATTATACTCCCCGTTGACTTGCCTAATGATTAATTCGGAATCCCCATAAACATCGATTCTCTTGGCACCTAATTTTTTCAAGAGATGCAAGCCTAAGAGAAGGGATTCATATTCTGCTATGTTGTTGGAACACTGAAAGTTTAATTTGCATGAGATACATTCTGTATGATTATTTTCAGTGTTACTGATCCAGACACCTGCACCAGCATTTGTTTTGGTGCATGACCCATCAAAATACATAGTCCAGAGAGGCAGATTTTCAGTTTGGTGAATGGACGTTGTATCATTTGATTCCTCAAGTTTTTCATCGGGTTGAGGACTGTCTTTCTGACTGTCAAGTTTTAAGCTCAAAGGATTGATAATTTGCAATTCAAGATTTGAGTTTAGCTTGCTAGGATCTTCAGGAAGAATAGACCGTTTTGGCACTTCAGCGTCGTTTTCCTCCTCTTTTACTCCAACCATGGATTCTATTGAAATAAATTGTTCTGTGAATGTTTCATCATTAAACATGATAAAAGAATCAAGGCTCGTGTTCATAGCATAGAGAGGGGAGTTTTGAGGCCTATCCTGACTTGTCACTGTGTACTGCATGTGGGATTCCCTGTAAAGTTTCCTAGTTTGGTTAAAAACAGGGATAGTTGCATAGGTCATGTCCATTTGCATGGTCCCCTGTAACTTAGCCCCCCAAGATCGTGATAAAAGCATTCCGTACTTTGGGGGGACATCAGCCACAACAACATCCATGACTAAACATTTGGTTGGAATTTGAGCTAAATTAACACAGAGATCTTTAATCAATCCTAGACACTTAACTCTGCTTGAGTCAAAAGAGTACAGGTCTTTGTAAGGTCTGGTAACCTCAAGACCCAGGCCTTCCATTACAGCTTTTGGCATTAAATTATGGGAAGCACCTGAATCATGCATAGCATTATGCAGAATTTTGTCATGAATGTTTAGGCTTACATAAAAGGGGGGGACAGGACCTTCCTGGAATTTTCCTTCAATCTTTGGACCAAAAATAAGCTCTGGTTGGTCATCATTAAGATGGAGAGTATCTTCATTATCTCCTAAGTTTAAAGCCTTCAAAATTTTGGACCTATATACATGTTGGGCAGCTAACTCAGTCAAAGGAACAGAGATTTTGATCTTCGAGATTTCCTGTTCTAGGCTAAAAAGGTTTTGACTCTTCAAAGTATTGACTTCAGCCTTGTTTACTGCCATTTTATCAGCAATAACAGCTTGCTGATTTGGTTTATCTACAGTTGAAACAGTTGTCTTTCCAGGAGTACTAACTGAGGTGCTAGTACTACTAACGTTTGCACTCTGTTCTTTGATGTTTTGAGTGTCTTTCTCTTTATCATTACCAGAATCCACAGCCACCGCTTTGTCCTTTTGTTTGATTGTTTTAGACTTGGTTGCAGTGCTGTTTTGAGAAGGTTTGTCAGAGGTTTTATTGTTGGGGGTTTGTTGATTAGATCTACTTCTGAGTTCGTATTCCCTTAAAGGCTCTATGACAGCGTTCTCCATGTTCTGATAGTTATTCTCATTATCATTTCTTCTGTCATCGCAAGGTGTATAAAGACCTTGTTTATTATCATAATGAACCTCAAAGTCATCATCATCTACCCCAAATAAGTTTATATCATCTTCCTCTGTTATTTGATCTGTTTGTTCAACCTCACTTAAAAAGTTCTGATGAAAGGGAGGAATGACTTGCTGATCATCTTCCCTGGGTCTGTTTGGAGGCTGATTTCTTCTAAGATTCTGATTCTGGTTTTGGTTTCTGTTTTGAGGAGCGTTTTGATTTAGACTTGCTTGTGCTCTCTCTAGAATGCTCATTTTCTTCATCATTTCTTCCATCATTCTTTCCATATTTGAGCTCGAATTAGAAGGGGTGGATTCCTCTCTAAAAGATACTCTCTTTTCAGCTTTCATCCTTGCTCTCTTCTCCATGAGGTTTACCTCCACGGAAAGAGCACCTCTTTGCATATCTTCAAGGGTTGCAAAGATTCTTTCTCTGAATGAATAAGTCATGTCCGGATCAAACCCTTCAGGGAATTTGTTTAAGGTTGATCCTTGAGGAGGTTTCAGTTCGGGGGAAAGTGCATTATATACACTGTTAAACCTGGTACAATAAGCTTGTACACTTTCCCCAGGGTTCCTATGGAGATTGTTATAGTCGGCAAGGACTTGGAGAGGGTTTTTCCTTACTTCCCATTTGTTTAAGAATTTTTGATGGAAGGTTTGGAGATCGTTAATACTGTGGGGGGTTAAACCCTTAAACCATTTTCTCACCTCTCCCCCCAAACTTTGAGCAAACAGTCTGATTTTGACAGATTCATTATCGATTTCATTTCTGTCAAAGTAGTCATTCATCTTATCCACATGTTGAGATGCTGTTATGGTATTATTAGCATCATATAATGGAATTTTGGACTGATAGTCCTGTGGAAGATTGACTAATGGTACAGGAAGGACTAAGGGAGCATACCAAGCCGCCATGATATGTGGTGGGGGTGTATTTACAAGAGGAGGTGTGGATTGAAGTGGAGTGGTTTGAACAGTGGATGAAAGATGAACAGAAGTGGATGGAACAGCAGTAGATCTCTAAGCTGATCTCGGATGAGAGACACCTAGATTATGTAAGAAATGTAAATCAGGAGGTGTTGATTCTCTATTCCCAAGAGTCTTACTGGTTTCGGGAGATGAAAGTGTGGGCTCAGAATCTAACTGATCAAAATCACCAAATGACCTAGTTCTGAATTGGTTTAATAAGCCGATTTGTGATTCATGAAGAGCTGAAAGATTCTCAGGAACTGAATTAGCTCTTAGGGGTGGTCTGAAAATGGTTGAAGACTGTATCCTAGGAGACTTCCTAAGAATTCTTTCTGGGTTATCAACTATTTCAGGAGGATCTGGGTCAGGATGGGCTCTAGTGTGAATCTTTTTAGGAGCCACAATGTTTATGTGATTAGACCCAATCAAAACAAGAAAAGTTCAACCAGATATGACAATCTTTAGACGGTTAACTAATCTGTTTTCTCAATTCGAATCCTGCAGTCCTTTAACTGAATTTGAATGATTTTATAATGATAAGGGTTCTTTCCAGTGGAGTCTTAAGGTCTGTTCAGGATGGTGGAGTCGCCAGGTGGAAGGTTCAGAGTGTTCTCAAAAGGGTACACTGTCCACCACAGTGTTTGTGAAACATTCCTTCTCAAGGATATCTCAAAACACAACAAACTCTAACCAGAGGTTGACTGGGAGGGCATTTACCAGATATGTCACCCCCAAAGAGGATGAGATCCAGAGGCTACCTGGCCCTTTCCAGACTCTGTCTAAGAGTATAGGGTAAAACACATTAAAGACGTAGACGAGATATCAAAACTGATGTTTTACTACCAATCTGAAATGTTTTTGGTATTTTCTGAGTTGTCTATATTTGTGGTTTAAAAGAATGTCCTAGGTTTGCCTCAAAACTTAGCTACGGTTGTGAAACAAAGACAGTCTATCCTTATGGCTAAGCTAGCTGATTTTCCAAGGTTAGATAAAAACTTAACAGAATCCTAGGATTGACCTAGTTTGTCACTGATTCAATTGATCTTCATCTTAATTACCATTTTCTTGGTAGTGCTTGAAAAGGCTGCTTTTTACTCTCAAGATGTTAACCAGAGATTCTGGGTTCGATCCCCAGCGGAGTCGCCAGAAATGTTAGGTCTCTGTAACAAGCAAGATTGGCAAAGTCCGATCACAGAGTTAACATCATTTCAACCAACTTTGGGATTCTAGGATCTAGCCCTCCTGAATCCGGAGAGGGATCTCTCCAATATGTACAAAGATGGATATTGTCTTTGAAGTTTAGGGTGATGATATTAGGTTAGTTATGAAGGCCAAGGGTTTTGTTTGGTTTTCTCAGATGGTTGAACATAGTTGCTGTCTGAGACGGAAATATCTATATGCAAATAGGTTCAAAGGTGAGAAGTTGCAAGTGAACAAAATAAGCTTTGATTCTAAAGAAATATGATGGCAAGTTTTCAATCCATTGGGCTATGGAGTCATAAGAGAATTTAATTGAAACATCCAGGTTCAAGAGTAATCTATGGGGCAAGTCATCTAGGCCTAAGGATCTCTTTGAAGTTTGATTTATGGAATGGGGTGATACAAAAAGAAAGGGAATGAACAGATGCAGAACAAAGAGCAGCCCAGGATCTGGTAAGTACTTTGAAAATAGCCAGCCTTTGACCAGGCACTTAAGGAAAACATAGAAGCAAACTAGGATCTGGTAAGTACTTTGAAACTATCCAGCCTTTGATACACTTCTGATAGAACACAGATTAAAAACAAAGGGAAACTTGAAGGCAACCTTTGGAGCAGAAACTAGCGGGTAGGGCTCACCTTTCTCCTCATCTTAGTTCTTCTTTACTTAGTTACTTCCAAGACAATCACCAAGATAACACAGGATGGCCCAAGATCTGATAAGTACTTCGAAACTAGTCAGCTTTTGACACATCCTAAGGAAAACAGACAAATAGTTGAGCAAACAAGAAAGGGACTCAGGGCTAACCTTTGATTTCCTCAATTCATTCCTTACACAACATATATGAAAGTAACATTTAAAAACAACATTCGGCTGTGACGAAAAGATGAGGGAACGCCAGCATCTCTGTACTTAGACCGAATTAAATCATTCCTAAATAACACAATCAGAAGAAAACATTGGGATAAAGATTTTTCAGCCAGAGAAGGTCACTGGTGTACAGCAAACTCTAACACTGTTTAAACTGTTCTTTATAGTGGAAAATGAAAACAAATTGAAAAAAGAAATAAATAACAAGTTACAGTGAGAATAACATCACCATCAGCATAGACCAGGATCCCATAAATCAGCTTGTATTGATTGCTTCAAACCGGTTACAATCTTCAAATCCAATGTTTTAATTCACCTCTCCTCACAACCTAACCTATATGTTACAAGCAGAGCTCCAAGGGCCCATGAAACCACTATTTACAGTCAAGAGTTTTCCACTCAGAAACAGCTACAACAATTCAGCAATTACATTAGCAACCAACTAATCCAACCCCTCACTCATCTTCTTCTGGAGTATTTATAGAAGGATGAGGAGGTGAGATCTGATAAAAAGATCTCAAATACAATCAATGCAGAATTAATGTCTTCCTGACCCCGTGAGGTTCGATGAAGAAATTCTACAGGTGTTACATTGCATTAATGTGTTTACACTGATGAAGTAAGCTCGAAGGGAGCTTGTGTTGACCTTTGAGGCTCTGCGTACTGTTAGGGTTATTCTGCAAACATTCTGTCATTAAATCTGGTGCAGTAATAACTTCTTTGGTTGTTCCGAGGCATAATATCTGATCTTGTTCAATAAATTCATCCTCTGATTGAGCATTCTGAGGCAATAGGTGGCACCGTGGTGGTTGAGGAATCAATTCGCCTCAAAGTATGGCGGTGGAGGCGATCTGTCTGATGAACACTTTTAGGTTTTGCTTTAATCCGTGTTCTGAGCCGGGGATTAGGCTTTTGATAACCGTCTTAGCCGTAATCCCCACCAATTTATTCATAAAACCGCTGCTCTGGTTCATTTTACCTTCAAAACCTGATACTCTTTCTCTGCTCTGACATCGATGGCATTCTTCGAGCTTTACAGGGATGTGCGGCAACCAAAGCTCATGAAACTTTGTTGATATCATTGTTCTTCTCCGTATGATCGATTCCCTGGATTAATCGGAAGGACTGGAGTCGTCACTCTCATCCTTTAGATCTTCATAGAACACGAAGAAAAAACCTTAAAAACCTGCAAAAAACAAGAAAAATGAGGAAATCCTGCGTTATATGGATAGACTGCATCGGAGGGCGTGTGGGAAAAAGGAGCGATCAGAGCCGTTGATCGTATGGCGATCAACGGTTGGGAGCAAACTGAACAGTCAACGGGGAAAAAGGTGGACTGTACAATGGAATCGGGAGAGTGAATGTAAACCGTCGATCTACAGAGATCGACGGCGGGGATTGGCCTTTAAACGCGCCGGGGAAGATTTAACGGGCAGGCGAATTCGTTAAAGGGTGAGCGGAAAAGGCGATCAGGGACCGTCGGATGGGAGGGCCCAGATCCGACGGCGGGGATGAATCCCGCTGCATGGCCATAGGACGAGGTTTAACGCGCGGGCAATAGACATGGCACGGCGGTTTTGGGATGAAGTGGCGAACACGTGTCGGCCAGCGTGTGGGATCGCTGGCCGACGGTATAAAACCGCTCCCGGACGAAAGGTGGTGCGGGCACGAAACCGGTGGAAATGGAAAACAGCGTGGCGAAGGGGGGTCCACCAGATGAGGGGTACACTCCGCACCGTTGATCTGTGGGACAGATCGACGGCTAAGTTTCAATATGATTTACTTTGGTGGAAAAATAAAATAAACCCGACTTTGCATTTTACAAAGGTTTTCAATGTTTTCGGGTAGTAAATAAATTCCAAGTGTTAAGCGCCCGTAGGACTTAGCACATGGTTCTGGCGTCGGGGCATATGGATGGAGAAAAGGCAGGAGCTTAGCCGAGGGGCTAAAGCTTGGCGCACGGAAATATGCGCTTTTATATGTTTTTCAATGATTTTTGAAAAAGGGGAAAGGGGTTCCGATAGGCCAAAAGGTGGGTTTTTAACCTTAGGAAATGAGATTAATGGAGGAATAAGGGGTAATACATGATTTAGTGAGATATTTTATGAAGAAAAGGCAATTGGAGGATGAAGGTAAAAATGGAAGAAAGGGAGGGGAAAAAGGAGGAGGATGCAGCAATACTTTGACTTGGATTTTCTTGGGGAATCAGAGGCTGGGAAGAAGGAAAAGTATGAAGAACCAACCAACAGTTTGTGATCTTACCAACAGTCTTCAAGCACCAACAAGTTTTCAGGGTTGAATTTGTTTCTTGAAGGCTGCAAAGAATATTTAGCCACCAAATTTCTATATAATAGAAAAATAGCGATGGCTAATAGAGCAAGATCCGTCTGATCTTGCGAGAAATATAAGGAACAATTTCACGAGTTGGAGGATTGTCATCCTCGCTGTCATCATTTGAAATAGAAGGAATGCTATTAAAAATAGAAGAGAGAGAGAGAGGTGGCACATATGCCGAATCAGGCTCGTAGGCCAAAGGTGGCACACCCGCCGAACTAGGCTCGCAGGCCGATATATTTTCATCAAACTTTACATCTCTTCTAATGATTATATTTTTGGATTTGGGTTGAAGAAGTCTATATCCTTTGACATCTTCAGAATATCCAACAAAATACATTTTTCACTCTTAGGTTCTAAGGCTTTATGTTTCGCATCTGGAATATGGGCCCAAGCATCACTTCCAAAAACACGAAAGTGACTTACATCTGGTTTGATTGAGCTCCAAGATTCTTCTGGAGTTATATTCTTTAAAACCTTAGTAGGAGTGCAATTTACTATGTAATTTGCATAGTTAATGGCTTCTGCCCTTTGAGACCAAGTCCTTTAGATTGAAGCATACAATTGTCCATTTCTTTTAAGGTGCGATTCTTCCTTTCAGATACACCATTTTGTTGTGGAGTTTATGGAACAGTATGTTGCAATTGAATGCCATGCTCAATGCAGAAGTTGATAAATTTGTTGTTAACATATTCTCTGCCATTGTCTGATCTTAACTTAAGAATTTGATGTCCAAATTGTTTCTCAACAAAGGCCTTAAAGTCCAAGAACATGTTAAAAACTTCACTCTTGAGTTTTAAGAAATATATCCAAGTGCGTCTGGAAAAATCATCAATGAAGGTTAAGAAGTACTTGCAACCAGAGAAAGAAACAATAGGAAGTGGACCACATAGATCACTGTGCACAAGCTGCAAAGGGGCTGAAGCGTGCCAAGAGGCATGTTTGTCAAAACTATCTCGATGATGTTTTTCGAGTACACATCCGAAGCAAACACCATCTCGACAAGATACCATAGGAAGGGCCGTCACCATATTTTCCTTACATAGAGTTTGAAGAGAGCGATAGTTTAAGTGACCAAATCGCTCATGCCAAAGTTTTCTCACATCATCATTATGAGCAACAAAAACAGAGGGAAGAGATGATGACCCAAATTTGTCAAACTTATACAACCTTGTGTCTGAATCCTCAGCAATGCCAGTAGCTAAAATATGTTTAGGATCTTTGAGGTCCTTGATTACAACATCATGAGGTGAGAATTCTACTATTTTCCCTTCATGTGAATGAGTTATCTGATAAACAAATAGAAGGTTGCATGACAAGATATGAACACATAGTACATCATTAAACTGACCATTATATAGATGAATGGTTCAATATCCTACAACACTAAGAAATCTATCATCACCAACATAAATATGTTTGGTGTTACAATCATTTAAAGAAGAAAACATGGATTTATTTTTAGCCATGTGGTAAGAGGCTCCAAAATCAGTGAGCCACTCATGAGAAGGAGAAGAAGAAGATACATTTAATGCATAACCAGATCTTGATACTTGAAAACCACAAGCAGAAAGTTCCATGCCTGAAGATGAAGGTGAAGAGTGCTCCAAATTGATGTTGTGCTTCTTCATTGCTGCTTCTAAGGCTTCCATCTTCTTAAAACATCTGGACTTTATATGGCCATCCCAATTGCAAAAGTTGCAATGTCTATATGTCTTCTTCCCTTTGTTTTGATTTGCCTTATTATTTTGGTGATTTGATTTTTCAGTTTGCGGCTGAAATTTCTTAGGGCCCTTGTTTGGTTTAGGACCATATTTTTTAGGATACTGCTTCTTGGGATTCTTTTGATATGGTTGTTGTTGGGTTGTTAAGGCTTTCTTAGAAGCGTTTCCAGCAGTGATAAGACCAAGGTGTAAAAGTTTTTCTTGTTCTCTTATCAAAGAATCACAAAAGGCATCAAAAGAGGAATTCTTGTAGGTGGTTCCTGAAGAAATGATGGCTTGTTTGGTGGAATGGAAGACAGAAACAAATACAGAGTATGCAGGACCAAGCTTAGCAAGAATGCAATATATGAGGCTACCATCGTCCTTTTTGATCTTACAACCTTCTAAAAGAATTCTGAGGATCTTAAATTTGGACAAAAAATTTTCAATGGAGGAGAAATTATTGGGGTCGAAAGTAAGCAACTCATTTTCAAGCTGGTGGGCCCAGATCTGATTTTGAATGCCAAAAACAATTTTTAGCTTTTCCAGGGCCTCATCAAGGGTGTCAATGTGAAGGATATGAAATCGAAGATCTTGAGCAATGGACATTCCTATAAACCCTGGTGCTTGATTTTGTTTATTTTCCCATTTAACAGCTTTATCATCATCAGAAGGTTTAGTTTCTTGTCCTGTAGCGATTCTATAAAGCCCTTTACTTCTAAGTATATTTACCATGTGAGGTAGCCATTGGAAATAATTGGTGCTGTTAAGAATAACTGGGCATGTACTTTCCATTTAAAAAAAAAAACTGAAGCTGAGAAAAGTTAAAACTAACTGCTCCAACGGAAAGATCTCGAAAAATTAGGCCGTTTAAAAAAAAACGGCTCGAAAAACGGCTTTCAGATGAAAACATTATGCCTTTTGAAAAATCTGAGTTGTAGATGTTGAATAGTTACAGGGATGGGATGAAGTGCGGCTTTTTAAAAAAAAATTCCGCCCCTTTGAACAAAAACTTTTTACAAAAGAAGCTTGAGAATGAGACTTGAACCCAAGACCTCTATTCTCATAAATGAACCCCTCTATTTTATAAAAGGATCATGGTTTTTTTTGTTTTTTTTTTCACTCTTTGGTGTGCATGCCTTTTCCTGCACAAAAAACACAAAAAATCGAGAAAAAGAAAAACGTAATGTATGTTGAGAATGCAGCAAGATGATGGAGCTTAGTGAAATGAAGTCGCCTTCACTAAGTGGGCCCGCAGGCAAATTCTGGCGCAAAGTCTATTTTTAGACTATGTCTATTTTTAGACATACGGAGCATAATTGGGGAATTCTACTTGGAGATTCTTGATGGATGCGACATGTCGGTAAAAATAGATGAGACCCTAATTTTTAGGACCCAGGCTATTTTTAGACTGATCTCCTAAAAATATGGAAGTCAAATATTATTTACCCTTAATAATATTTTGACTATAAAAAGCAGTTTACTCTCTTGGCGCACTTCAGTTTGAGTCATGGAGGTGGCTCATGCAACTGACACAAGGAATCACGTGGTTCCTAGGGTTTGATGGCATCTTGCATGGTTTACTTCAGTTAGACTTCAGTGGCAGAAGTTTTGGAGGAGTTAACGGGACAAATAGTGGAGTTGTGTTCTATTTATTTCAGTTGAACTAGTTGAGATTAGTTAACTAGCTAATCAATTAGATATGAGTGGAGTAAATTAAATAAGATTTAATTTACTAAATATTAACTCATTAGTCAACTCAAGAATACTTCAGTTCACTACAGTGCATGATCAGTTCAGTGAAGACCAGTGAAAGAGATAGATGAAAGGGTAGAGTTAGCTATCAGTTGTAACTATACTGTTGCTATTTGCAACACATAGATAGGTGGAGAAAGCTATGAGTATTGCAAAGTTTAGGCTGGTGGTTTATCTATATAAAGAGGCCATAAGTCAAATATTATTTTCCCTTAATAATATTTTGACTATAAACAGCAGTTTACTCTGTTGGCGCACTTCAGTTTGAGTCATGGAGGTGGCTCATGCAACTGACACAAGGAATCACGTGGTTCCTAGGGTTTGATGGCATCTTGCATGGTTTACTTCGGTTAGACTTCAGTGGCAGAAGTTTTGGAGGAGTTAACGGGACAAATAGTGGAGTTGTGTTCTATTTATTTCAGTTGAACTAGTTGAGATTAGTTAACTAGCTAATCAATTAGATATGAGGGGAGTAAATTAAATAATATTTAATTTACTAAATATTAACTCATTAGTCAACTCAAGAACACTTCAGTTCACTACAGTGCATGATCAGTTCAGTGAAGACCAGTGAAAGAGATAGATGAAAGGGTAGAGTTAGCTATCAGTTGTAACTATACTGTTGCTATTTGCAACACATAGATAGGTGGAGTAAGCTATGAGTATTGAAAAGTTAAGGCTGGTGGTTTATCTATATAAGGAGGCCATCACCTAGCATTAATATACGCAATCAAGGTTGGCTATCAAGTGGCTAAGGATTGGAGCAAGTGATTTGCTAGATCTAGCTTGATAGTGTGTAGCATGGGAGGTAGTGCATGAGAGCTTGTGAAGAGTTTTTGTACTATGATTGTTACATGATTTCTCCATTATAATATACACAAGAGCTGCGGGGTTTTCAGCTATAAGCTTTCCCCATACATACTGAGTTAATGTGTGATTGAATTGATGTGAGATTGCTTCTATATTATTTCCGCATGTGACAATTAATCGTAGAAGAATGTTATGTGTTATGTATGCAATTCGAAATTGATATATGACCGGGTTAATATTCAGTGAATAAGTGATTTATTCAGCTAATTTCTACATGGTATCGGAGCGAGATTAATTGTCGAGATCTATTACGGTGATTGCAAACTTATTTCCTCGGACAGAGTCTGCATGCGGGCCAGGTAGCCTCCGGAATATTCATCCTTCTTTGTAAGGTGAAAGATCTGGTGAATGCCCTTTGCAGTCAATCTCTGATTTGGAAATAATTTGTTTTCAAGTATAGATCGGAAGCGATAGAGCTTTGAGTTTGGAATTCGAATTTTGCTGAAGGTTGTTCTTCTTGGTGCCGGTGTTGAAAGATGTCTTCTTTCAATGGTTTGCGGCTCGAATATGCTCTTGAAGGCAGTTCGAATTATGTTGCATGGAAGGATCGCATGGAAGCAGTGTTAGAAGATAATGGTCTGAAGGAGTTCGTGGATGCGGATGTCCCAAAGCCCACTGATGCAGCTTTGGTCGATGCATGGCAAAAGAAGATCGCGAAATGTCGAAGGATCCTGTTGGAGGGCGTCAAGGATCATATTGTATCCAGCCTTCATGGAAAGGCTACTCCATATTTAATGTGGAAAGCTTTGACGGATCTATTCCAGAGTAAGAGTGACCAAAGGAAGCTGGCGCTCAAAGATAAGCTCGGGAACATCAAGATGGAGAAAGGCGACAGTATCGCCAAATACCTCACGAAGTTCACTCAGTGCAGAGATGAGCTGGGAAGTGTGGGGGTGATTGTCGAAGACGAGGACATGGTCGACCTGGCTCTCCTTGGTCTTCCGAAGGCTTGGCACTCATATCAAGATAGTGTCAATGGTCGGGAGAAGCTGCCGGGATGGGAACGCCTTTGGGCGGATCTCATGCAGGAGGAGATAAGGAGGACTACTCGAGATGGATCTTCATCAAAGGGAGCTGATGAAGAAAACTGCGCTTTGGTGGCCAAAGCAAAGAAGGGGAAGGGTAAGAAAACCTCTCATTCTGGTGCAAAGGGAAAGAAGCAGGATATGGCGAAAGTGAAGTGTTTTCACTGCCATGGTCACGGACATTATGCTGCCAATTGTCCAAAGAAGAAGAAGAACAAGCAAGCGGGAAGATCTGCAGATGGAGAAGCTTTGGCTTCACAGTTCGAGCTTGACTTTTCACTGATTTCATGCTTGGTTTCAAGTGTGATGGGATCGGTGTGGTTCTTGGACAGCGGTGCGTCATTTCATATGACGGGAGATCGGGAGTTGTTCTCAGATCTGGAGGACAAATATTTGGGTATGCACATCGAGATGGGCGATGACGGTAGATACAGTGCGACTGGTATCGGTACCGTATCCTTTCAGAGGGAGTCTGGTAAACCCTTTGTCTTAAAGGATGTCATGCATGTACCTGGATTGAAGAAGAACCTGATTTCGGTAGCGATGTTGGAGGATAAGGGGTATGATGTGGTCTTCAGGGAAGGAAAAGCCTTCCTGCGCAGTAAGACTACTGGAGAGACCCGGAAGATAGGGGTTCGAACTCAGAACCTTTATCAGTTGCAGGTAGATGACTGCGCAGCTATGGCATGCAAGGCGGGAGAAGTGGTGAGCCGGGATGATGAGGGCGAACTATGGCACTGGAGATTGGGCCATCTTCACCATGGAGCTTTGAAGATTCTGCAGCAGATTTCTACTGGACTTCCTAAGGGCACTCTTGCGCAGTCAGATCAGTGCAAGGGGTGTACTTTAAGGAAGTATGTGAAAGCCACCTTTCACGAGAAGGATAGTCGCGCCACGACGATCCTTGAGAGAGTTCACACAGACGTGTGTGGTCCTTTCTCAATTGCTTCGACAGCAAAACACAGGTATTATGTGATATTTGTTGATGATTTCTCTCGAAAGTGCTGGATCTTCTTCATGCAGAAGAAGAGCGATACATTCGCGAAGTTCTGTGAGTTTAAAGCACTGGTCGAGAAGGAGTCGGGGAAGAAGGTGATTGCTCTAAGGAGTGATAACGGTGGTGAATTCATCTCGGCTGAATTCGAGGAGTTCTGCAACGCAGAAGGGATTCGGAGAGAGCTCATCGCACCCCATAACCCACAGCAGAACGGGGTGGCTGAGCGGAAGAACAGAACGATCGTGGGTGCTGCACGGGCGATGTTGCATGATCGGGGCCTACCCCTTCACTTGTGGGCTGAGGCATGCAATACAGCAGTGTATGTGCAGAACCGTTGTCCTCACAAGGTTCTTGGCATGAGTACACCGGAGGAGGCTTATTCTGGCAAGAGGCCTGATATTTCCCATTTGCGGATTTTTGGTTCTCTTGTCTACATGCATGTGACGAAGGATGCGAGAAGGAAGCTGGATCCAACTGTTGAGGTTGGAATATTTGTGGGGTACACTGATACACCTCACAACTATCGGGTGTATGTGCCAGACAGTCGCAAGACTGTTGTGCGACGGGATATAAAATTCCAGGAGGAGAAAGCCATGCAGTGTTCGCTTGAGAGGAGCTACACTTGCATGCAGATGAGGAGCTGTTAGTTCCTAAGGAGGAGCTTCCGGATGTGGATCAGCCACAAGAGGAGGTTCAGGAGGTGGAAGAAACCACCCAGGCAGCGCCAACCATCAGAGGGCGCATGCGCACTACAGAAGCTGAGCGACTGGCTCGGGATGCAGAGAAGGTTGTAGGACCACCTACGGCACAGCGCAGACAGAGACAGTCACCGGATCGGTACACTGGATACATGGCTCTTGTGAGTCAATGTGTTGTGACAGAGCCATCCTCTTTTGAGGAAGCCGTGGAGGAACCCGCATGGGTTGATGCCATGATCGAAGAATATGATTCGATCATCAGGAACAGTGCATGGGAGATTGTCCCAAGACCGGTTGGGAAATCAGTTGTAGGTTCGCGATGGATCTACAAGGTGAAGCAGGCGGCTGACGGGAGTGTGGAGAAGTACAAGGCGAGATTTGTCGCCCGTGGCTTCTCACGGATCGAGGGGATTGACTATGAGGAGACTTTTGCACCTGTCGCAAGGTACTCTTCCATACGGACGATCCTTGCTCTCTCAGCGCAGATGGGGTGGCACATTCATCGGATGGATGTGAAGACTGCGTTCCTCAATGGAGTTATTGAGGAAGAAGTGTACATAGAGCAGCCTGAAGGTTTTGAGATCTTCAGCAGTGAGTCGCATGTGTGCCGACTCAAGAGAGCACTGTATGGGCTGAAGCAAGCACCTCGTGCTTGGTACACTCGGATGGACAGCTACTTCACCGGGCTTGGATTCTCCAAGAGTGAGGCGGATCCAAACCTGTACCAGATTGTGGTGGAGGGGAAGCTGTTGATCATCGTACTGTATGTAGATGATCTGATTTTGACTGGCGACGAGCAGTTGATACTTTCATGCAAGGAGGATCTTGCGCGAGAGTTTGAGATGAAGGACCTGGGCATCCTTCATTATTTCCTGGGATTGGAGATTTGGCAGCGCAGTGGAGGACTGTTTGTTTCTCAGGGCAAGTATGCCCGGGAGATTCTGGAGAGGTTCAACATGCAAGGCTGCAAGCTTGTTGATACCCCTCTTCCTGGTGGATGGAGGAAGGGAGATGCTACTTCGGAGGAGGTAGTGGATGCCACTGTCTATCGACAGTTGGTGGGGTCGCTTATGTATTTGGTCAATACACGACCCGATATATGCTATGCAGTTAACCAGATTTCACAAGCTATTGTTAAGCCTACCAAGCTCTTTTGGAAGGCGGGCAAGCATGTATTGCGCTATATCGGAGGCACATCGGGATATGGTCTATGGTACAGACAGGAGGATGGAGTGAAGCTTTCTGGCTTCACTGATGCAGATTGGGCAGGGAGTCCAACGGACCGGAAGAGCACTTCTGGAGGAGTTTTTAGCATTGGGTCGACAGCAGTTTCCTGGTACAGCAGGAAGCAGAGATCCGTGGCACTCAGTTCAGCAGAGGCCGAGTACATGGCAGCAAGCTTGGCTGCATGTGAGGCTATTTGGATGAGGAAGATCCTCGCAGGTTTGTTCAGGTTGCATTTGGAGCCTACGGTGATCTACTGTGATAACCAGAGCTGCATCAAGCTCTCGGCTAATCCAGTATTTCATGATAGGTCCAAACATATCGACATCAGGTACCATCACATCAGAGATTGTGTTCAGCGGAGGATCATGATGCTTTCATATGTTCCCACGGAGGATCAGGATGCCGACATCCTGACGAAGGCGCTCACCGGGAGCAAGTTCGAATTCCACAGAGGCAGGATAGGGATTGCAGATAATCCATATCTTGCTGAGAGGGAGTGTTGAGAATGCAGCAAGATGATGGAGCTTAGTGAAATGAAGTCGCCTTCACTAAGTGGGCCCGCAGGCAAATTCTGGCGCAAAGTCTGTTTTTAGACTATGTCTATTTTTAGACATACGGAGCATAATTTGGGAATTCTACTTGGAGATTCTTGGAGTATGCGACATGTCGGTAAAAATAGATGAGACCCTAATTTTTAGGACCCAGGCTATTTTTAGACTGATCTCCTAAAAAATATGGAAGTCAAATATTATTTACCCTTAATAATATTTTGACTATAAACAGCAGTTTACTCTCTTGGCGCACTTCAGTTTGAGTCATGGAGGTGGCTCATGCAACTGACACAAGGAATCACGTGGTTCCTAGGGTTTGATGGCATCTTGCATGGTTTACTTCAGTTAGACTTCAGTGGCAGAAGTTTTGGAGGAGTTAACGGGACAAGTAGTGGAGTTATGTTCTGTTTGTTTTAGTTGAACTAGTTGAGATTAGTTAACTAGCTAATCAATTAGATATGAGTGGAGTAAATTAAATAATATTTAATTTACTAAATATTAACTCATTAGTCAACTCAAGAACACTTCAGTTCACTACAGTGCATGATCAGTTCAGTGAAGACCATTGAAAGAGATAGATGAAAGGGTAGAGTTAGCTATCAGTTGTAACTATACTGTTGCTATTTGCAACACATAGATAGGTGGAGTAAGCTATGAGTATTGCAAAGTTTAGGTTGGTGGTTTATCTATATAAAGAGGCCATCCCATAGCTTTGAAATACGAAATCAAGGTTGGCTATCAAGTGGCTAAGGATTGGAGCAAGTGATTTGCTAGATCTAGCTTGATAGTGTGTAGCATGGGAGGTAGTGCATGAGAGCTTGTGAAGAGTTTTTGTACTATGATTGTTACATGATTTTTCCATTATAATATACACAATAGCTGCGGGGTTTTCAGCTATAGGCTTTCCCCATACATACTGAGTTAATGTGTGATTGATTTGATGTGAGATTGCTTCTATTATTTCCGCATGTGACAATTAATTGTAGATGAGATTATGTGTTATGCATGCAATTCGAAATTGATGTGTAATCGGGTTAATCTCCATTGAATAAGTGATTTATTCGGCTAATTTCCTGCGCAGTAAACCCTTACGGCGGAATGTTGGGTCGGTTAGCACTAGAGTAACTATCACTTTTTTCACTATTTTGATTTCCCGGATACGCACAAAGACACGGGGAAAGAGCATACGTAGCAAAAAAATCCCCTTTCCTATTTTAAATTTTGCCGAGATCGCACGAACGCACAACAAAGAGCATACACGAGAGGGGGTGTAGATGCGGCAAATTAAATAAAACCTTAATACCGAAAATAAACAGATTAAAAAAAAACCAAAATAAGCAGAACTATTAACAAATATAACTGCAAAATAGATGCTTTATACCTCCAGATCTAAACTGACATAACTTGGGCAGCCGGAAACCTTTTCGCATGAAACGAAAAGCGTTCCTCACTGTAACAGACGCTCCAGACACAACCGAGCAGTTCTCCAAGCCCAAAAATGTTCAAAAATAGTAGATCTACAAAACGGCATTCACATATAGTCAAACCGGCTTCGGATTTTAATCAACAACGAACGCGACCCTCAAAATAGCTTTGATACCATGTAGGAATTTACAGGGTAAGTTCCGTAGATCAAAAACCAAAGGTCACTGCTCACAAATAGATCACAAATCAGTACACTAGTATAATCACGTGGTTAAAACCCTCAAAGAGGGAAACAGTCCACGCCCTGAGCCAAGGGAATTTATTAATACAAAAAGAAAAGTTACATATGTTTCTCTCATAAACGGTTACCGGACAAATGACCCTCCATGCTCTTTAAATAGAGATCATGGACCAATCGGGTGCTAAGCCACGGATCAAGTGTCGTTAATACCGAGGTGAGAGATAACCGTCGGATCACTACAAATCGTGACCGTCGGATTATAAGTTACAATGGTACATGGTAAAGAAACACACTTTACCTAACTCTACACTAGACTAAGTTATTATTAACTATTTCCTATGTGTCGGAATATCCTAACACAAGTACACCCGACAGTTGTGAGGTGTATCAGTGTACCCTACTGTAGACATATTGCTCTGATACCATATAGAAATTTATAGAAATTCTATATCAATGGATTCAATCCGATCTTGTGATGCACTAAAAGAAGATATTGAATCATTCTACAATTTTTACGGAATACAAGACACGATCGCTCAATCACATGCAAGTAAGAGAAAGAAGTAAATCAATCGCACAACACAAGATGTTCTTGGGGAAAGAAACTGCTGAAAACCCCGTTATCATATATTGTATAAAGTCAAGAAATCATGAAACAATACAATTCTTAATCTCTCATGAGATTTTCTAGCACTTTGCTGGCTGTCTCACTACCAACTTGTGCACAAGATTCTCTTGCACGCCTTTCTCTCACAGGTTACACACATAATCTTGTGCTTCTGGTTGCTTGGTCTCGCCAACTCGTGCTCACCAAAACAATGATTAAACTTGTGCCTTCATTCCTTCTTTTAAAGACAATTTTCTCTAATTAAGGAATGATTTATTTTAGGCCTTCTTCTAACTACATGCACTATCTATACAATTTTCTAATTATACAACTTATAGTTATCTTCCCTTTAATCTCTACCTCAATTGGGTCTTCCTCAGAATTGGCATGCATGTAGCTATTAATAGTGAATCATCAGTTATCTGATTGATCACTACTTGTGAATTAAATCTAATTTTATTCAATGGACCTCTCACTAATTCATCACTCAATTAGAACTAGTTAAACTGATTTTAACTCAATTAATTGAGTTAACTGATTACACTTGCACCCCACTAGTGCATTAACTGCAACTAGACCTCAAAAATATTAGAATCACTCAACATCCCTCATCTTAGACCCTCAACTTGAATTTCTTGAGTTAACTCATTCTGTAGGTTTTACCCTGAAAAAAATATATTTGCAAATGAGTTCTTAAAGACAAAAAATAAACAATAGCGAGAGCATAAAACATAAAACATATATACACAAAGATTTTTCCCTTGGATCCCAAATCGAGACTACCAACTTGATTTTTCATTGTTTTCCTTTTAGTGTTACAACACACACACACACACACACACACACACATATATACATGCCGAAGTATTCATAAACCCTAATCCATTAACTCTAGATTAGAACATAAACGTAGTTCCCTTGTACATATCTACAAAATACCAGGGGTCGAAAACCATTATGCCCCAAAACAATGCACAAAACTATAGGTGGGTCCGCCCACCGAAAAATAAGGAATTTTTTTTTTCTTCAGGCGCTGCCAATCAATGGGAGCTTCCCCCCCCCCCCGCGTTCGTGCAACTAATCGTGGAAAGAATATAACACATATCCAACATTCTCCCACTTGTTGTTTTCTTTCCGTAGGGGGCCACGAGAGAGCTTAATCATTAGTCCAGCCCTGCAACACCCATTGTTTCTCTACACCAAGAGAACTTATAAGTGCTCACAGACTTCGTCAATGCATCTGCAACATTCTTCAAAGTGTCCACCTTTACCAGCAAAACCTTTTTATCCTCAACCATATCTCTCACAAAGTGATATTGAACATGAATGTGCTTTGTTTTTGAATGATAAGTAGGGTTCTTAGCCAAGAAAATTACACTTTGGCTATCACAGTTTATCCTTATAGCTTGCTGCACCAACCCCATTCTTGAACACAATCTCTGCAACCAAACTTCTTCCTTGCTTGAATGAGTGGCTGCCATTTATTTTTCCTATGTAGTTGAAAGATCCACTACAGATTGTCTTTTACTCATCCAACTGATTGCACCTCCAAATAGGCTAAACACATACCCAATTGTAGATCTTCTTTGGTCTAGATCTCCAGCCCAGTCTGCATCAACAAAACCACAGATGTCCAAAACTCTGTCTAATCTTGGTCTTCCCTGGTAGCACAAACCATAATCACTAGCGCCACACAAATATCTGAAAACTCGCTTCACTATTGTCCAATGCTCCTTCCGTAGTTTTGACATAAACCTGCTCAATACTCCCACTGCATGTGCAATGTTTGGTCTAGTATAGACCATTGCATACATCAGGCTACCCACTGCACTTGCATATGGAACACGAGACATATCCTCCTCTTCTTCTTGTGTCTTGGGACACTGTTCAGCAAAAAGATTTACACCTACAAGAATAGGAACCTTCACCAGTTTACTATCCTGCATATTGAAGCTCTGCAATATTGTCTCGAAATGCTTCCTCTTTGCCTGATCTCTCTTAATTTCCATGCCCAAAATATAGTTTGCAGCACCAAGATCCTTCATGTCGAATTTGGAAAACCATTGGGTCTTCAAATCTTGGATAATTTCTTTGTCATTTCCAATCAACAACATATCATTCACATACAAGACCAAATAAATAACACGGTCACCAATTAATTTAAATTACACACAGTCATACTCTTTACTTTTGGTGAAGCCAAGTCCCCATATATAGGTATCAAATTTCTAATACCACATCCTTGGTGACTGTTTTAACCCATATAGAGAATTTATTAACCTGCATACCAGTTCTTTCTTACCTTTCATCGTAAAGCCTTCAGGTTGCTTCATGTAGATCTCCTCTTCCATATCCCCATGAAGAAATGTTGTCTTCACATTCATCTGTTCTACCTCATAATCAAATGCAGCAACAACAAATAAACGTAATCTAATAGAAATAACCTGGAAACATGAGAAAAAATATCACCAAAATCAATTCACGACACCTGGGAATAGCTTTTTGCAACCTACCGAGATTTGTATTTCTACACCTTGCCTTCTACATTCATCTTCTTCTTAAATACCCATTTTCTAGTAATGGGCTTCCATCTAGTTGTCAACTCCACCAGATTCCATGCCTCATTTTTGTGCAAGGATGCCATTTCATCAACCATGGCCTCCTTCCAGAGTTTTCCATCCTCTAAATCCACTGCCTCCCTAACAGTTCTAAGATCATCATCAGTGATAGTTAAAGAAGAATTTGAACAGAAAGCAGATGGACTAAACCTTTCTGGCTACCTTATTTCTTAAACTAATCTTCTCACATCAGGAGTTTGTGGCTCTTCCTCTTCTGAATCTTGTTCTGTTGTAGAGTTTGATTAATCCTCCTTTAGCTCAAACTCTATCTTCTCAGGTTCCTTTGGTAGGAATTTATGTTTAACAACATCTTTCACCTCTTTAAACACCACATATCTCCTGTACACAACCTACCTTGTTTCAAGGTTCTAAAGCTTGTAACCTTTTAAACCATCCTTATACCCAATAAATATGCATCTTTCAGATTTATTATTCAACTTGGTCCTTTTCTTCTCTGGAACATGTACATATGCATCACATCCAAATACCCTCAGATATGAAAGAGAGGGTTTTTTACCAATCCATACCTCATGTGGAGTCTTATCTTCCAATGCCGATGAAGGCGATCTGTTAGCAAGGTAACATGCAATCTCCACTGCCTCTGCCCAGAATTATTGTCCTAACTCGGTACACTGAGCATAATTCTTTCCTTTTCCATCAACGTTCTATTCATTCTTTCTGCAAATCCATTTTTTTGAAGTGTGTATGGAGTAGCCTTCTATCATGCTATACCACACTTCTTACATATATTTTCAAATTACTTCTTGCAGAACTCTCCACCATTATCTGTCCTAAGCACCTTTATCTTCTTCCCTGTCTGGTTTTCCACCAGAGCCTTAAATTCTTTAAATTTGTCAAAGACTTCAGATTTCTTTCTCAAGAAATATATCCATGTATTCCTTGAGAAGTCATTTATAAATGAAACATAATACACAAACTTTCTTAGTGATGGAGCCGACACAGGTCCAAACACATGACTGTGCACAAGCTCTAATATCTCATTTTTCCTCTTAGCACCAGAAGGAAAATTCACCCGATTCTGCTTCCCATACACACAATGTTCACAGAAATCGAAATCCATAGAGAAATTAGACATACATTCTACCATACCATTACCATGCAGTATCCGAAGGTCCTTCTCTCCAATATGTCGAAGCTTTTGATGCCACAACATGGTCTTTTCTCCAGAAACTGCTAGACTTTCCACTCCACTTTCAGGAACCACATAATTGTTGCACCCATCAATAATAGTGCTACCATGAAGCTTGTACAAAGTTCCAATCTGAACTCCTCGCATTAAGCCTAGTGCTCCTCGAACCATCTTGTAGGTATCTTTCTCGAACATTGTTTTTACACTTGTATCATCCATCTTGCTTACGGAAATCAAATTTATGACCAATGCAGGAAATAATATGCAAAACACAAGGAATTGTTCTAATCCTTCCAACTTGCAGCTTCAGCTTGAATTTTCCACGTCTGATGATTTTGGCCTTCTTATCATCCCCTAAGAAGACATCACCACCATCATACTTCTCATACTCACAGAACCACTCCCTATGGGGAGTGAAGTGAAAGGATGCACCTGAGTCAATCAACCATGCCTCATGATCTACATGTGTATTTGATGTAGAAGCCAAATACACATCCCCACTTCATCTGAGGTGGTTTTTTCCTTTGCAGAAGGAGCATCATCAGATCCCTTTCCTTTCTCTAGGGCTTTAGATCTGCAGTCCTTTTTGTAGTGATCTTCCTTTTCGCATTTCTGGCACACCTTTATATGCTTTCCTGGATATTTAGATCTCCCACTCGAAAAATTATTTTTGTTTTTGTTTTGGGACCTTCCTTGTACATATAAGGCATCTCCATTCTAGCCCTCCATATTTCTCTGTCTCATTTTCTCTGATAGCAAGGTTGAGACAATTTCATCAAAATTCAAGGTAGTTGTATTGCTATCTATTGTAATAACCAGACTGTCCCACGAATCTAGTAGAGAACACAAAAAATTGATGCACTTATCTTCATCTGAGATTTTGATATCAACAGATGAAAATTGACTTACCACAATATTGAAGGCGTTCAGATGCTCTGTCACCAAGTCTCCATCCTTCATCCTAAAGTTATACAATTTTTTCCGCGGGAACAATTTATTCATTAAAGACTTCGATTGGTACAAAGTCCCTAACTTGACCCATAAAGTCTTCGTCATAACTTCCCCATATACATTCATCAATACGGAATCTGAGATACACAACCGTATTGTGCTCTTTGCCTTTTGATCCAACTTCGCCCAATCTTCATCTGATATTTTCGTTGGTTTAGTACCCGGATCAACCACAATCCACTGATCTTTATCCACCAGTAGATCCTCCATCTTGAGCTTCCACAACTCAAAACTCTGACCATTAAATTTCTCGATCTATATCTTTCCACTGCTCGCCATCTTCTTTCACTACAAAAATCGATCCTGCAGATCTCCCACTGAATAGGGTCTACCATAGGCTGGAGAAAAAAACCCCTCAACAGCAAAGGCGTCCCCTTGAAGCCGAAATAACTCTGATACCAAGTGTAGGTTTTAAACCTGAACAAAAATTATCTGCAAACGAATTCTTAAAGACAGAAAATAAACAATAGTGAGAGCATAAAACATTAAACATATATACACGGAGATTTTCCTTTGGATCCCAAATCGAGACCATCAGCTTGATTTTTCATCATTTTCCTTTTAGTGTTACAACACATATATATAGATGTTGAAGCATTCATAAACCCCAATCCATTAACCCTGAATTAGAACATAATTGTAGTTCCCTTGACTGGATGTACAAAATATAAGGGGCTGAAAACCATCATGCCCCAAAATAATGTGCAAACCCATGCACAAAACCATAGGCATGTCCGCCCATCGAAAAATAAGGAAAAAAAATATTTCTTGGGGTGTTGCCCCGGACCCCGCGCAGGGGGCTACGCGCCCCCTGCGAACCCCTGGAAAAGGGGGCATGCCATCCCCTTGCTACGCCCTGACGCAATGAACAAGAGGGACTATCGCCCCCCTGTGACCCCCCCGCGTGTGCGACTAATTGTGGAAAGAAAACAACACATAATCAACACAATCATCATGACTCAGTTAACTGATACAAGTTGTTATGAGATGAAATTACAATTTATTGTCCAATTTATATAAGGGAAAAATAAATTAGACACCCACATTCCTCACTAGTGTGTAACTGAAATTCCTCACTAAATTTTCTCACCAATGTGTGTGTACTGTTTGTCCTTTCTGGTTGCTAATTTCACTGTTTCTTGTAGCAAATTTCAACACTCCCTTTCAACAAGAAATGAATTCAATCTATCCCAAACTGGTACCTTTGGAATGTTCTGCATACAACACTTCTCTAGTGTTGTTTTCACCTAAAACTCCTAAAGCTGAATAGCCTCCGAACAACTGAATCAGTATAATGCATCTGTCATTAGAGTCGTATAATTGCTGCTAGCTATTGCACATGTCTACTGGACTCTCTGCACTGCTGCTAACATTTGCATCCATGCCCTCTGCACTGCTGCCAACTCTGATCTGCGCTCCAGTATTTGACATTTGTCACTCTGATTTTTGTCTTCCTGACATATGACTGCATCAATCCAACCGATCATTCCTGCCACTGTTTTACTGTGGGCTCCTTGTAGCCAGATTCGATCCATGAGACACACCATATCAATGGACCCTGCCCAAATTTCTTCTTGGGATTATATTTGCACATCTCCCCATCTCTCACTTGGAGGTATAGCTGAATGTACTCCCTTTGCCCATCTGACTCGAAATTTCCCCCTCCTAGATTTCTCTTCTTGAGTGGACTCTTCCACTCATACTCCTCTCTGTTTCTCCACCTGTGGTTGTTCCATGACCTTCTGAGACTTCATGTTGAGAGGTAATTTGTGCTCTTTCTCAACCACCAAGTCACTAAGCTCTGATTTTCTCCTCAAAGCTTTGCATTCATCTTGTACCTCAAGTGCATACAGGTTCTTGATTCGCGCACAATGTAATTGTCCCACTGTCACAAAAAATTTTGAAAAAAAAAAGAGTTGATTTTAAATCAACGATATCTCCCTCATCCGAGCTACGATTCGACCATTTTTTTTTTTTTTGAATTTGGGTATTTTTTCGCAAGGAATCCAAATATGCTATTTGTTTTTGAAAAATTTGCATTAAATTTTTTAGATATTCTCTGCAAAATCTCTGCCCAAAAAAAATCATACTCTGATACCATGTAGAAATTTATAGAACTTATATATCAATGGATTCAATCTGATCTTGTGATGTACTAAAAAAAGATATTGAATCCTTCTACAATAATTGTAGAATACAAAACACGATCACTCAATCACATGCAAATATGAGAAAGAATTAAATCAATCACACAACACAAGATGTTCTTGGGGAAATAAACTACTCAAAACCACGCTATCATATATTGTATAAAGTCAAGAAATCATGAAACAATACAATGCTTAATCTCTCATGAGATTCTCCAACACTTTGCTGACTGTCTCACTACCAACCCGTGCACAAGATTCTCTTGCACCCCTTTCTCTCACAAGCTCCACACACAAAATTGTGTTTTCGATTGCTTGGTCTCACCAACTCGTGCTCACCAAAACAATGATTAAACTTGTGCTTTCATTCCTTCTTTTAAAGAAAATTTTCTTTGATTAAGGAATTATTTATTTTAGGCCTTCTTCTTATTGTATGCACTATCTGTACAATTTTCTAATTATACAACTGATAGTCATCTTCCCTTTAACCTCTGTCTCAACTAGGTCTTCCTTATAACTGACATGCATGCATTTATTAACAATGAATCATCAGTTATATGATTGATCACTACTTGTGAATTAAATCTAATTTAATTCATTATACTTCTCACTAATTCATCACTAAGTTAGACCTATTTAAACTGATTTTAACTCAATTAATTGAGTTAACTGATTACACCTGCACCCCACTAGTGCATTAACTGCAACTGGACCCCCAAAATATCAGAATCACTCTACATGCCTCATCTTAGACCCTCAACTCGAATTTCTTGAGATAACTCGGTCATCATGACTTAGTTAACTGATACAAGTTGTTATGAGATGAAATTACAATTTATTATCCAATTTATTTAAGGGAAAAGTAAATTAGATACCCACATTCCTCACTAGTGTGTATCCGAAACTCCTCATTGAATTTTCTCACCAATGTGTGTGTATTGTTTGTCCTTTCTGGTTGCTAATTTCATTGTTTCTTGTTGCAAATTTCAACATCAACAAATATTCCCAACTCAATTTTTTTCTCTAGCTTCTTCCTAACATCTTTGGTTACATGGCAATAAATTGATGAACCAAAATTTTTAAATTACGACACATTTGGTCTCTTACTTAAAAAATATTCCTCTGATGTACTCATCCCAAGCATCTAATGATGACTTCTGTTCTGCATAAATAATGTTGTGTTGAATGCTTCAACCCACAGATGCAATGGTAGGCCCTGATCATACAACATCGCTCGTGCTTCTCCCACAATAGTTTTGTTCTTCCTTTTTGCAACCCCATTATGCTGTGGGTTTGAGGTGCTATCAATTCCCGTTGAATTCCTTCTGAAGCTAAAAATTTCTTGAATTCGTTCGAGACATATTCCCCACCATTGTCTCTTCTGAGAGCCTTCACCTTCTTCCCTGTATCTTCTCGACAAGTGATTTGAACTCACAAAACTTTGAGAATGTCTGATCTTTCTTCTGCATGAAGAATATCCAACACTTGCATGAAAAATCATCTACAAAATAACTACTAAACACATGGTGGACCCATAAAGAAAGCTTCAAGTACCAAAAAAACAATTAGTGTCCCACAAATCTATTGAAGACTCACTTTCAGCTAGTGTCTGCCATGTTAAGTAGTTTGTATGGTTGAACCAATGTAGAGACCTTCTATGAAGGATGGGTTTCATTGTTTGTACTCTTTAGCAGTTGAAGGAATAATTTTCAACATTAGGCATGCTCAGAATCTGAAGGAAGGTTAGCGACATTTACCTCTTGGATATCATTTATGTCAAGCATGCATTCCCAATAATGGGATGGAAATGGACAGTTAAGGAGGAAATAGTTAACATATACTGCAAAGTCATTTGGGGGTCTCTACATCTAGACTTACAACAAAATATGCCAAGACTTCTTGATCCTGCTCTATGAAATATTATTTAATGTACTTTATTTTTTCTTTTCTAAAATATCTACATAGGTGATGTCTACATTGGTGTTTGTTTTGTTGATTAGGATGACACATATATGAGAATATTTGGAGAAAAAAAGCCTACTCACCTACTTCCCAAGTTTGTAATTGATCAGATAATATTGTAGGAGATAACATATTAGGTATACACAAGGGTAGGTGGGGAAATTTCACTGGACAAGAAGGATCCTTGGAAACACATGCCATTACACTTGGGGTCATATTGGTTGAAGGGCATCAAAAAATCCATAACATAATCAAATTCCTTAACACTTTAGTTTTGGGGATCTGACATTCCCTATATATGATTCCATATTTGTGGTAAAATATCATTTAAATGAATGCAAGTATAGGTGGGACTACCAATTAGAGACATGGGTTCAGGAAGAGAAACATAAAAATGCCCTCAAAATTTCTTAGAGGTCATTTTCGGGATAGGCTACAAATATTTTCAAGAAAAAGAGAAAGCTCAAGCTAAGAGAGAAGCCCTTGCCCAAAATTAGGCCACCCAATAGGAATAAGCTAGAGTTGTGTGGGAGGAGAAGCTAAAACAAGCGAAGATACAGCTAGGCTAGCTTAGGAACTTGATCTCAAGGAGAAGGAAGAGGAAAGCATAAGGAGAGAGAAAGAATGAAAGTGAAAAGAAGAGGGAGAAGAAGAGAAGATGAAACAACAAGAGGTTGAGGCCAGAGTGAAGGAAGAGGCTCTCAAGGCCCAATAGGATATCGCTAGAAAAAAAATCCCCGCCAAAACACAACTTCAATGGACATTAACCCACTTCAACCAGCAACTCCTATCATAAAACAGTGTCACTTTCCAATTATAGAGATTGGAATCACACAACTGGGAAGAAGAAAGTTGTTAACCTAGGCAGATTCAAATATGCTCACACTCTTAATATGATAACAGAGCACAAAGGATAAGACCCTATCAACTCCTCATTTAGCTTTAGTGTTAGTCACCACAAAATTCCTAGTGTGCGAGACACCAGGAAAGATCCACTTGCTATGCCTCATCGAGCACAACATTCTCTTAAGCCACCAAGAGAAATGTGAAGCAACTCCTTGAACAATTAACATTGAAAAATGGTTCTATAGCAGAACTAGAGTAGCATGTTAAACTATTGAAGGATGAAAATAGAATTCTAAACAAGAAGGTTGGAATTAACATGGAGGATAAATGCCTTGTTCTTTTGAAGTGTATGAGCCTTACAATTCCATGGTAAAATAAGTTTACCCATGCCTCCAACAACTCCAACAGATCTCCACTAGGTTGTTACCACTGTGGGAATTGGCTAAGGAAAGAGGTACTCAACTCCAAGGGGTATGGAATATGATGAACCAACTAGAGAAATGGTCCAAGGAATATCCACCAGATCCAATATAGGTCCTTGGGATCGATGAAGAATAATTGACATGTAAATTGATTGTTATCAATAGGTCCCTAAAGATCCAAGAAAAATTAGCAAAGTACATCTCTAGATTTGTGGATTAGTACTAATATAATTATTCCTTAGCTGAGAGTTTAATCAATATGAACATATTGTCAACTATTGGGACCCAGGGAGAAGCCAAGCTAGATGAAGTGGACAAAGAATTGGAAGTGATGTTGAATGCTAGAGATTTGTCTTTTAGTTTCTTCACCAACAAACTCACCAAGGACAATCTCAAGAAACACATTGTGGAACCCTCCAGGTAGCAAACAATTGTACATTCCTTCATGGTATCATTGAAGAAGGATGTTCAAACTCTCTCCCAGCACATATCAGAATACCATGTCATCATGGAAGGCATGTTACCCAATATGATTAGGATTATTTTCTCCTATTACAAGATCTGGATAGCCTACGAACATAAAGTCTCAAGGGTCCTAGTTCAGGATCCAATCATATCGTAACAATTATTAACTTCAATTTCTAGGATTTTACAAGTTATTTTCCTTAATTATATTTGAAAGCAACAAGTATAAAGAGATTGTAACTGCCAAGGGGAAGCCCAAAATTCCCTAGAAGCAATTACTGATGTAGCCTATAAACTGTGTAAAACTCCTAGTGATAGGGGCTTTTGAACTCTTGATTTTTTTCCGGAAATTTTTACAAATAGGATTGAGGAAGTTGGTGCAATTTGTATCTATTGAAAAAGAATATTAAGAAGCATGAGAAGGCCACCATTGGTATTGTGGCTTCGCATACATTGTGATTTTGCTTCAAAATGATATGTTGTGAACTAAATAATTATTTCTTGCATTGTTACTATTTCTTTATTGTCACTTTCCTCAATGAGTACTTATAATAGAGATTGATTATTCTGTATTTGCTCTAATAAGTTAAGCATTCGAATACCAAGAAATAAACTAATTATTTTCTTGATTCAACACTTGTCATGTTTATGAGCTGATCTCTTCTTGTCCTAATTTATCTTTCAACGTTTAGATAGTTTACGATAGTTTAATTTTGCAATTAGATAGTTATTATTTACGATAGTTTAATTTTTCAATTAGATAGTTATTAATTTATTTTTCACCCTTTATACGATGGTGACCCTTCTATATCTCACAACATCCAAACAATTAAGCATGGTTACTAGGCCAGAATCTGGATGGGTCTCTTATCTCAAACAATGCGAGGTCTAATTAGGACCTCATGCTGGAGAGAACCCTTGTGACTATTGTCGGGTCACATATCCCTGTTAATAGTGTTAACCTCATAATATTGAAAGTATATTTATTTAATTAGTTAATTTTATTTTTCTAGATTAATAAAGTTATTCTAGAATGTATTTATAGAAAAATAAAGTGAATTTTAAAAGTGTTGTATTTCCTAGATTATAGGTTTGACTTGTCACAAACTTGTTAAAGTGATTATCCTTGAGTTGTTGATCAAGGAAACATGGCATGTTGAGATGAGGCTAGAGAGATTATATATATGTTATGCTTCTCACCCCTTATGTAAGTTTTATTTTTTTATTAATAAAATTACGTGTTTGATGACCCTTTTGCTAAAGTTATCAAACAACTTCCTATTGATGACTGATAATCTGTAGACCCATTGCATATTGATGGTCCTCCCATGGGTATATTTGGGCAGGGAAAGGATTTAGATGATGGATTTGACTTTAATAGTGTTTTTGATTTGGATTACAAATTCCACCAGATATTTACAAACAATGATCAAATTATTTTGGGGTGTTGTATTTATGGTTTAGAGATAACACGAAGTGGAAACATGACAATAATATGCGTCATGATTTTTCTAAATTTTGCACACAAAATTTCATGCTTCAAATATAGGCTTGTGGCACTTTCTCCTTTTTCACAATTGTTACTTGCAGGATTCCTATTATTCCATAGTTTCACAGTACGTGGGCATGATTTTTAATAGGAATTATGAGTGTTTTTCCAAGGTTGGACGATATACTTCAACTTTTCCAAATTTGATGATGTTTCCTCACAGGAATATGTTGTTAATCATGGAAAGACAAGAAAATAAGACCTTACCCCACTCCACCCCCACCCCCAGAATAAATGATTTACACATCCTCGACAAATGGAAAGAGATAGTTTGACAAATTAACATTTGTTGTCCTCTTGGTCAATTTGAAATGCATGAAATAAGAGAACACATACTTGACCATTACTTATATGAATGATGTGATGAGGTTGCAACTATATTCTACTCGTAGATTTATCCTATTTGTAGAGTTGTGGTAGTATTAAAACAATTGTTCATTGTAAAAGCCAAAAGTTTTGAACTATAGTTGCATGTTGTTATAGATATGATCTTTGATCAAGAGCAGGATGAGTCTAAGAGTGCTGAAGAAAATGCTAAAGGATATTTAGAGGTCCTATTAAATGCTGAAAGTGTATTTTTTAGAGTTGTTGAAGCTTTTATAGCTAATTGGTGAAAATGATGTATGTTAATGATCTGAAAGGAATGTATTAGTTTGATGTGATAAGTGTCTTTTTAGTGATAAAACATGTGCATACTTGTCTCCATCATTTGCTTAAGTATTGAGGATTTTAACCATGAATTGTAAGTGAATTTAGTGAATTAGAAGCATGAAAGTAAGCCTAAATAACACTGAACAAAAATGTATAACAGAGAAATAAAACCACACATAACATTTACATAACAAGCATGATGAAGCAATTCACCCCTCCTGGGCTACATCTGCTGGTCCAGCGCCCAATGGCTTGTCCATCTTTCATTCTGCTAATTTTTTTTCAAATACATGTGTTTACAGGATTCTAATGTCCGTTTTCTCTACTCCAATGGCTCCAGAATACTCCAATTAGTCTAAAATGACTTTCCATTCACTCAGATTGGGCGAAAATTGACCCTCCTATCCATTTGTCCAATAATTCCTAGAGATCCTCCACTAAATTTGGTGAACTGCACATAACTGCAGTTAGAATAGGCCAAAACCCCCAAATTTAGGGCACGCTCTATATTCCCGGCAGCGAAAACCGTAAAAGTTAATGCTAAGGTTAGGGGTGTCCACATGCACACCTGCTAATCCCGCCTAACCGTAACGATCAGAGTAAAAACTGTGGAGGATAAGCCTTAACCGTGTGGAGAAGTTTAATGCAACGGTTGTATGTGATAGCGTTGGAGGCAGAGTTTGTAGACGGTTAGTCGAAGGAGTTATGAGCTGTTGGAGTTGCCGTTTGTTGTTGCGGTGAGTGGCTTATACCATGTGATCACATCGTGAGACGTCGACGGGTTGAGACCATCGGCAGTCCCCAACCTCCGCATACAAACTTATGAAACTTTAAATATTACCGTGGTTCTATAGATGTTAAGTCACATGTTGTAGCGGAGTTGGTGGAGTCCTTTGCACATAGGCCGGAGGTTGTGGGGTTGAACCCCCTCCCCCTCGCGGACCTCATAAAATTTTATAACATTGTTCAAGGGACACGTGGCGGCCTCAGGGCTGGCCATGTGTCACCCTCTCATTGGTCCAACAATAAAACATACAATCTCACCATCCAATCACAACGCGACACTTGTTAGCTTCTGACTGGGCCTGAGAAAAGGAATATTCTTCAAAATATTCTTTTTTTGATGACTGTGCACCTGCATGTTGACTGGGCATCCCAGTCAACCCTGTCGCAAAATTTAGCTGTTTGGAAAATCGATCAGAACGCGATATCTCCTTCATACGACATTGGTTTTTTGAATTGTTGACGGTGTTGAAATCAGGAAGACGAGGTCTACTCGGTTGCTCAGGTTTGACATAATTTTGAGCATTTTGAATTTTGAGCAAAATTTATGAACTCCAGATCACACCTCCCCATTGGGAAGCTTTTGGACCCCAAAAGACTTTGAGTACCTGCTCAATAGATGAGGGTACAACTCCCTCACCTTTCCAACTTACATCCACTTTGCCTTGCTTGGCTTACTACCTTTGAGCTCAACTCGAGGTAGTCAACAATTCCCTCTTGGATGCTCTTGTCCTCCTGTCAAGAATTGTATCTTCCTTGAGCTCATCCAGAAATTTAGGTGAGAAATCTTCAATAGAAGGCAATTGAACATCACTTCCTTGATCATCGATCAAGAGTGGCTCATACAAACATAAGTTTTCAACATTAACAACTGAATACATTTGCATATATGAAGGCAAGTCAAGTTGAATGCATTATTACTAACTTGATTTATGATCTTGAATGGACCATAGCGAATGGGTTTGAGCTTTTTACCTTCTCCTTGCATCCTTTCTTTGGTTATGTGCAACCATACCTCATCTCCTTCTTGAAACTTGTGATCAACTCTATGTTTTTCATGCCTCTCCTTGTATTTTCTTTGACTCTTCTCAAGCTATTCTTGAACTTGTTGATGTATAATCTAAATTTTCTCAATGAACTTTCGAGCCTTTTCAATATCACTATTCCCATCAATTGCAACATCCTTCTCAAAGATGAAGTCTAATGGAGAATTTGAAAAATACCCAAAGCATACTTCAAAAGGTGATGTATTTGTAGAAGAGTGCTTTACCCAGTTGTAAGTGTGCTAAATGTAATGCAGTTTCTCATCCCACAACTTGGGATGTTTGTTGCAATATCCTCTCAATAGATGCACACCGGTTCTATTCACCACCTCGGTCTGGCCACTAGTTTCCAGATGAAAAACAATACTCTTTTTCAACTTTGTGTCCATCATACTCCAAAGATTGGACCAAAAATTCCCAATGAACCTGGAATCCCTGTCACTAACAATAGAAGTAAGCAATCCATAATGAACCCATACACGTTGAAAATAAATTTCAACAGTTTGTTCAACAGTAATGGTTTTCTTCCATGGCATAAGTATACACATTTTATTGAATCTATCCACAACTACATAAAGATAATCATTTTGTTTTCTTGACATAGGTAGACCTCCAACAAAGTCCATGGAGACACTCTCCCATGGCCTTGATGGTATTGTTAATGGCGTGTACAACCCAAGCTTCCTATTGCTAGGCTTGCGTGTTGCACACATAGAACAACCTTTTATAAAATGCGACACACTATCTATCATGTGAAGCCAATAGCAATACCTCTGTATATGTGCCATTGTTTTTCCTACCCCAAAGTGTCCAACAATAAGAGATGAATGAGCCTCTCTCATGACACTTAGCCTCTCTCCTTGTGGTATACATAGTTTTCCCAAATGAAACAACAAATTGTTATGCATGTGATAATCATTTTCTTCAACTTGATTCCCTTCACTCAAACTAGCATACACATCTTGAAAATCAACATCATGTGCACATTGTTCTATGTAACTCTCATGTACAATAGAATCATTTTTAAGTAAAGTATAAGCACTTATAATTGGTCTTGAAAGCATATCAACAAATTTATTGAAAATACGTTTCTTGTACCTTATAACCAAGTGAAACTGTTGAAGAAATACCATCCACTTGAAATGTCGTGATTGCTGTAATTTTGTTTGCGACTGCAAGTACTGTAATGGTTGGTGATCAGTATGTATAATCATCTCTTTACCCATCAAGTAGTGTTTCCACTTCTTGACGATTTGTACCAACACATACAAATCTTTGTCATATGTAGGATAATTAGTTACAACACCATTGAATGTTTCAGAATTAAAAGCGATAGGTTTACCATGCTGCAAAAGAACTGTGCCCATGGCATAATCACTAGCATCAGTTTGTATCTCGAATGGTTGTCTCAAATTCGGTAATGCAAGGACTGGAGATGAACTGATCTTGCCTTTTAAAGCTTCGAAAGCTTGTTGTTTTTTTCCTCCCCATTGGAAGCCTTTCTTCACACTTGTCAGTGCATGCATAGGAGCTATAATGGCAGAAAATTTAGCAATAAACTTTCTCCAATACTGAGTTGCACCTAAGAAACTTCTTACCTCGGTTACTGTTTTGAAAGTGGACCAATTCACAATGGCTTCCACTTTAAAGGGATCAATTCTCAACTCGTCTCCTCCTACAATGTGTCCCAAATAAACCAAATAAGTCTCTCCAAACTCACACTTTGACATCTTAAGAAATAGTTTCTCTTTCTTCAAAACATCAAGCACCCTATTCACATGCAAGACATGCTCTTCTCTTGTTTTGCTGAAAATCAATATGTCATCTAAATACACAATCACAAAGTCATCAAGAAATGGACACAAAACACTATCCATGACATGCATGAAAGTTGTCGATGCATTACACAAACCAAATGGAATAACCAACCACTCAAAGAGTCATTGTTTTGTTTTGAATGCAGTTTTCCATATATCACTTTCTACAATTCTTACTTGATGATATCCACTTCGTAAATCTAAATTAGTGAAAAAAATTTCTTCTTTCAGCTGATCAAACAAATCATCTATCCTTGGGAATGGGTATCGATTCTTTACTGTTATCTTGTTCAAAGCTCTGAAGTCTATACACATGCGCCAAGTCCCATATTTCTTCAGAATCAAGACTCCGCATGGCGAAGTTCTTGGCCGTATGAGTCCTTTGTCCAACATCTCTTTGATTTTCCTCTTTATTTCAACATTCTCCATTATTGACATGCGATACATGCTGATGTTTGGAAGAGGACAATCTTGCTGAAACTGAATCTCATGTTGAATCTCCCTTTTTGGAGGAAATTCTGTTGGCTCTTGAAACATCTTATGACGTGCATCAACTACATCATATAAATCTAATTTCAACTTAGGATCACAATCCTCAAATGATTCATGAGTATCATCAGTTTTAGGCTTAATCATTATAAGAACAAAATTCTTACTTGAATTTACTAGCCTCTTTACCTGTCCAGCATTTACCATAGCAATATTTGTCTTCTTGCGATGTGCTCTAACAATGTACTCCTTGCCATCTTTGAATAAATGATATTTTTTCTCATGGCGATGGAAGTTCTCTTTCCTGTCATACAAGTAAGCACTGCCCAACACAATACCTGTACATTCTCATGTCATTGTTTTTGTCCCACACTCGATTTTCAAATACATTTTAAACCAGGACCTTGATGGTAAAAGATGAAAGTAAATTGCCATTATATTATAATATGACATAGAAATTAGGCCCACAAGACTGGTTAAAAGACAAGGACTTGCAAAACTTATGTTTGAGTCAAATTTCAAAGTTTTGGATATAAACATGGTTGATGTTTTGGAAGAACAAGAAGAATTCCCTGCTCCCCATTTTGAAGAAGCCTTTCTGAGTTCATCTTGGTATGCTGATATTCTCTATGTGATTTTTTATCTTAATGCTCCCCCTACATCAAAAGCTAGATTCCTAAAACAAAAAGCTTTGAAATTCTGTATTTTAGATGGAGTATTATATTGGAAGAATCCTGTTGGTATACTACTTAAATGTTTGCTTGAGGATGATGCAGGTAAGATCATGCATGAACTGCATGAAGGCGAGTGTGGAGGCCATATTTACTAGAAAACCACAGCCAACAAAATCCTTGGAGCTGGTTACTATTGGCCTACCCTTTTCCTTGATACCCACAAACTAGTTATGACTTGCCATAAATGTCAAATCTTTGATGGCAAGATAAAACTCTTACCTTTACCTTTACATCCCATTATTGTTGAAGCTCATTTTCAACAATGGAGTTTAGACTTCATTGGAGAAATTCACCCCACCTCATCTGCACAACATAAGTGGATCCTCACCACCACTGATTACTTTACTGAGTGGATAGAAGCCATTCCCTCCAGAAATGCCACTGATTCAGTCATTATCAAATTTCTCGAAACAAACATCCTGTCTAGATTTGGTTGCCCAAGAAAGACCATCACAGATAATGCTGCTGCCTTTTCATCCAAAAAGATGTTTGATTTTTGTCATAAATACCACATCACACTAGGACATTCCACAACTTATTACCCTCAAGGTAATGGACTAGCTGATTTTTCTAACAAAAGCTTAGTCAATATCATCAAGAAGCTCCTAGAACAAAATCAAAAGGTATAACATGGAAAGCTTATACATGCATTATAGGTTGATAGACTAACCACCAAGAAATCAATCGGTATGTCTCCCTATCAACTAGTGTATGGAATGGATGCCATTTTTCCAACATATTTGAGACTTCCGGTGGTAAGACTTCCCCAAGAGGTACAATCAAAATAAAATGACATGCAAAGGAGGCTGAACCAAACCATTCATTTACAACAGACAAGGGAATAAGTGTATGACAAAACTCAGGAAATGCAAGAAAACATAAAGAAAATCTTTGACAGAAGAACCAAAGCTAATAATTTCCACATTGGAGACACTGTACTAAAATGAGATTCTAGGAGTGAAGACAAAGGTAAACATGGTAAATTTGAGAATTTTTGGAAAGGCCCTTACCTTATTCAGTTAGTTAGAGGTCATAATGCTTTCTTTTTACAAGGACTTAATGGAGAAAAACTTTTTGGAGGTCCTGTAAATGGCAGGATGCTCAAGCACTATTTCTGCCAGGAGTCCCAAGTCTCAGTTAGAAATCCTCATTCATTGTACATATCATTGTTTGATGAAAAGATATTGAGAGAAATCACAAAAAAAAAAAAACAGAAAAATGGAAAAGAGGGCAGATTTGAAAAGAGGTAGAGCCCCATACCCAGAAAAATAGAACTTCTGAAAGTGTCTAAGTTTAAATACCACTACTAGTGCTTAAAGGAGTCTTGTTTCAGTCATCTAGCCTAATCATGGTTGAAGCATGTTTTAAATTTATTTGTTGATAAGTTAGTAAAAGATAATGGGTCAAATTGTTCAAAGCTTGACTTGTTAAAAGATAGATTAGGGAGAAAGATATTGGTTCCGCATGCCTAAAACAGAACCAAAGAGAAAAATAGGCATAAGTAACAAACAATGTATCATAACCCTGGTTTTTGTAGTCTTGTTTTGTACAAAAATAACATTTGTGTGCAGTTTGTTTTTATGCCACAAACCCATGGTAAATCAGATTGTCTAATCTTGATTTAGCCATGATTTCAATTTCATGTTTGTAGCCTAGTGAATAAATCCTGTCAAACAGTTTAACCTTGAAAGTTGAATAGTATAGGTAGAGAATCAAAGGAGTTCATTAGCCTAATCTGAGCTCCGGGAAGACATAAGGTAAAAGTAGCTAGTTTATTTTGCTTTCAAAAACAAAAAAAATGTGTCAAGGTTGCTAGTCCAAATGCACCTGAAGAAGAAAAAATGTTAGGCAAGTAGGTTGGGTAGGTAGATATGGATTTAAGCTAGTCATGTCTTTAATATTATTGATATCATAAGCTTTGAGCAAGAATCAGCAAGAGAAAGAGGTAAAAATCTGCCCAATGGATGAGGCACTGGTCTTAATAAAGCCAGAAATATGAAGTTCTGGACACCTCATGAAAATGAGCTGCCCTCCCCAAGTGGAGCCACTATTAGTCATCAGTAATTTTTGCCTTCATAGATGACTAAATGATTTCCCTAGATTTTTAGAAACAAAGTTCATAAAAATTGTGAGTTCTAGAATTCTCACTGCCTTCATCATCCTTAAAAATAGTTTTTCACTTTTTCATCTTTCCACCATGTCTAGCATTGCTTACCAATCCCAGAAAAGTGGCTTATGTCACTCTTCCTGGCTATATGCTTTACCTTTGACCCAAATCCTCTGTCTTGTTTTGCCTTAAAAACTCCCCACTGCTACCTAAGCCCACCAATCAAACAACTTTGTTGTGTCTCCCAAAATACTCTTAAACACTGATAGTATCAAACTATATATGTAGACTCTTTAGATAAATCAAGTACATTGGATTTTGGATATTCAATACATCAATATATAATAAACTCTATCTTGCACTTGATGATCCCAAATTCTAGGTCTCAGTCCAAAAACCAAGTCCAAAAGGGCCTCCACTAGGTCACCTAGGGTTTTCACAAAGTCATAGGGTGGATTTGGTGCCCTACAAATTCTATTTTTTTTTCCTATATGAAGAAACTGCATTCAAATAAGGAAAGGACTGGTGATCTTGTCTTAAAAATCATCAAATAAATCATTCAGGAAAGGTATTTGGTGTGAAGCACAAGTTTTGTAGGGGGACAACTGCCCCTTGCTTACTTTTTTGCAAAAGAGTCAAAAGGCCATCAACCTAGCAAGAGGTAAGGAAATGATAAAACCATCACAAGAAGACCATTCATAGCAAGAAGAAAGAAACAAGCATATGTTTGATGAAAATCAAGGTTTATGACTGTTTTTGACCAAGTAGGAATCAGTACTAGGGTTACAAGGGAAAAAGCCTCCTCTACTCCTTCAAGTGCACATTGAAGGAATTTAGGAATAATTAATGAGTTTTGAGAAGTTTCAAAGAACTTAGAAGACAACACTATTTAATTTTCCCTAAGCAACCCTAAAACCTAAGAGTTTGGCAAGATGGAAAAAGATGGTCACATGGTGACAAAGAAGCCTCCTTCATCTCAGCAGATGGTTTAAAAAGTTTTTCAAACTTCCTTCCAGGGTTTGGAAAAAAAGGCATTACCTCCCCTACACCAAAGGAAGAAAGAGGATGAAGAGTATCAACAAAAGGGTGAAAAATATCAGTTCAAGGGTCTGATTTCTCAAAGCAATAGTCAGAAGCAGTTTCAAATTATCAAAGAGGGCAAGCATGAGTTAAAATTACCCCAGGAGGTGATTATGGTAAGAACAAGTTCATTGTTGATAAAATAAGCTGTGGATTTGGTGCCCTACAAATTCCGTTTTTTTCCTATATGAAGAAACTGCATTCAAAGAAGGAAAGGACTGGTGATCTTGTCTTAAAAATCATCAAAGAAATCATTCAATAAAGGTATTTGGCCTGAAGCACAAGTTTTGCAGGGGGACAGTTGCCCCTTGCTTACATTTCTGCAAAAGAGTCAAAAGGCCATCAACCTAGCAAGAAGTAAGGAAATGAGAAAACTATCACAAGAAGACCATTCATAGCAAGAATAAAGCAGCAAGCATATGTTTGATGAAAATTAGGGTTTATGACTGTTTTTGACCAAGCAGGAATCAGTACTAGGGTTACAAGGGCAAAAGCCTCCTCTACTCCTTCAAGTGCACATTGAAGGACTTTAGGAATAATTAATGACTTTTGAGAAGTTTTAGAGAACTTAGAAGACAACACTATTTAATTTTCCCTAAGCAACCCTAAAACCTAGGAGTTTGGAAAGATGGAAAAAGATGGTCACATGGTGACAAAGAAGCCTCCTTCATCATAGCAAATGGTTCAAAATGTTTTCAAACTACCTTCTAGGATTTGGAAAAAAAGGCATTAACTCCCCTACATCAAAGGAAGAAAGAGGATGAAGAGTATCAGCAAAAGGGTACAAAATATCAGTTCAAGGATTTGATTTCTCAAAGCAACAGTCAGAATCAGTTTCAAATTATCAAAGAGAGCAAGCATGAGTTAAAATTACCCCAAGAGGTGATTATGGTAAGAACAAGTTCACTGTTGATAAAATAAGTTTTCCAAGTTCAAAAGAGACAGTGATCAAAGGAAGAAATTGTGTAGGCACCTGCATGCACAGAAGTGGCCATGAAAGACACAAAAAAGGGTTTAAACTAGCTTGCCCCTCTCACTAGACCTACATCATTGTCAAAGTGATCTAAAGAAAAAATATGCCACTGATTTACAGCAAAGCAGTGAAACTCCCAACAAGGGCCTCCTTATCAAATGACTATTCCGCAAAAGGTGGATGAACATGAATGACACTTTACAAGACTGTCAAAAGTGTTTTCCTACAGGAAAAATTGATAAGGTCAAGGCAAGAATGTTTCAAATAAAGGTGGCACATCTCAAAAGGCCAAGCTGTTGTTTATACTTGCTGCTGGGGTTTTTCTCCCACCAAGAGGTTTTTTCCTCATTACTTAAAGAGAAAAACATGACAAAATATCAGTCAAAGGAAGAAATCGCAAATATGACAAGTTTGCTATGTATAGGTGTTAAAAGTCATGAAACAGGTTCATTTTCCAAATATAGGTGAGAGGCATAGTTTTAGCTTCTTCAGGAAGTTTATCGATCTGAAAAGAACCTTAAAGGGTTTCCAGCAATGAAAAAGCAATGTTTTTATCAAACTGCCCCCCCCCTACAGGACCATAAGGCCAAAAAGACAGTGAGAGAAATAAAGAGGGAAATAAAACCTTATAAAGTGGGTTTTTGGCATCAAATCATTTTTCAAAGGAGTATAAAGTCTCCTCAAACTCTTCCACACTTCATTTGCCCCTGCAGACAGGAAGAGAGCCTTTGAAAACGATTTTTGAGGGTTTCTGACCAAATTTGAAGAAATCTGCAGGCGCTACGCACCGAGGCCGACGCTATGCACCTGGCCCTCGGCGATGCGTACAAACAAGGTGGTCATAGTGTTATTTAACATTGCACTACGCACCTGGAGCTCGGCGCTACACACCTAGTCGGGGGCTACGCACAGGCACAAGGTAGGCCCAACTGCTCGCCAAATCAACCAGGCGCTGCGCTCCGACATGCCTGATTGGCCCATCTCCGGCCCGGGTCGACCCAACGCTACGGTTCGACAGGCCAACTCGACCCGACTTGAACGTGAAGTCGGGCAGGCACTATGCACAGACAAAGTTTTTTCCAAATTTCTCTAAAAAGGGCTAAAAATTCCATTTTCTTGCCTCCAAGCTCCTGCACAAGGTTAAACAAGGTTGGTGGTCCCTTCCTTTTTGATCTCCAAGTAATTTTTTTCCTTCATAGTCAAGAGAAAATTTAAAAACACTAGAAATGGGTCAAACCCTAAATCTTCATGGAAATCAATTCTTGACCTTCTAAGGTAGGGTTTGCAAGTTGGAAAGTTGTCATTTGCTCAAGGGCACCCAATTCAAGCCGAGCCCCCTCCTAAAAAACTCTGAACCTCTCCTAGACCTACTTCATTCTGCCCCTCCATTGCTAAATTTTTTTTCCCTCACCATCCCTCTTTCTGTCTTCCCTAGACTTAGAGGTTCTCATCAAGCCAAAAAACCATATGTTCATGCAAATATCAAGCCTCCATTCACCAAAAATTCACTTTCCACCTCACACTCAGTTACCTCCACTCCACCTTCTCCACAAAGAAAACTGCCTATTTCCTCTTTCTCCTAATGGATTAAATGAAGAAAAAGAAGAAGACAACAATATTAAGAATATAAAGATGACAAAAGTACCACTAATAGACCAACAGACGACAGTGAAAAGAAAGAAAACAGTGAGACAAAGACTAAGCTAAAAGAAGAACAAGGAGACAACAGAAATGAAGGAAAAGAAGATAATGAGGTAAATGATGAGAGAAGTGGGGAAAAAACAGAGTCTAAAGGGAAAGAGCAACAGAGTGATGATGAAAACCAAGAAGGTAATAAAGAGAATGATGAATATAACAACCAACAAGAAAGTTCACATGACAACCATGAGGAAAGGTACTTGTGCATGACAGTGAGCACAATAATGGTGCAGACAGTGATAACATGACTGAAAATGATGATAAGTGAAGAAACAAATGAAGATCATGAGGAAGTGAAAGATCAAACACAAGAAATTGATGAGGCTGCAACAAAATTTGAAGATGAAGGCAACAACCAATAAAATGGCACCAATGAGACACTCAATAATGAGCAAAGAAATAGTCTTGACAATCCTGATAGATGTCATGACTGTTATGACACAAATAAAACTTCTAAATGTTCAAGAAACTCACAGTGACAGTGCAGGAAATTGACCAAAAGAGAACCTTAGTGAAGGACAGAGCCAAAGAGAAGCAACTAAAAAAGGTGATGGTAAGTTTTGAAGACCTAAGTGAGCAGCAGGTAAAAGTGGGACAAAAGTTAGAAGTATGGACATCTATGAAGGTAATGGCAGGTCCAAAAACAAAGAATTCATTAAAAATTAAGCACTCAAAGGAATTAAAGACCAAGAAAAACATGGAGACATAACTCAAGATTTTTCATAGGCTTCTCAAAACCCTTGAAGGACCTCTCCACAAATTTTGAGGCAAATTGGACAACTTTTTTTTTTTTTTTTTCCAAATTTTGACCCCTCGGAGCGCAACACCCTATGCACTACGCACAAAATTGGTGCATCCTCAGCTCTCAAAGTTTGAATTTTTGGATTTATCACATCACCAACAGTCTGCTCACCAATTTTTAGATCATTTGGAGCATTTTTACCTCCTCAAAAGGTCAAAAAACATCAAACATTTGACGTTTCTGCCTCATTTTCAGACCAGGCGTTGCGCACAGAGCAGTGTTGGGAGATTTTATTTTTGGATAGGAAAATGGCATCCACTCAGCACAACTCAAGCATTTCTGTAAATTAGAGTCATCAGGCTTTCCAACGGGTCATCACGGAGCCAAATCCGATGTCGGGAAGGGGTCCAAACTTAGCTGCAAAAGACCTTATTTTCTACTGAAGTGGTGCTATGTACAGAGGCTGCCTAGTGTGTTTTGGACCGAAAGTCAACAAAGCACATTCATTTATTGCAAATAGATATTTTTGAGTTTTTTGAGGCAAATTAAGCTATAATTAGGTGCAAATAGTTATTTTAGCATTTATTTCTTAGGATATTATGTGCCTTGGGCCTTGCATGGTCTCTTGGCCATAAATGATATTTATGACTATATTTAACATTTTCCTACCACATTTAGGGTTTTAGTCCTCATTTTTTCCATAAATAGAGCATGAGGCCGCTATGTATTTTGTTAGCATTTGATGAGCTTGGAGAGCAATATACATGGTTTCATGAGCTTGGAGAAGAAATTGGTTTTGTGAAGTGGATGAATGGCTTGCTTGGCTTGATGATGGAGAAGCTTGTTTGCATGATTTCATAACTTGGTGAATGGTTATGTCTTCCTTATTTGTCTATTGTTTCCTTTATATCATTATGTTCCATGTTTCTTGGCTGCTATTAAACAGAAAATGATAGGTTGAGACATGTTCTTTGAGGCACCTCAGTCCTCCTGTTTGTTATAGCCTTTATGTTTTCTCTTTTGGCCATATTAAGGAATTCTTTACTGCTCCTTAGGTCCACCAAAAATTGTTTTAGTTTCATGTATGGTTAGTATGCTCGCTTACAAGTATGATTCATGGTATGCCCTACTTATTTGAAGTTTTCAAAACCCTATCTTGAAGCCTTTCTGTGAAATATTGATTGTTAGGTTAAGTCAAAGAGGTCTCGTTCGATCTTGCCCTTTTTCCATGCTTGAAAACTTGTTTCAGAGTTCCCAATAACTTGATATATGCTATTTAGGAGTTCCCTCTCCATAAATTGAGTTATTTGTATTGTCTTATGTGTTTTCCCAAAATATGAAGGTGATTTTCTAAAGGTAGAAGCTCTTATGCTCTCTATGTATCATTGGAATGTTTCTCTTGGATGGTTATTAGTTTAGATTATGGTTTATTGAGATTAATGGTTTGCCCTACCTCATGGATTGTAACTTTTAAACTATATATGTTTAATACATCACTTTAAGGATCCATTTAACTTGCTCAATCGGCCCTGCAACACACTTTGTTTCATCATTTATACACTCTTAACTTTCACTTGACTCCATAGCCCAATGGCTTTGACATACTCTCACTCCACCTATTACATTTGACCATCTTTCCCAACCAAAACAATCAACAAACCCTACACCTAACAACTAGCCTAAAATCAAAACCCTAGAGCAAAAAGAACACATCCTTTGCACCCAATAAAGAGATCCCTCTCTGAGTCTAGGAAGGCTAGGTCCTCGGACTCCAAAGCTTGGTTCCATGTTACCCTGTCATTTGGTCTGCCAATCTGCCAAATCACGGGACCCTAACAGGGTTTTCGTGTATTCTGTTGGGCATTACCCTATGGCGAGATACACTGCTATCTACTCTAGATAATTTGGCATGGCTTCTTCTCTGAAGAGATCAACATCCAGCAACTGGTCATCAAGGGATCCCCGTTTTCCCCATTTTCCAATCTTGATAAGTGGTTAGGACCCACGTTTAACCTCCCTGGTTTTACTATTACTTCAAAAGTGAACTCCTGGAATAGTAGGAGCCATCTATAGATTATTCCTTCAAGCACAGGTTTATTTACCAGGTATTTCAATGTTGGATGATTCGTGAAGAACTTGAATGTACCTCTCGATAGATAATGACAAAATTTTTGAAGAGAGTATACCATTGCAAGAGCTCTCATTCTGTTGTTGTATAATTTCTTTCAGCTGTGGACAACTTCCTGCTTGCAAAGTACACTGGATGATCAATGGAAGTTTCTCCTAACTGAGCCAACGCCGCTCCTAATGCAATACTGGAGGCATCAATATGGACATGGAATTGTTTTTCCCAGTTAGGATGAACCAAGATGGGTTCACTTGCTAGTTTTTCTTTCAATGTGTTTAGGGTGTTAGTGCATTCATCGTTCCACATAAACTGCTCTGACTTCTGCAACAATTTTTCCAATGGTGCTGTAATTTTTGCATAGCTGTGGATGAACCTCTTGTAGTACCCTGTATGCCCGAGTAGTGACCTCAATTGTTTTACAGTTTCTGGTGCTTCTATATTAACAATGACCGCTACCTTCGCTAGGTCCACACACACACCCTGCTTACAAACTACATGTCCCAGAAGTGTCCCATAAGGTACTGCAAAGATGCATTTCTTAAGGTTGAGGGAGACTTGGAGTTTTCAACATTTATCAAACATTATTATGATTAGAGTTGCATGGTTATTCAGTAGACTGTAAACTGTCCAATCATCCATGTATACCTCTAGGAACTTATGGATATAGTCCCTAAATGCTGCTATCACTATCCGTGAAAACACAACTGGTGTATTCTTTAGTCCAAAAGGCATGACATGGTATGCAAATGATCCCCACTTGGTTGTGAAAGTGGTCTTATTTTTGTCTTCTTCCACTATTCTCACTTGATGATACCCTCATAATCCATCTGTGAATGAATTAGCTTCGTTTCCTACTACATTTTTGAGAAATTCATCGCTAAATGGAGTAGGGAACAGATCATGAATGCATGCATTGTTGAGACTTATGTAATCTACACACACTCTAATCTCTGATTACTCCTTTTTTCTTTGTATTACAATGGGACTGACCCATTCTTCTTCCTCAATTGGAAAAATCAGGCCTACCTTCAGCATTTTATCTATCTATGCTTTAACCTTTTGCTTTACGCTTGGATTTAGGTGGTAAGGCCTATGTTTCACCGGTCTTGCATCTGGTTTTAATACTATGCGCATTTCTCCCATATCTCCTTTAATCCCTTTGAGCTTTGCTACTGAAGATGGGAATAAATCTTTGTATTCCTGTAACAGATCAAAGATGTCCTTTGTTGTTTTTGTATCCTTGTATTCTCCGATAGATGCAATCTTGGGTTTCTTTGTGCTTCCAATATTTAGCTTCTTTACCTTCAAGGGTAACATGTATAGTCCTTATGTAGTTGGTTCAGACTGCACTTCCCGCTCCCCTTCTCTTCAAAGTATAGATGTCGGAGATTCTCTAAGTCGTCATCGTCCATCTCGCGATCTATCTGTTTACATGCTACTGATTCTTTGATTTTCTATTTTGATATTGGTATTTCTTCATCTTCTTGAAGCTATGGAAAGAATAATACTCTTTTGATTGCTTGAAGGGCATATGTAACTGGTTCTGTATCTCCCTTGAAATAAAATCATTGTGTGAACCTTTCTGCCACTGCTTCCCATGTACCAGTTCCTCCTTTCTTCTCCTCCGTCAAATACAAGGCCTGTGGAATGGTGTCCAGTGAATATATGAAATTGTGCACCCACAAGGATTCTGGATATCCTGCTTTCTTCTAGTTATACTCACAATTGTTTAAATGCTCTATGGGGTCAGAATCCCCTAGGTACTTCTCGATAAATTGTGGTCCTGAAGCTTCGTGAAATCTAGTTCTTAGTGTTCTGGCAACATCTTCCCATAGTAGAAGAGAGTTGCGATGGTTAGCCCACCATCTTGCTAACGTGGATTGTAATGCTACATCCATAAGAGGGACTCTATGTTCTATTGGTACCTTTTCTTCCACTTTTTTAATAAATGTATTTAAAACATGCATGTTAGAAAGAGTCAGATATCCTCTTACCTCTGTACCAAACCAATTGACTCCCCGAATGTTGGCGCATCTTCTAGTGTTGGTTTCATATCCTCCCTGTTGCTAATCATCCCATGTTATTTTTTATCTCAAATCGGAACTCTGAACACTTCTCCAGCTTATGGTCCCTCCCGTTGTCGGATTGATATAATCTTCTCTCTTTCCAGTTGTCATTTGGTAGATTTGATCTAGAATTTGGGAATCCTCTCTGCTGTCAACAGTTTCTGTGTACTGGGGTCCTTGATATGATTCAAGTGGCTGAATTACCCTGACTTCCCCGTCTTCGAATATCATTAATTCCTTTTTTAAATCAATCACTGCATAATTCTCGAAGGCCCAATCTATCTGTAGCAAAGAAGGATAGGGATCCTTGTTCCCCATGATGTCTATTACCTCAAAATTTGTATATGTTTTTACTCCTGCAACATCAACTTCAACTTCCTCTAGCGCTCCTATGGGTACAATACAGTACTGATTTTATGTTCTGAGTTGTATTGGGGAGTATGTCAACTTTGGTTTTACCCATTGCTTCCCATGTATTTCGAGGTATAATTTTGACATTTGATCCGATATCAAGCATTGTATCTTTGATTTGGAATCCCACGACTTGGTTGGACTTCACTTCCAATAAGGCTACCCAAGCAAACAACGAAAGCAACACATCAAACAACAGCCGGAGCATCGTAATTTCAAGCCCTAGTCTGAACATTAACTTATTGCTAACACATGAAAATGGTGCTACTCGATGAGCTGCCCCCATTTCAAGGGGCTACTCACTTCAAGTTCCATCAAGCCTCTTAGGCAAACTCTCAGCTCTAACTCTCCGCTCCGGTAGCTCCATGCCGGTAGTTGTGCCTTAGAGAAGGGGTATTTACAGTAATGAATCATTGAACCTCATAAATAGGTTAAGCAAGTATAGGCCATCTACATCCTAAAAAAGACACGAAATTCCTTTCTAGTTCTTCTCTTGTTTTTTTTACCCTTCTTATGTACTTTTTCGTTGAACTCCTTGAGTCTCCAGGTTCTGCATTTTCTTGCACGACCAACTCTAGAGTTTGCTTTAGTTGTTCCAGCATTGGTGCATTAGTTACAATTTTCAGGAACAATCGGAACCATTCCTCAATCAATGTACTTGTATGGCTTTCCTTCTCTTTTTCAAAGGTTGGATGTGGAGGTTCGATACTTCTATGCCTCCCTATCTAGGAAAATGTTTCCATCGCCTCCTTAAAATATTGCTTCTGTCTATCCAAGTTGAAAGCGTTCTTTGGAGATGCGGGTTTGATCAGATTTACCGGGTCCATATCCTGTGCATCTTCCCCTGGTTTCTTTCCTCCCCATGTTACTATAGCTACACTTTGCATGGTCTGAGTTCTACTATTCTCGGTTCTGCATTAACCAAATTAGCTCCCCTTTTTCTGGCTCTTTCCTCCCACCTCTTAATCAACTCTGGGCAATCTTTAGTTGCATGTGCATTAACTCTGCATTAAGAGCACCATGGTCTCCTAGGTAGTGGACATTCCCTTGCTACGTGCCCTTCCTGATCACAGTTATAACACCTTACTTGTCCTCTTCCTCCAGTTCTGCCACCTCTCATTCCTCCTCCTCGGCACCTTGGAGTTTCATTCACCCTATAATATGGCATGTCCAGTCGTTCTGCCAGTGCATCGAGGGATCTACATTGCTCTGTATTATGCATTGTAGAAGTGCAAATTCATAGTATATATTGTTTGGAATATTAGAATATTTCTACAAAATTGGATATAGTCATGGAGGATAACCAATACCTTTGCATATTTCACAGTAGTCAGTTGTTGTCTGATTTTATTGAGTGGGGAACCCCGAAAAGTGGGGTTGTGGTGGGTATAGTCCTTGTGTACTTATCTACTAACTCCCCCGACTGGTGGAGCCCCCTGTGTCCCTGTTGCTGAAGTTCACGCATTTGTTCCTCGCAACCTCGGACATTTTGTGGCATCGTGTCCTTCCATTGGGAAATGGGTGCACTAAACGTTGGGCCTTGCAGGTCGTATCGGTTGAATGTCTTTCAACTTCTCTGTTAAATTGGCTATTTATTGTTGTAGCCCTAGTATGGAATGATCGTGTACTGTTGCTCCTCCTTTGAAATCCTACGGGTACCCTACCATAGCTTCTATTTTCATGGCTTTCTCAAGAGCATCTTGAAGGGTATCAATCTTTTGTTGCGTCAGAGGGGTCCTTGTCAACGGGAGGAGTGCTTTAATGAACCAATCCCATTGGTGATTTTGATTGATTGGGTAAATTAGCTTCCCAATCACATCTTTAAATCTTCTCATTAGGTCCCATGTCGTTTCTCCCTCCCACTGTTTGATTTCCTACAATTCAGACAATCCCTGCTGATTTGTCTAAGGAAATTTAAATTCTTGTACAAATTCTTTCTTCACATCATCTATTGCTGGGTTTGGATGAGCTTCTGACCACTTAATGAACCGGTGCAGAGCTCTTTCTCTTAGAGTGGTCTGGAACTAAATCAACTTGACTACATTTGGTGTCTGTCGAGCTCTCCAAATTGCTTCGTAGAGATACCAGTGTTGCTCCACATCATCGTTACCTTTCCTAGAGAATTCTGGGTATCGCCATCTTTCCGTGTGTGGGTGGTACTAAAATAAAACCTCTACTTCCCGGTTGAGATTTTGTACTACCAAGACTGTGGCTAGTAGATATCTGTACTGTAGACTTAACACTACTCAACTTGCTAAACTCTCGTAACTTAATGAAAAAATTATCAGGTGGATGATAGAGTGCAAGGGGAAGGTCGGGTCTAGTGCTACTTGAACCTTGGGGAATAGGATTACCTTGCGTTATGGGTGTTGGCCTCTCTCGGAATAGTTTCTCCATCGCAACATGCAGCTCCACATTGGACATCTCCTCGAAGCGCATGTCCTCCTGATTCGTCTTTTCTCCCTTTTCTCTTCGGATTGGGCTCCTATACACTTTCCTAACTTCCTTAATGGTCCCTCCCCTTCCTTGGGATCCCATCTGACCTTCCCTTTCCTCTTTCATCTGCGACGCCTTTTGTTAGGTCCCTATATTACTATTTTAGCCCCTTATTGTTATTAGTGTAGCCCCCTTATTGTTATTATTGTAGCCCCCTCTAACCCCAATATTGTTATTATTTTGCCCTTACATTGTTATTGTTAGGTCGGCTAGGATTACATTGTGGCCCCATGGACTCCTACATATAGAAAGGAGGTTTTTTTATTTGTATCATCCAAGAATTGTTCATTCATGTAATGTATTAGAGGTTTCCCCCTCGAAGTGGCTTATTTCTAAGGCGTTGATATATCTTTTCTTCTATTTTTGGAGCTGGTTTCACAACATTTGGTATCAGAGCTTTGGATTCTAGGGTTTCGCTGCTCCAAACAGGTCATCATGGCATTTTCGCTATAAATTTTTTTCTACGAAGGTTCAGAAGTTGAAATGTTTAGAGTAAGAAGCCAAAATCCTGAGGAACATCGTCGCAAAATTTCAGAGCTTGGTTAGCAATATTTTCGGAGATATGATCTGTGGAAGTTAGGTCTTTTTGTAGGCTCCTCAATTTAACCTAAATAGGTCATCACGAAATTTTTTCTATAACTTTGTTTCTACGAAGGCTCAAAATGTGAAATTTTTAGAGCGCGAAGCCAAACTCCTAAGAAACATCTTCGCAAAATTTCAAATCTTGGTTCGCAATATTTTCGGAGATATGGTCTGTGGAAGTTAGGACTTTTTCAGGCTTCCGAATTTCATCTCAAAGAGGTGATTGTGGGAAAATATTCATAACTCTCTCTTTGAGCATCAGATTGGAATTCTGTAAAAAACGGACGCAAGAACATAGAATGTAGTTTCCTATATATCAATTTCAGAGCCTAAGGAGGAAGCGGTGACACGTGGAAAGTCATACAAGTTCACTCTACTGAACCAGTCCATAATTAGGTAATCGTAAGAGATTGGGCACAACTTTCTCTTCAAGAATCCAAATTAGGTCAGACTTGTCAAATTCTAAAGAGGATTCAGAGGGATACCTCAGTACCAAATTTTAGATATTGAAGATTTGAAATCATAGAGATAATTCAGTTTCAATATCGCGCTCCTCAAAAGCAAGAAAAAGGTGTGTATTTTTTTCGAATTACATAAGTCTCATTTGAAAAAAAATTAGTTGGAATTTATTCTAAGGGCATATTGAAGAATAGATATCAATATTGGGTTCTAAAATGCCCCCTAAAAAGAATTCAACACCCATTAAGCCTTCAGAAGGCTCTACTATGACTCATGAAGACGAAGAAACACAACATGAGATATCAAAATTACAATAGCAAGTGCACCAAATTTCGCTATCGCAAAGAGAAACAAAAAATGAAATGGAAGTTTTGAAGAAAGGCGTGGAAACTAAGATGGATGGTTTGAAGAAAGGCATGGAAGCTAAGATGCATGGTTTGGAAGCTAAGATAGAAGGCATGGAAGTGGGCATGGAAGCTAATATGGATGGCATGGAAGCTAAGATCGATGAAAAAATGGAAAACATAAAAGTAGACATCGAAGGTTTGGCAAAGTTGATACAAGAAATGTTTCCTAATGGCGAAAATATAGTAGAGGAAACTCACGATGAGAACAAAATAAATGTTAATCATGATTTCATAAACTCTAATGTTGGACGGAAGAACCACCATATTCCAAATATGGATATGAGGAAGTTTGATGGCAAGGATCCCGTAACATGGATACTATAGATGGAGCAATATTTTGATCTCAATAATGTGCAAAACACAAAAAAGGTACGCATTGCAACTTTACATTTAAAACAAAATACATTTGTATGGTATCGATGGCTTTGCTCCCATAAAAAAATTGTCACTTGGTCAATTTTTACGGAGGAAATGATAGCACATTATGAGGATACAAAGAGCAACACCTTCTTTAGCCAATTGATAAATCTCAAACAAAAGGGTTTAGTGGGGCAGCACATTGAGGACTTCCAAAAATTGAATATAATGGTAACTGATATTCCAGAGGAACACAGGATTGATCTCTTCATAGGTACTTTAAAGGATAACATCCAACATGAAGTTCGTGTTTTGGAACCTGATTCATTGGAGAAGGCATTCAGGTTGGCAAGAAAAATTGAATGTAAACTTATGGCGACAAGGAAGCCTACCACTCACTTCTATAAAGAGGGAAGTGTTGCTACTCCTAGATTTCCACAACCTACAAGGTTGACACCACAACAATTGGAAGAAAAAGAGAAAATAGGATTTGCTACAGTTGTGATATAAAATACACTAAAGGTCATAAATGTGCTGAGAAGAAATTATTTTACATAGATTGTGAAGAGGAAGAAGAAAATGAACAAGAAGAGGACATACACCAGGAACCAACCCTAGAAGAGGAAGAAATGAATCCGACCATATCGTGTAATGCACTGGCAGGAATTACCACTCCTCAAACTCTCAAGATAGAAGGACATATCAAGAAGGAAAGGGTAATAGTGTTGATTGATTCAGGTAGCACCCATAATTTTATTCATTATAAGGTAGCCAAGGAATTAAATTGTTTCCTATACCCAGCACCAGAATGTCAAGGGATGGTTGCAAATGGAGGAACTATAAATTGCTCTGGAAAATGCCATAATATCAAGCTAACCATGGGGGAATATGTATTGACTAGTCCAATGCTTTCCATTCCTATGGGAGGTCCTAATGTTGTACTAGGAGTACAATGGTTACAATCTTTGGGGACGATAGCTTTTAATTTTCAAGAACTTTTCTTGAAATTTTTTTCAGAAGGAAAGGAAGTCGAATTACGGGGTATTACAGGGAAGCCGGGAAAGATAATAAGCTCTAATGTCATGACAAAGCTTCTAAAGAAAGAACAATGAGGTGTAATTGCACAATTATGCTCACTAGAAGTTCCAACATCAAAATCATCTATTTCTGCAGATCTCCAACAAGTCTTGGACAATCATTCCAAGGTGTTTGAAACTCCCAAAGGACTCCCACCTATTAGTGATCATGATCATGCTATTCATTTGATTCCAGGAAGTGTTCCTCCAAACATCAGGCCTTATAGATATCCTTACGTCCAAAAGAGCGAAATTGAATGTATGATTGCAAAAATGTTAGAGGCGGGTATAATTCAACCTAGTCAAAGTTCTTTCTCTGCTCCTGTAGTATTGGTACACAAGAAGGATGGATCATGGCGCATGTGTCCGGATTATAGGGAGCTCAATAAGCTCACCATTAAAGATAAATTTCCCATTCTGTGATTGATGAATTATTGGATGAATTACATGGAGCAATTTATTTTACCAAGTTGGATCTTCGTTCAGGATATCATCAAATTAGAATGAAGACTGAAGATATTCCGAAAACAACATTTCTAACTCATGAGGGTCATTATGAATTTTTGGTCATGCCTTTTGGCCTTACCAATGCACCTTCTACATTTCAAGGGTTGATGAATTCCATTTCCAAACCCTTCCTTAGAAAATTTGTGCTAGTATTTTTTGATGATATACTAATCTACAGCAGGTCTTGGAAGGATCATGTTGAACATGTTGACAGAGTGCTCAAACTATTGCAGGAGAAACAATTATATGCAAAAACATCCAAATGTTTCTTTGGAGTACAAGAGGTGGAATATCTGGGCCATATTGTATCTCACGAGGGTGTTAAGGTAGACCCTAACAAAATTAAAGCCATTAAGGAATGGAAAGTCCCCACAACCATAAAGAAGTTGCGAGGATTTCTCGGGTTAACAGGGTATTATCGCAAGTTTGTTAAGAATTATGGGAGAATAACGGCACCTCTAAAAACATTATTGAAGAAAGATGCATTTTCATGGATTCCTGAAGCAACTAAGGCCTTTGAACATCTTAAAGAGGCAATGTGTCTATCACTGGTCTTAGCTATGCCAGACTTCACAAAAACCTTTATTGTGGAATGTGATGCCTCAGGAAATGGAATTGGTGCAGTTTTAATGCAGGAAGGAAGACCCATTGCTTTTGAAAGTCGTCCAATCAAAGGAAAGTATTTACAGAAAACTATTTATGAGAAGGAAATGTTAGCAATACTACATGCACTAAAGAAATGGCGACCTTACCTAATGGGAAGACACTTCAAGGTAAAAACTGATCATGATAGTCTTAAACACTTTTTGGAACAAAGGCTATCTTCAGAAGAGCAGAAAAAATGGGTCACAAAGACGTTGGATTATGACTTTGAAATAATCTACAAAAAGGGAAGCTAAATGTTGTTGCAGATGCACTCTCAAGAAAAAATGAAGAGGTGGAAGCACTGCTTTGTGCCATTTCTATTATCCAACCAGATTGGATAACCGAAGCAAGGGATGAATGGAAGAGGGGCGAAGAAGTGTGGACACTCATTCAAAAGTTGTAGCAAGATCCTAGTACATCTAATACATTTATTTGGAAACATGATTCCTTATGGTACAAAGATCGCTTATATCTTTGTAAGAATTCCCAACTAAAACAAAAGATTCTTTTGGAATTGCACACTTCTCCTTTAGGAGGACACTCAGAATTTTTAAAAACTTACCACAGGGTGAAGAAAGAATTTTTTTGGGATGGCCTTAAATCTGATATTCAAAAGTTTGTGGCGGAATGTTTAGTTTGCCAGCAGAATAAAGTGGAAACAATTAAGACCCCGGGACTTCTACAACCTTTATCCATTCCAAGTCAACGTTGGGAGGAGATTTCAATGGATTTTATCACAGGTTTACCTAAGTCCAAAGGAAAAAGTGTCATCATGGTGGTAGTTGATAGACTTACCAAGTATGCACACTTTTGTGCATTATCTCATCCATTTAAAGCAAGTACAGTTGCTACTACATTTATGAACAGAATTCAAAAGCTACATGGAAGCCCAAGGGTTATTGTGAGCGACAAAGATCCCATTTTTACTGGAAATTTTTGGACGGAGTTATTTTCTTGTTTGGGTACTCAATTAGCTCATAGCTCATCTTATCATCCTCAATCTGATGGTCAAAATGAGATAGTGAATAAATGTTTGGAAGGATATCTTCGTTGTTTTGTATCTGATAAACAAACACAATGGGTCAAGTGGTTACCTCTCGCTGAATGGTGGTATAACACTTCCTTCAATACTGCAGCAAAAATGACCCCATTTATGGCACTTTATGGATATCATCCACCATCCATCACATCATCTTTAAGAGAAAATTCGAAGGTTCAAGCAGTGGAAGATCACATCGAGCATCAGCAAAAAGTTCTCCAACTCTTAAAGGATAACCTGAATTTGGCACAAAATCGAATGAAACAACAGGCAGATCAACATCGCAGCGAGAGAAGTTTTGATGTAGGAGATTGGGTATTTTTATGACTACAACCATACAAACAAATGTCCCTCAAGCAAGCTAAGAAGGATAATAAATTATCGCCAAAGTACTATGGTCCTCACTATGGCATACAAATTGGAGCTTCCTGCTTCTTCACGAGTGCATCCAGTTTTCCATGTTTCATGCTTAAAGAAGGTTATAGGTGAAAATCTTCCAGTTCAAACAATATTGCCAGAACTTGATGAGAAAGGAAAAATCATATTGGAACCTGAAGCGGTCACGGAAACAAGAATTCGACAACTACAGAATCGATCAATTTCAGAGTATCTCATCAAGTGGAAGAACTTACCCACTGAAGATTCTACATGGGAGGATGAGAATTTTATACAGAAGCACCCAGAGTTACTCAAGCGTTGAGGACAACACTTTTTTGAAGGAGAGGGGCATGTTAGTTCCCTATATTACTAGTTTAGCCCCTTATTGTTATTAGTGTAGCCCCCTTATTGTTATTATTGTAGCCCCCTCTAACCCCAATATTTTTATTACTGTGCCCTTACATTGTTATTTTTAGGTTGGCTAGGATTACATTGTGGCCCCATGAACTCCTATATATAGAAAGGAGGTTTTTTTATTTGTATCATCCAAGAATTATTCATTCATGTAATGTATTGGAGGTTTCTCCCTCGAAGTGGCTTATTTCTAAGGCGTTGATATAAGTTTTCTTCTATTTTTGGAGCTGGTTTCACAACACCTTTTCCTTGTCCTGTCGATTACTCTCCTGCTTTTCAAACTCTTTCATCGCCCTTTCCCACCACTTCTCAGCAATTTGCGCCCTCTGATTTGCTCGTCGCTCTCTCAATCTACTGGAGGTTCCGACATCCATATCCCTATTCCCGATTCCTACTTACTCGTAGCATCTTTCCCTCAGTTCCTTCCCCTAGTACTGGAGGTTTAAGTCTCCATCTCAGAGCTTTGAAATGATATCAAACCCTCATCCACCATTAAAGCTTTGATCCACAACGAGATTTCCTTCAACAATTCTTCCTACAAAATGGATCTAAATATGTCTTCGGCTTTTGTAAAAGATTGGTAACACTCGGCTGCAAATTCCACAATATATCCTTCCAAGGTAGATTGTACCCAAAAATCTATTGCTCTAGTTAGATCGGTATCTAACCGATGGAGTGCTACTAGATCCGTGTGCATCCACCTATGACAGAATCTACGGGATCCTCCTGGGAGTGACTTGATTTGAAGTCTCCGCAACCAATTATAAAGCTCTTCGAGAACTTTCCCTAGAAAATTTCGTACAGGTCACTTGCAGATTCAGAAAACAGGACCCGATCTTTGACAGTATTTTCCTTCTATTATCGAAGTTCCGCTTGTTGCGATATGAACTGATCTAAGTGATTATACCACCAGCTTCGTAGTTCACTCTCAAAGATCCATGATACCATGATCTAACTTCTAAATGAGTTTTTTGGTCCCAACAATGGAACCATTTGTTGGCGAAAAAGGAGGTCTTTGGGAAAGACCCAAGTTCAGGTTTAAGGCCAACAAGGTTTCCGCAGTAGTCTAGCACAACACCGAAATTTTCACCCTGCTCCATAGAGTAGGGCGTCTCAACCGAGGCCTGTCGTTACCTTAGTAAGATTAGAAGCTAGATCATGTAGAAGGAAAATGCAACCATAGAGAACAGCTATGGAAACTTTAGAGTAGCAAGCATATTTCAACTCTACGAAGAAACTATCACTCATCAACACATATTCAGAATGCTGAGTTAAAATTTAATTTAATCATACATTCATCGTAAGTAAATAACCATCAATCAACTCACAACATTACACACAAAAACAACCATATTTCATTATCAATAACAGAACGACATACATGTACTCTGCAGAGTCTATTACAGTGCAGTCCAATACAACGGATTTCTCACAGAGCTCTCCTAGGGCTCTGCCTTTCCCTATCGGCTTCTCACCAAACTGACTAACTAACTACTCCTCTGCTGACTGAATGCCTATTTGTTCCTCCTCTAGTGTGACTGTCAGTCCTTCCTTCTTTCCTGCTTCGCTGCTTTCCGCTTCTTCTTTATTACTAGGAGTTCTACTGATTGTTCTTGTCTCCCATATCTTCCATCTGCATTTTTCTCTACTAATGTCGCACCACCTATCTTCCGGCTTTCCGCAACCATGACAGCTCCATGTCTACCTTGATTATGTTTCGCCACCTATCCTCCAGCTCTCCGGAACTCAAAATTGTTCTTTCCCAAAACAAAGGCCCCAACACATGCTGACTGGGCATCCCAATCAACCTTGTCGCAAAATTTAGATGTTTGGGAAATCGATCAGAACGTGATATCTCCCTCATACAACATCGGTTTATCAAACCGTTTGCGGTGCCAGAATTAGGAAGATGAGATCTACCAGGTCGCTCAGGTTCGACACAGTTTTGAGCATTTTGAATTTTGAGAAAAATTTATGAACTCATGATCTGATGACAATATTGTTATTGCTAAAGATGTTAGAAATTTTATTGTAATCTATTGAATGTGTTGAAGATTTTATTGAAAAATTGTCAAAGATATTTAAGATGTTGAACATGGTGAATATTTTATTGATGATCATCGAAGATGTTGAATATCCTAAATATTTCAAAAGTTGTGCACATTTTGTGGCTAAGGATTATTTGTAGTAGTTGATAGAAGATTTTTGAAGCTTTTATTAGACTATTGTTGATAACTTCTAGAGAAGAAAGACAAATTTTATGCATAGGAATGGATTTTGGTGATTTAATTCCCTATCTACAAAGTAATGTTTCCATATAACAAAAAAGATGTTGAATATGTTGACAATATTGTTATCGCTAAAGATATTAGAAATTTTATTGTAATCTATTGAATAAGTTGAAGTTTTTATTGAAAGATTGTCGAAGATATTTAAGATGTTGAATATGGTGAATATTTTATTGATGATCATCGAAGATGTTGAATATCCTGAATATTTCAAAAGTTGTCCACGTTTTGTGGCTAAGGATTATTTGTAGCGGTTGATAAAATATTGTTGAAGCTTTTATTAGACAATTGTTGATAATTTATAGAGAAGAAAGACAAATTTTATGCATAGAAATGGATTTTGGTAATGTAATTCCCTATCTACAAAGTGATGTTTCCATATAACACAAAAGATGAATTTGTAATGATTTTTTTTTAACATTTAGATAGTTTACGATAGTTTCATTTTGAAATTAGATATTTTTTAGTTTATTTTTCACACTTTCTACTATGGCGACCATTCTATATCTCACAACATCCAAAAAATCAAGCATGGTTACTAGGCCAGAATCTGGATGTGTCTCTTATCCCAGACGGTGTGAGGTATAATTGGGACCTTGTGTTGGAGAGAACCCTTGTGACTATTCTTGGCTCATATATCCCTGTCAATAGTGTTAACCTCATAATATTAAAATTTTATTTATTTAATTAGTTAATTTTATTTTTCTATATTAATAAAGTTATCCTAGAATGTGTTTCTAGAAAAATAAAGTGAATTTTAAAAGTGTTGTATTTCCTAGATGATAGGTTTGCCTTGTCACAACCTTGTCAAAGTGATTATCCTTGAGTTTTTTATCAAGGAAACATGGCATGTTGAGATGAGGCTAAAGAGATTATCTATATGTTATGCCTCTCAACCCTTATGTAAGTTTTATTTTTTTATTAATAAAATTACGTGTCTGAGGACACTTTTGCTAAAGTTATCAAATAACTTCATGTTAATGACTGATATATTTGTAGACTCATTGAATATTGGTGGTCCTCCCTGTTGAAATTTACAACAAGAAACAATGAAATTGGCATCCAGAAACAACATGACAACACACACACTAGTGTGGGACCAATGGTCACATAATGATGGGTCCTAGCGATACATTAGTGCGCAAGCCAATATATTTAATAAATTGGAAATGTGTCTAATTTAATTTTCCCTTAATTAAATTGGACAATAAATTCTGAGTCTTATCTCATAAATACTTGTAATAGTTATCTGAGCATGATAGACTCAGTTAGCTCATGAATTTTTAGTTGAGGGTGGTTGGTGAGGCATGTAGAGTGATTCTATTAGTTTTTTAGTCCAATTTGTTGTTAGTGCATTAGTTTAATGCATGAGAAATCAGTGAAATCAATTAAGTGAGTTAAAATCAATTTAACTAGTTGTAACTGATTGTTGCACTAGTGAGAGGTCAAGTGAATTAAACCATATTTAATTCACATGCAGTGATTTTTCAAGTGACTAATGATTTACTATTAATAGTGTCATGCATGTTAGTTTTAATGAATACCCAGTTTAGACAGATGTTAAAGGGATGTTAACTATCAGTTGTATTTTTAGAAAACTGCCCAAATGCAGTTAAAACACCACAAGATTTCCCATGATCATTGCGCAGTCAAGGAAGGCTAAAATTCCTAAAGAATAGGGATTTCATTCCTCATGAATTGTGTGATCAAGGCAGGCTGAAGACAGCCTGAGAATTGGCTAAGTGTTGGTCCGATTTTGTCTGGATCAATGTGAGACAGTCAGGATAGTGCAACAATTGTGAGAAGAGCGAATTGTATTGTTTCATGATTCCTTGGTTAATTATACAATAGAGATAGAGGGGTTTTGAGAAACAAGATTTCCTCAGGAAAAATATTCGTGTCATGGATTTATTTGCTTATTTCTTTTACTTGGTGTGATTGTGCGATTGTTTTTAATTTCTGCATAATTTATTGTAGAAGGATTCAGTATTTTTCTTTAGTATATTGCATGATCAGATTGAATCCATTGGAATACATATTGTTTGTATAATTTCTACATGGTATCAGAGCACCAGAAATCATAATAGTGGAGAAGAAATTGAGTTTGTGTTGAATAATATTCAAACTTGTAGATACTTTCGTTGGTGCAACAAGCATATCAAGATGGCTTTCAATGGCTTAATATTGGAATATGCACTCGAGGGAAGTTCTAATTATATTGCATGGAAAGACAGAATGGAGGTAGTTTTGGAGGAAAACGGGTTGAAATAATTCATTGATAATGATATTCCCAAGCCCACATCAGCAGACGCCCCTCTTCTTGAATCTTGGAAAAATAAGGTAGCAAGGGCAAGGAGGATCTTATTAGAGGGAGTTCGAGATCACATTGTCTTGAGTCTCCATGGCAAGGCTACTCCATATGAAATGTGCAAGGCCTTGAAAAATATGTTTCAGAACATCAACAACCAAAGGAATTTGATGCTGAAGGACAAGCTTAGGAAAATCAAGGAGGAGGAGGATGAGATGGTACCAACATACTTGGCGAAGTTCACTCAATGTCGAGATGAGCTTGGAAGTTTTGGTGTGACCATAGAAAATGATGACTTGGTGAGCCTAACACTTCTAGGCCTTCCCAAGAGCTGGCATAGATATCAAGACTCTATCAATGGGAGGCAAAAGTTACAATATTGGGAGAGACTTTGGTTGGATTTGGTACAAGAAGAATTCAGGTGGAATACTGGGGATGGATCCTCATCTATGACTAATGACGAGGGATATTGTGCCTTGGCCAGTAAGGCAAAGAAGGCCAAGGGAAAGAAATTCCAAGGCGAAGCGGGAAAGAAAGACTTGTCAAAGATCATATGCTTTCACTGTCATGAGCATGGGCACTAGGCTACAAATTGTCTACAGAAGAAAAGCAAGAAAGAGCCTACAGTTGCAACAGGTGAAGCATTGGCTTCACATTTCGAGCTTGATTTTACTCTCATTGCATGCATGGCCAGCAATGTAATGGGATGCATGTGGTATCTTGACATTGGCACCTCATTCGATATGACGGGGAATATAGAGCTCTTCAGTGACTTGGAGGAGAAGGACCTCCAACAGAGCATAGATTTTGGAGATGACGAGAGGTATAGCGCTATCGGCATAGGTACAATTACCTTTCAGAGGGAGAATGACTTCCATCTCAGACTAGCAGATGTTTTGCATGTTCCAGACCTAAGGAAGAATCTTGTCTCCGTAGCGGTATTGGAAGAATGTAGTTATGAAGTAATGTTTAGAAAAGGAAATTTTTTCCTTAAACACAGCCACGAGACAGGTGAAGCAGATCGGTTCAAGAGTCAAGAACCTGTATGCTCTCGAGGTTGCGGATGCATGCAAGGATTTGAGGAGCAAAGAAGTGGTTAATGACTTGGTAGTTGAGAAGGAGAAATTATCTCTCAACATGCAGCCTCAGAGGCAGTCTTAGAAGGTTGTGGAGCAGCCACAATTGGAGAGACAGAGAGGAGACTGATTGGAATATTCCACTCAAGCAGAGACCTCTAGGAGGGGGAAATTCCGAGCCAGAAGGGCATAGAGATTACATGTGTTAAGTCCATATATTAATAGTGTAGTCCCTTATTATGTTAGTGTATCCCCCCTTATTGTTATTGTTGTATCCATGTAACCCCCATATTGTTATTATTGTGCCCTTACATTATTATTGTTAGGTCGGCTAGGGTTGCATTGTGGCCCCATTAGGATTACATTGTGGCCCCATGGACTCCTATATATAGAAAGGAGGTTTTTTCATTTGTATCATCCAAGAATTGTTCATTCATGTAATGTATTAGAGGTTTCCCCCTCGAAGTGGCTTATTTCTAAGGCGTTGATATCTCTTTTCTTCTATTTTTGGAGCTGGTTTCACAACAACATGCAGCTATACCTCCAGGTGTGAGGTGGAGTGATGTGCATAATTAATCCCAAGAAGAAATTTGGGTAGGATTCATTGAGATGGTATGTCTCATGGATCAAACCTGGCTACGAGGAGCCCATATTACAAAAATAGTAGGAAGGATCAATTATATTGATGCAGTCATATGTCAGTAAGACAAAAATCAGAGTGACAGGTGTCAGATATTGGAGCACATATCAGGGTTGGAAACAGTGTAGAGTGCATCGTTGGAGATGTCAACATCGGAGAGAGTCCAGTAGACACGTGCAGTAGGATCCATCAGTCAAAAGACTCCAATGATAGATGAATTATATTGATTTAGTTGTTCTGAGGCTATTTATTTGCAGAAGTGTTGCATGTGCGAACAACACTAAAAAAGTGTTGCATGTGCAAACAACACTAGAGAAGTGTTGCATGCAAGAGTTGCACGTTGCATGCAATATTTACATGTTGCATGGAAGAGTTGCATGTGCACATCCAAGAACATTCCAAAGGTACTGGATCGGGATAGATTGATTCCTTTATTGTTGAGAGGGAGTGTTGTAATTTGCAACAAGAAACAATGAAATTGGCATCCATAAACAACATGATAGCACACACAATAGTGTGGGACCACAGGTCACATAGTGATGGGTCCTAGCGTTACATTAGTGTGCAAGCCAATTTATTTAATAAGTTGGAAATGTGTCTAATTTAATTTTCCCTTAATTAAATTGGACAATAAATTGTAATCTTATCTCATAAACACTTGTAATAGTTAACTAAGTGTGATAGACTCAGTTATCTAATGAATTTCGAGTTGAGGGTGGTTGGTGAGGCATGTAGAGTGATTATATTAGTTTTTGAGTCCAAGTTGTAGTTAGTGCATTAGTTTAATGCGTGAGAAATGAATTAACTCAATTAAGTGAGTTAAAATCAGTTTAACTAGCTGTAACTTATTGTTGCACTAGTGAGAGGTCAAGTGAATTAAATCAGATTTAATTCACATGCAGTGATCTGTCAAGTGGATGATGATTTATTATTAATAGCTACATGCATGTCAGTTCTTATGAAGACCCAGTTGAGACAAAGGTTAAATGGGTGTTAACTATCAGTTGTATTTTTAGAAAACTATCCAGATGCAGTTAAAACACCACAAGATTGCCCATGATACTTGCGCAGTCAAGGAAGGCTGAAATTCCTAAAGAATAGGGATTTCATTTCTCATGAATTGCGTGAGCAAGGTAGGTTGAATACAGGCTGAGAATTGGCTAAGTGTTGGCCTGATTTTGTCTGGATCAGTGTGAGACAGTCATGATAGTGTAACAGACTCTTGTGAGAAGAGTGCATTGTATTGTTTCATGATTCCTTGGTTCATTATACAATATAAATAGAGGGGTTTTGAGCAGCAGGCTTTCCCCAGGAAAAATATTTGTGTTGTGGATTAATTTTCTTCTTTCTTTTACTTGGTGTGATTATGCGATCGTGTTTAATTTCCATAGAATTAATTGTAGAAGAATTCAATATTTTTCTCTAGTATATTGCATGCTCAGATTGAAACTATTGGAATACATATTGTTTTTATAATTTTTACATGGTATCAGAGCACCAGAAATCACAATAGTGGAGAAGAAATTGAGTTTGTGTTGAACAATATTCAAACTTGCAGATAATTTTGTTGGTGCGACAAGAGGATCACGATGGCTTTCAATGGCTTAAGATTGGAATATGCACTCGAGGGCATTTCTTATTATATTGCATGGAAAGAAAGAATGGAGGTAGTTCTGGAGGACAATGGGTTGAAATAATTCATTGATAATGATATTCCCAAGCCCGCATCAACAGATGTCGCTCTTCTTGATGCTTGGCAAAAGAAGGTACCAAGGGCGAGGAGGATCTTATTAGAGGGAGTTCGAGATCACATTGTCTCGAGTCTCCATGGCAAGGCAACTCCATAGGAAATTTGGAAGGCCTTGACAGATCTATTTTAGAACAACAACAACCAAAGGAAGTTTGCATTGAAGGACAAGCTCAGGAAAATCTAGAAGGACGAGGGCGAGACAGTACCAACATACTTGGCGAAGTTCACTTAATGGAGAGATGAGCTTGGAAGTGTTGGTGTAGCCGTAGCAAATGATGACTTGGTGAGCCTAGCACTTCTAGGGCTTCCCAAGAGGTGGCATAGTTATCAGGACTTTATCAATGGGAGGGAGAAGTTACCAGTTGGGAGTGAATTTGGTTGGATTTGGTACAAGAAGAATTCAGGCAAAATACGAGGGATGGATCCTCATCCAAGAATAATGACGAGGAATATTGTGCCTTGGACAGTAAGGCAAAGAAGGCCAAGGGAAAGAAATCCCAAGACGAAGCGGGCAAGAAATACTTGTCCAAGATTAGATGCTTTTACTCTCACGAGCATGGGCACTATGCTAAAAATTGTCTATAGAAGAAAATCAAGGAGGAGCCTGCAATTGCAGCAGGTGAAGCATTGGATTCACAGTTCGAGCTTAATTTTACTCTCATTGCATGCATGGCCAGCACTATAATGCGATGCATGTGGTCTCTTGACAGCGATGCCTCGTTCCATATGACGGGGAATAGAAATCTCTTCAATGACTTGGAGGATAAGGACCTCCAACATAGCATAGAAGTTGGAGATGATGAGAGGTATAGCGCTATCAGCATAGGTAAAATTACCTTTCAGAGGGATAATGCCTTCCATCTTAGACTAGCATATGTTTTGCATGTTCCAGGCCTAAGGAAGAATCTTGTCTCTATTGCGGTATTGGAAGAACGTGGTGATGAAGTAATGTTTAGAAAAGGAAAATTTTTCTGTAAACACATAGCCACAGGATAGGTGAAGCAGATCAGTTCAAGAGTCAAGACCCTGTATGCTGTCGAGGTTGAGGATGCATGCAAGGATTTGAGGAACAAAGAAGTGGTTAATGACTTGATAGTTTGAGAGGGAACAATTATCTCTCAACATGCAGCCTCAGAAGTAGTCTCAGAAGGTTGTGGAGCAGCCACAATCGAAGAAGCAAAGACCTCTAGGAGGGGGAAATTTTGATCCAGAAGGGAAAAGGGAGTACATGCAACTATACCTTTAGGTGTGAGGTGGAGCGATGTGCAGAATTAATCCCAAGAAGAAATTTGGGCATGATTCATTGAGATGGTATGTCTCATGGATCAAACCTGGCTATGAGGAGCTCACAGTGCAACAGTAGAAGGAAAAATCAGTTAGATTGATGCAGTCAGATGTCAGGAAGACATAAATCAGAGTGACAGGTGTCGGATATTGGAGCGCATATCAGAGTTGGAAGTAGTGAAGAGTGCATGGATGCAGATGTCAACAATGTAGAGAGTCCAGTAGACATGTGCAATAGGATCCAGCAGTTGGAAGACTCTGATGACAGATGCATTATACTAATTCAGTTGTTTGGAGGCTATTCATTTTTAGAAGTGTTGCATGTGCGAACACCACTATAGAAGTGTTGCATGCAAGAGTTGCATGTGCAAACAACACTAGAGAAGTGTTGCATGCAATAATTGCATGTTGCATGCAAGTGTTTCATGTGTGCATACAAGAAAATTCCAAAGGTACTGGATCGAGACATATTGATTCCTTTTTTGTTGAGAGGGAGTGTTGAAATTTGCAACAAGAAACAGTGAAATTGGCATCCATAAGCAACATGACAGCACACACACTAGTGTGGGACCACAGGTCACATAGTGATGGGTCCTAGCGATACATTAGTGTGCAATCCAATTTATTTAATAAATTGGAAATGTGTCTAACTTAATTTTCCCCTAATTAAATTGGACAATAAATTGTAATATTATCTCATAAACACTTGTAATAGTTAACTGAGTGTGATAGACTCAATTAGCTCATAAATTTCAAGTTGAGGGTAGGTGGTGAGGCATGCAGAGTGATTATATTAGTTTTTGAGTCCAAATTGCAGTTAGTTCATTAATTTAATGCATGAGAAATCAATTAACTCAATTAAGTGAGTTAAAATCAGTTTAACTAGTTGTAACTGATGTTGCACTAGTGAGAGCTTAAGTGGATTAAATTTGATTTAATTCACATGCAATGATTTTTCAAGTGACTAATGATTTACTATTAATGGTTGCATGCATGTCAGTTCTGATGAAGACCTAGTTGATACAGAGGTTAAAGGGATGTTAACTATCGGCTATATTTTTAGCAAACTGCCCAGATGCAGTTAAAAAACCACAGGATTGCCCATGATTCCTGTGCAGTCAAGGAAGGCTGAAATTCCTAAAGAATAGGGATTTCATTCCTCATGAATTGTGTGAGCAAGGCAGGCTGAAGACATGCTGAGAATTGGCTAAGTGTTGGCCCGATTTTGTCTGGATCTGTGTGAGACAGTCAGGATAGTGCAACAGAATCTTGTGAGAAGAGTGCATTGTGTTGTTTCATGATTCTTTGGTTCATTATACAATAGAAATCGAGGGGTTTTGAGCAGTAAGCTTTCCCCAGGAAAAATATTTGTGTTGTGGATTGATTTTCTTCTTTCTTTTACTTGGTGTGATTGTGCGATTGTGTTTAATTTCCGCATAATTAATTGTAGAAGGATTCAGTATTTTTCTCTAGTATATTGCATAATCAGATAGAATCCATTGGAATACATATTTTTTGTATAATTTCTACACTCCCATGGTTATTTTTGGGTAGGGAAAGTCTTTAGATGATGGATTTAGCTTACAGAGTGTATTTGGTTTGGATTATAAATTCTACCAGATATTTACAAACAATGATCAAATTAGTTTTCGGTGTTGGATTTATGGTTTATGAGATAACACGAATGAAAAAACATGAAAGTAATATGCGTCATGATTTTCCTAGATTTTGAGCAAAAAATTTCATTCTTCAAATATAAGGTTGTGGCAGTTTTTCTTTTTGTGTAATTGCTACTCACGGGATTCCTATTATTCCATAGTTTCACAGTACTTGGGTATGTTTTTTGATAGGAATTATGAGTGTTTTTCCAAGGTTGGAGGATAGACTTCGACTTTTCCAAATTCGATGATTTTTCCTCGCTGTAATAGGTTGTTAATCATGGAAATAAAATAAAAGAAGACCTTACCCCACCCCCACCCCGCAGGATAAGGCATTTAGACATCCTTGACAAATGAAAAGAGATAGTTTGACAAAGTAATATTTGTTGTCATCTTGGTCAATTTGAAATGCATGAAATAAGAGAACACATACTTGACCATTACTTACATGAATGATGCTATGAGGTTGCAACTATATTCTACTCGTAGAGTTATCCTATTTGTAGAGTTGTAGTAGTCTGAAAACAATTGTTCGTTGTAAAAACCAGAAGTTTTGAACTATAGTTGCATGTTGTTATAGATATGATCTTTGATGAAGAAAAGGATGAGTCTAAGAGTGCTGAAGAAAATGATAAAGGATATTGAGAGGTCTTAATAAATGTTGAAAGTGTATTTGTTGGAGTTGTTGAAGCTTTTATAGCTAATTGGTGAAAATGATGTACGTTGACAATATTGTTATTGATAAATATGTCAGAAATTTTATTGTAATCTATTGAAGATGTTGAAGATTTTATTGAAATATTGTCGAAGATATTAAAGATGTTGAATATGGTGAATATTTTATTGATTATCATCTAAGATGTTGAATATCATGAATATTTCAAAAGTTGTGCATGTTAGAAAATTATATATTATGGAGCAATGGAACACATAAAATATGTGGAAAATAAAAGCACACAAAACACATAAAACTAGAGAGACACAAATATACGTGGTTCACCCAGTTTGGGCTACGTCCACCCCTAACAGCCAGTCCTTCCTTTCTATTATCCAGCAAAAATGAAGAGACAAAACCTACAGCAGATCCGTTGTAATATCCTCTGTTCTCTCTCACAGTCTCCCTCTATGTTTCTCGCTCCGAGAATACACACATAATGCATAGCCACAATACAATGCCCTCATAAAAGCGAGGTGTTTCTTTCTAGGGCAAAAAACCCTAATCTAAACATAAATTCTACCATCAGATCATTTGCCTAATGAACGGCCCAAATTGACTAGAAATTACTATACTTTTACAAGGCAATTTTACATCTGTTTTTAGCTTTGGGGGCGCTGCCCCTGAAAACCCCCGCCAGGGGGGGCTCCGAAAAGCGTTGCCGCCCCCCCTGGACCCCCCACAGTAGCGATTAATTACGGGCGGCGTTGCCGCCCCTTTTAAGGTACAGGGGTCCAATGCTGTGATACAAAGTAAACAAGATAATCAGGCTCCACACCCAACAGTGCATGTTTTGTGGCTAAGGATTATTTGTAGCGGTTGAAAGAAGAATGTTGAAGATTTTATTAGACTATTGTTGATAACTTCTAGAGAAGAAAGAAAAAATTTCTGCATATAAATGGATTTTGGTGATGTAATTCCCTATATACAAATTGATGTTTATGTATAACAGAAAAGATGAATTTGTAATGAATTTTTTTTCTTTCTTTCTTTTTCATATATACATATATTTTGGGGATTATGTTATTGGGGGTAAAGGATTGACAACTTCAAGGTACAACTAATTTTTACAATTCTAACAAATGCCTCTTTGGAGAGTGGATGATGGTAAACTCAAAGTCAGTTCCCATTCCCAAGTAGTGGTGTACAATCTTTATCAATGGTCTTATGTTTAATACTACCATTTTTGGAGCCAATATGTGACTTCATAGGGGCCTAGCCATCATGGAAAAAAAAAACCTTTGAAATACTTGAAGAGAGAATCATACAGTAGTGCCCAATGACCAACTTTGAATGATTTGTGCTTGATGAATTTATCATGTCATTTCTCTTGATATTGTTAAGTCATCCTAATCTAATGGAATGCATTTTGTTAAAGCTCATCTAATTCATTAGGATGATCTAATCGATGTTGTTGTGATTTTGTAAGATCTAGTCCCACATCTAGAGTAGTTGTCATTGTTTTTGTTTCAAATGCGTAAGGAGTGAATCATGTGGAGTTCCACCATGTTGTTCAATAGGCCCAAAGAGATTTTGGAAGTGTAACAACCCAGTCATGATGATGGTAATTCATGGTATTTTTTATAATGGTTTGTAGCACTTTGTTAGTGCTTTCCACCTATCCAATGGTTTGCAGATGGTGAGGATAAGTAGTCTAGTGTCGAATTTGATATTCTTTGGCGAGCTTCTAAATTAGGCAAGAGGTGAATTGAGGGCCTACATTGGTGATGATATCTCTTGGTATCTTGAAATGAACAAATATTTCCTCGTATATAAAATATAATGCTTATTTTTATGTTTCTTTTGGAAGCTCTTTAGCCTATACCCACTTATTTACATAGTCATTATAGACTAAAATGTGAGTGTTAGGTCCCTATAATACTAGTGTAGCCACTTATTATTATTGTTAGTGTACCCCCCTTATTGTTATTTTTTGTTGTGAAACCAGCTCCAAAAAGAGGAGAAAAGAGATATCTACGCCTTAGAAATAAGCCACTTTGAGGGGGCAACCTCCAATACATTACATGAATGAACAATTCTTGGATGATTCAAATTACAAAACCTCCTTTCTATATATAGGAGTCCATGGGGCTAGAATATAATCCTATTGAGGCCACAATGTAATCCTAGCCGACCTAACAATAATAATTTAAGGGCACAATAATAACAATATGGGGGTTACAAGGGTACAATAATAACAATAAGGGGGTTACACTAACAACAATAAGGGACTATACTAGTAATATAGGGACCTAACATGCCCTTCTCCTTCAAAAAAGTGTTGTCCTCAATGCTTGAGTAGCTCTGGGTGCTTCTGTATAAAATTCTCATCCTCCCATGTAGAATCTTCAGTGGGTAAGTTCTTCCACTTGATGAGATACTCTGAAATTGATCGATTCCGTAGCTGTCGAGTTCTTGTTTCCGTGACCGCTTCAGGTTCTAATATTATTTTTCCTTCCTCATCAAGTTATGGAAATATTGTTTGAACTGGAAGATTTTCACCTATAACCTTCTTTAAGCATGAAACATGGAAAATTGGATGCACTCGTGAAGAAGCAGGAAGCTCCAATTTGTATGCCATAGTACCAATATTTTGCAACACCTTGTAAGGACCATAGTACTTTGGCGATAATTTATTATCCTTCTTAGCTTGCTTGAAGGACATTTGTTTGTATGGTTGTAGCCGTAAAAATACCCAATCTCCTACATCAAAACTTCTCTCGCTGCGATGTTGATCTGCCTGTTGTTTCATTCGATTTTGTGCCAAATTCGGGTTATCCTTTAAGAGTTGGAGAACTTCTTGCTGATGCTCGATGTGATCTTCCACTGCTTGAACCTTCGAATTTTCTCTTAAAGATGATGTGATGGATAGTGGATGATATCCATAAAGTGCCATAAATGGGGTCATTTTTGCTGCAGTATGGAAGGAAGTGTTATACCACCATTCAGCAAGAGGTAACCACTTGACCCATTGTGTTTGTTATCAGATACAAAACAATGAAGATATCCTTCCAAACATTTATTTACTATCTCAATTTGACCATCAGATTGAGGATGATAAGATGAGCTATGAGCTAATTGAGTACCCAAACAACAAAATAACTCCGTCCAAAAATTTCCAGTAAAAATGGGATCTCTGTCACTCACAATAACCTTTGGGCTTCCATGTAGCTTTTGAATTCTGTCCATAAATGTAGTAGCAACTGTACTTGCTTTAAATGGATGAGATAATGCACAAAAGTGTGCATACTTGGTAAGTCTATCAACTATCACCATGATGACACTCTTTCCTTCGGACTTAGGTAAACCTGTGATAAAATCCATTGAAATCTCCTCCCAACGTTGACTTGGAATGGATAAAGGTTGTAGAAGACCCGGGGTCTTAATTGTCTCAACTTTATTCTGCTGGAAAACCAAACATTCCGCCACAAACTTTTGAATATCAGATTTAAGGCCATCCCAAAAAAATCTTTCTTCACCCTGTGGTAAGTTTTTAAAAATCCTGAGTGTCCTCCTAAAGGAGAAGTGTGCAATTCCAAAAGAATCTTTTGTTTTAGTTGGGAATTCTTACAAGGATATAAGCGATCTTTGTACCATAAGGAATCATTTTTCCAACTAAATGTATCAGATGTACTAGGATCTTGCTGCAACTTTTGAATGAGTGTCCATACATCTTTGTCCTTCTTCCATTCATCTCTTGCTTCGGTTATCAAATCTAGTTGGATAATAGAAATGGCACAAAGCAATGCTTCCACCTCTTCATTCTTTCTTGAGAGTGCATCTGCAACAACATTAAGCTTTCCTTTTTTGTAGATTATTTCAAATTCATAACCCAACATCTTTGTGACCCATTTTTGTTGCTCTTCTAAAGATAGTCTTTGCTCCAAAAATTGTTTAAGACTATCATGATCAGTTTTTACCTTGAAGTGTCTTCCCATTAGGTAATTTCTCCATTTCTTTAGTGCATGCAGTATTGCTAACATTTCCTTCTCATAAATAGGTTTCTGTAAATACTTTCCTTTGATTCGACGACTTTTAAAAGCAATGTGTCTTCCTTCTTGCATTAAAACATCACCAATTCCATTTCCTGAGGCATCACATTCCACAATAAAGGTTTTTGTGAAGTCTGGCATAGCTAAGACTGGTGCTAGTCACATTGCTTCTTTAAGATGTTCAAAGGCCTTAGTTGCTTCAACAGTCCATGAAAATGCATCTTTCTTCAATAATGTTGTTAGAGGTGCTGCTATTCTCCCATAATTCTTAATAAACTTTCGATAATACCCTGTTAACCCGAGAAATCCTTGTAACTACTTTATGGTTGTGGGGACTTTCCATTCCTTAATGGCTTTAATTTTGTTAGGGTCTACCTTAACACCCTCGTGAGATACAATATGACCAAGATATTCCACCTCTTTTACTCCAAAGAAACATTTGGATGTTTTTCCATATAATTGTTTCTCCTGTAATATTTTGAGCACCGTGTCAACATGTTGAACATGATCCTTCCAAGACCTGCTATAGATTAGTATATCATCAAAAAATACTAGCACAAATTTTCTAAGGAAGGGTTTGAAAATGGAATTCATCGACCCTTGAAATGTAGAAGGTGCATTGGTAAGGCCAAAAGGCATGACCAAAAATTCATAATGACCCTCATGAGTTCGAAATGTTGTTTTCGGAATATCTTCAGTCTTCATTCTAATTTGATGATACCATGAACGAAGATCCAATTTGGTAAAATAAATTTCTCCATGTAATTCATCCAATAATTCATCAATCACAGGAATGGGAAATTTATCTTTAATGGTGAGCTTATTGAGCTCCCTATAATCCAGAAACATGCGCCATGATCCATCCTTCTTGTGTACCAATACTACAGGAGCAGAGAAAGAACTTTGACTAGGTTGAATTATACCCGCCTCTAACATTTCTGCAATCATACGTTCAATTTCGCTCTTTGGAAGTAAGGATATCTATAAGGCCTGATGTTTGGAGGAACACTTCCTGGAATCAAATGAATAGCATGATCATGATCACGAATAGGTGGGAGTCCTTTGGGAGTTTCAAACACCTTGGAATGATTGTCCAAGACTTGTTGGAGATTTGCCGAAATAGATGATTTTGATGTCGGAACTTCTAGTGAGCATAATTGTGCAATTACGCCTCGTTGTTCTTTCTTTAGAAGCTTTGTCATGACATTAGAGCTTATTATCCTTCCTGGCTTCCCTTCAATACCCCGTAATTCGACTTCCTTTCCTTCTGAAAAAAATTTCAAGAAAAGTTCTTGAAAATTAAAAGCTACCATCCCCAAAGATTGCAACCATTGTACTCCTAGTACAACATCAGCACCTCCCATAGGAATGGAAAGCATTGGACTAGTCAATACATATTCCCCCATGGTTAGCTTGATATTATGGCATTTTCCAGAGAAAATTATAGTTCCTCCATTTGCAACCATCACTTGACATTCTGGTGCTGGGTATAGGAAACAATTCAATTCCTTGGCTACCTTACAATGAATAAAATTATGGGTACTACCTAAATCAATTAACACTATTACCTTTTTCTTCTTGATATGTCCTTCTATCTTGAGAGTTTGAGGAGTGGTAATTCCTGCCAATGCATTACACGATATGGTTAGACTCATTTCTTCCTCTTCTTGGGTTGGTTCCTGGTGTATATCCTCTTCTTGTTCATTTTCTTCTTCCTCTTCACAATCTATGTAAAATAATTTCTTCTCAGCACACTTATGACCTTTAGTGTATTTTCTATCACAACTGTAGCAAAGCCCTTTTGCTCTTTTTTCTTCCAATTTTTGTGGTGTCAACCTTCTAGGTTGTGGAAATCTAGGCGTAGCAACACTTCCTTCTTTATAGAATTGAGTGGTAGGCTTCCTTGTCGCCATAATTTTACATTCAACTTTTCTTGCCAACCTAAATGCCTTCTCCAATGAATCGGGTTCCAAAACGCGAACTTTATGTTGGATGTTATCCTTTAAAGTGCCTAGGAAGAGATCAATCCTGTGTTCCTCTGTAAGATCAGTTACCCTTATATTCAATTTTTGGAAGTCCTCAATGTGCTGCCCCACTAAACCCTTTTGTTTGAGATTTTTCAATTGGGTAAAGAAGGTGTTGCTCTTTGTATCCTCATAATGTGCTATCATTTCCTCCGTAAAAATTGACCAAGTGACAATTTTTTTACGGGAGCAAAGCCATCGATACCATACAAATGTATTTGGTTCTAAATGTAAAGTTGCAATGCGTACCTTTTGTGTGTTTTGCACATTATGGAGATCAAAATATTGTTGCATTTGTAGTATCCATGTTACAGGATCCTTTCCATCAACTTCCTCATATCCATTTTTTGAATATGGTGGTTCTTCCCTCCAACAGTAGAGTTTATGAAATCACGATTAACATTTATTTTTTTCTCATCATGAGTTTCCTCTACTATCTTTTCATCATTAGGAAACATTTCTTGTATAAACTTTTCCAAACCTTCGATGTCTACTTTTAGATCCTTCTTCATGTTTTCCATGTTGTCTTTCATTTTTTTATCGATCTTAGCTTCCATATCATCCATCTTAGCTTCCATGCCCACTTCCATGCCATCCATCTTAGCTTCCAAACCAGTCATCTTAGCTTCCATGCCTTTCTTCAAACCATCCATCTTAGTTTCCATGTCTTTCTTCAAAACTTCCATTTCATTTTTTGTTGTTCTTTGCAAAAGTGAAATGTGTTGCACTTGCTCTTGTAATTTTGATATGTCATGTTGCCATTCTTCGTCTTCATGAGTCATAGTAGAGCCTTCTAAAGGCTTAATGGGTGTTGAATTCTTTTTAGAGGCCATTTTAGAATCCAATACTGATATCTATTCTGCAATATTCCCTTGGAATCAATTCAACTTGATTCTTCAAACAAGACTTATGCAATTCAAAAAAAAAAAATACACACCTTTTACTTGCTTTTGAGGAGCTCGATATTGAAATTGAATTATCTCTGTAATTGTGGATCTTCAATATCTGAAATTCAACACTGTAGTAGCCCTCTAAAGCTTCTTTCAAATGCCACAAGTCTGATCTTATTTCGATTCTTCAAGACAAATTTATGTCCAATCTCCCACAACGACCCAATTTTGGACTGGTTCAGTAGAGTGAACTTGTACGACTTGCCACGTGTCACTGTTTCGTCCTTCAGCTCTGAAATTGATAGCCAAGAAGCTATAGTCCGTGTACTTGTGACCAATTTTTACGACACTCCAATCTGATGCTCAGAGATCGAATTATGAATCTTTTCCCATGATCACCTCTTTGAGATGAAATTCGGGAGCCTGAAACAACACTACCTTCCACAGATCATATCTCTGAAAATATTGTGAATCAAGCTCTAAAATTTTTTGAGGAGTTTCCTCAGGATTTCGGCTTCGCACCCTAAAAATTTTAGATTCTGAACCTTCGTAGAAAAAAATTTATAGTGAAAATTCCACGATGACCTGTTTAGAGCAGTGAAACCCTAGAATCCAAAGCTATGATACCAAATGTTGTGAAACCAGCTCCAAAAAGAGGAGGAAAGAGATATCAACGCCTTAGAAATAAGCCACTTTGAGGGGGCAACCTCCAATACATTACATGAATGAACAATTCTTGGATGATTCAAATTACAAAACCTCCTTTCTATATATAGGAGTCCATGGGGCCAGAATGTAATCCTATCTAGCACGACCTAACAATATACTTTAAAGGGCACAATAACAATATGGGGGTTACAAAGTCTGATAATAACAATAAAGAGATTTACACTAACAAAATAAGGGACTAACACTTAGTAATACATAAGACTGGCATTGTATGCCATGGTCCCATATTGTTATTATTGTGCCCCATAGAAGCCCACTATTGTTATTGTTGTGCCCTTACATTATTATTGTTATGTAGGCTCTAATTATATGGTGACCCCTTAGACTCCTATATATAGAAAGGAGGTATTTTCATTTGTATCATCCAATAATTGTTAATTTATGTAATGTAAAGGAGGTTTCCCCACCAAAGAGGCTAATTTATAAGTCGTTGATCTACCTTTTCTTCTATTTTGTGAGTTCGTTGCATAACATTTGGTATCAGAACTTTGGATTCTAGGGTTTCACTTCTTCAAACAGCTCATCTTGGAATTTTTGCTATAAATTTGTTCCTAAAAAACTTTAGAAGCTGAAATTGCAACCACATGGAGAAAAAATATTGGTGAACCTTGTGCACGAATTTCAAAACTTGGTTCACTATATTTTTGGATATATGATCTGAAGAATTTAGGGTTTTTACAGGCTCCGAAATTTCATCTCAAACAGGTGACCTAGGGAAAATATTTAGAACTTTCATTTAGGCATCAAATTTGAATTATATAAAAAGTGGTCGAAAGTGCATGGAACACATATTTCATTAAAATTGGAAAAAATGCATTACAAGGACATCACTAGAATTGAGTTTTTATGTTATTTTGAAATTCTATATCAAGTATTTAATGCCAAATTTAATGAAATGTTTGTTATGGGCTATAATTTTTCCTGTAGGCTGAATGTTTAAAAAGTGACATGTGGAATCCCTTACAACTTCGCTCTACTGAACTAGTCCATAATTAGGTCATCGTGGGAGATTTGGAATAAATCTATATTGAAGAATCAAATATTGGTCCAAATTATGGCATTGGAAAGAAGATTCGAAGGAATACAATAGGACCAAAATTCAGACCTTGGAGATCTGAAATTATAGAGATACAATCTTTGCAATATTGAGCTCCTAAAAGAAATAAAAAGGTGTGTATTTTTTTAAAATTGCATAACTTTTGTTTGAAAATCCAATTTGAAGTGATTCCAAGAGAATATTGAATAATGGATATCAGTATTTGGTTCTAAAATTCCTCCCAAACAAAAGAGTTCCACACTCATTAAGCCCTCATAAAGCTCTATTATGACGCATGAAGAGGAAGAATTGCAGCATGATATATCAAAATTACGATACCAAGTGCAACAAATTTCACTCTCGCAAAGAGTAACCAAAAATGAAATGGAAGCTAAGATGGATGGTTTAAAGAACGGTTTAAAATCATGCATGGAAGGTTTGAAGAATGGATTAAAAGCAGACATGGAGGGTTTGAAGTGTTATCACTCCAATAATTCCTAGGGTTGTTATGATTTTTGTTTAAAGAATATTAGAGGTAACCACAAACCTACTTTCTATCTCTTATGATTTAACTTTGTTGTTTTAAATTGATTTTAGGATAGTTATATAAGATTGATTGGGTTTTGATTTTGGTTTGTTTTGGTGGTGGAATTACCGATTCAGATGGATAGGTGCAAGTTTGTTTTCCATTGGGCTATGGAGTTAATGTATCAAGCAACAGATCATAATCAAGTTCTAAAGGAAGTATTCACAGGGAAACGTAGCTGAGTAAATTCAGATCTTTAAGGTTGGGTGATGAAATGGTTTCAATTGGGATTAAGGAGAAATTAAGGGTTCCTCAAACCAAATAATGAAGGAAGTTACAGAGGTCAATCGAAACTAGGGAGCAATGAAGAATTCCCTAATCTGGATATCAGAAGAAAACATGAAAATGAATAACAGTTCAAGACAAAGTGTATTTAAACAAGTTCTGAAATGAAATTCTTGTTATATCATTTAGATTAAAAAAACATGCAAGTATGTGAAAAACTTCAGAAAATAACAATTAAACAATAGAAAGATACTTCACTGAAGTGGCTCAACACACGAATCCTATAATGCAATGTCTTTATTACTCAAACCAATTTGCTGACTAGAAAATGGTACAACATACCCTCAGGTTTCAAATCAATACAACTATAGAAATGACTAGCAATGCACCCTCAATACTTCGAATTATGAAGTATTTATACAAAAATTACTACAAAATATCCTAAAACTGATTTAAGAATTATTCAAGGAAAAATAAATATCTTCATGCAAGAAGATAAAGACACCTAGGAGACTAAATGCTAGTTGTCCCTCTTTATTTCGATTTTTTGTTTGCTTGTTGATATTTTGCTGCTTTCTCTCTTTTGATGTTGCTATACGTTGGCTTTCTTCTTTATGTTGAGTGTTAGGTCCCTATATTACTAGTATAGTCTCTTATTGTTGTTAGTGTAACCCCCTTATTGTTATTATTGTACCCTTGTAACCCCCATATTGTTATTATTGTGCCCTTAAATTATTATTGTTAGGTTGGCTAGGATTACATTGTGGCCCCATGGACTCCTATATATAGAAAGGAGGCTTTGTAATTTGAATCATCCAAGAATTTTTCATTTATGTAATGTATTGGAGGTTGCCCCCTCGAAGTGGTTTATTTCTAAGGCATTGATATCTCTTTTCTTCTCTTTTTGGAGCTTGTTTCACAACATTTGGTATGAGAGCTTTGAGATTCTAGGGTTTCGCTGCTCCAAACAGGTCATTGTGGAATTTTCTCTATAAATTGTTTTTATACGAAGGTTAAAAATATGAAATTTTTAGAATGCGAAGCCAAAATCCTGAGGAACATCTTTGCAAAATTTCAGAGCTTGGTTCGCAATATTTTTGGAGATATGATCTGTGAAAGTTAGGTCATTTTGCAGGCTCCTGAATTTAACCTAAACAGGTCATCGTGGTATTTTCGTAATAAATTTTTTTCTACGAAGGTTCAGAAGCTGAAATTTTTAGAGTGTGAAGCCGCAATCCTGAGAAACATCATCGCAAAATTTCAGATATTGGTTCGTAATATTTTCGGAGATATGATCTGTGGAAGTTATGGCTTTTTGAGGCTTCTGAATTTCATCTCAAAGAGGTGATCGTGGGAAAATATTCATAGCATTCTCTCTGAGCATTGGATTGGAATGCTGTAAAAAGTGGCCACAAGTACACGGATTGTAGTTTTTGGTCTATCAATTTTAGAGCCAAAGGAGGAAACCGTGACACATGGAAAGTCGTACAAGTTCGCTCTACTGAACTAGTCCAAAATTGGGTCATTGCGGGAGATTGGACACAACTTTCCCTTGAAGAATCCAAATCAGATCATACCTATGGCATTTGAAAGAAGCTTCAGAGGGCTACTACAGGGCTGAGTTTCATATATTGAGGATCCGAAATTATAGATATAATTCAATTTAAATAACGAGCTCCTTAAAAGCAAGTAAAAGGTGTGTATTTTTTTTTTCCCCGAATTGCATAAGTCTTGTTTGAAGAATCGAGTTGAATTGATTCCAAGGGCATATTGTAGAATAGATATCAATATTGGATTCTAAAATGGCCCATAAAAAGAATTCAACACCCATTAAGCCTTTAGAAATCTCTACTATGAATCATGAAGACAAAGAATGGCAACATGACATATCAAAATTACAAGAGCAAGTGCAACAAATTTCGCTCTCGCAAAGAGCAACAAAAAATGGCATGGAAGTTTTGAAGAAAGGCGTGGAAACTAAGATGGATGGTTTGAAGAAAGGCGTGGAAACTAATATGGATGGTTTGAATAATGGCATGGAATCTAATATAGATGGCATGGAATCTAAGATAGATGGCATGGAAGCTGGCATGGAATCTAAGATGGATGATATGGAAGCTAAGATTGATGAGAAAATGGAAAACATGAAGAATGATCTAAAAGCAGACATGGAAGGTTTGACAAAGTTAATACAAGAAATGTTTCCTAATGGTGAAAATATAGTAGAGGAAACTCATGATGAGAAAAAAATAAATTTTAATCGTGATTTCATAAAATCCAATGTTGGTGGGAAGAACCACCATATTCCAAAAATGGATATGAGGAAGTTTGATGGAAAGGATCCTGTAACATGGATACTACAGATGGAGCAACATTTTTATCTTCATAATGTGCAAAACACACAAAAGGTATGCATTGAAACTTTACATTTAGAACAAAATACATTTTTATGATATCGATGGATTTGCTCCTGTAAAAAAAAAAATCATTTGGTCAATTTTTACGGAGGAAATGATAGCACATTATGAGGATACAAAGAGAAACACCTTCTTTAGCCAATTGATAAATCTCAAACAAAAGCGTTTAGTGGGGGAGCACATTGAGGACTTCCAAAAATTGAATATAAGGGTAACTGATATTCCAGAGGAACACAGGATTTATCTCTTCATAGGTACTTTGAAGGATAACATCCAACATGAAGTTCGTGTTTTGGAACCTGATTCATTGGAGAAGGAATTAATGTTGGCAAGAAAAATTGAATGTAATATTATGGCGACAAGGAAGCCTATCACTCACTTCTATAAAGAAGGAAGTGTTGCTACGCCTAGATTTCCACAACCTGCAAGGTTGACACCACAAAAATTGGAAGAAAAAAGAGAAAAAGGGCTTTGCTACAATTGTGATAGAAAATACACTAAAGGTCATAAGTGTGTTGAGAAGAAATTATTTTACATAGATTGTGAAGAGGAAGAAGAAAATAAACAAGAAGAGGATATACACAGGGAACCAACCCAAGAAAAGGGAAGAAATGAATCAATGCGTGCCATGTAATGCATTGGCGGTACCACTCCTCAAACTCTAGATAAAGACATATCAAGAATAAAAAAGGTAATAACGTTGATTGATTCAGGTAGTACCCATAATTTTATTCATTGTAAGGTAGCCAAGGAATTAGATTGCTTCCTATACCCAACACTAGAGTGTCAAGTGATGGTTGCAAATGAAGGAACTATAAATTGCTCAAGAAAGTTCCATAATATCATGCTAACCATGGGGGAATATGTATGGAATAGTTCAATTCTTTCCATTCCAATGGGAGGTGTTGATGTTGTACTAGGAATAAAATGGTTACAATATTTGGGGATGGTAACTTTTGGTACGAAACTTTTCTGTATTTTTTGAGAAGAAAGAGTGGTCTGAGGTATTGTTGCAGGGAAGCCAGGAAAGATAATAAGCTCTAATGTCATGACAAAGCTTCTAAAAAAAGAACAACGAGGCATAATTGCACAATTATGCTCACTAGAAGTTCCAACGTCAAAATCATCTATTTCTGCAGATCTCCAAAAAGTCTTGGACAATAATTCCAAGGTTTTTGAAACTCCCAAAGGTCTCCCACCTATTCGTGATCATGATCATGCTATTCATTTGATTCTAGGAAGTGTTCCTTCAAACATCAGGCCCTATAGATATCCTTATGTCCAAAAGAGCGAAATTGAACGTATGATTGCAGAAATGTTAGAGGCGGGTTTAATTCAACCTAGTCAAAGTTCATTCTCTGCTCCTGTAGTATTGGTACACAAGAAGGATGGATCATGGCGCATGTGTCCAAATTATAGGGAGCTCAATAAGCTCACATTAAAGATAAATTCCCCATTCCTGTGATTGATGAATTACATGGAGCAATTTATTTTACCAGGTTGGATCTTCGTTCAGGGTATCATCAAATTAGAATGAAGACTGAAGATATTCAAATAGCATTTCGAACTCATGAGGGTCGTTATGAATTTTTGTTCATGCCTTTTGGCCTTACCAACAGGGATAACTTTAAGGATGGAAAATTATCTTGAAGTTTAAAAAATTGGTGAATCTCACTAGCCCCTAATATGCAAACTATAAAATGTTTATTGATGTATTTGTAAAATTATTCAAATTTGTAATGATATTATATATATTGTCTATATAACGTGGGCAAATTTTAATGTAAAATAATTTTACATTGTAAAATTTGGGCGAATCATTTTTATAAAAAAATGGAAATTGGAGAATCTTTTTTTTTGAAAAACCATGGAAAATTAGCCCACCTGCGAATATTAGCCCCTAAAATTTTCCATGCTTACCAATGCACCTTCTACATTTCAAGGGTTGATGAATTCCATTTTCAAACCCTTCCTTTGAAAATTTGTGCTAGTATTTTTTGATGATATACTAATCTACATCAGGTCTTGGAAGGATCATGTTCAACATGTTGACAGGGTGCTCAAACTATTGCAGGAGAAACAATTATATGGAAAAACATCCAAATGTTTCTTTGGAGTACAAGAGGTGGAATATCTGGGTCATATTGTATCTCACGAGGGTGTTAAAGTAGACCCTAACAAAATTAAAGCCATTAAGGAATGGACAGTTCCCACAACCATAAAGCAGTTGCGAGGATTTCTCGGGTTAACAGGGTATTATCGCAAGTTTGTTAAGAATTATGGGAGAATAGCAGCACCTCTAACAACATTATTGAAGAAAGATGCATTTTCATGGACTCCTGAAGCAACTAAAGCCTTTGAACATCTTAAAGAGGCAATGTGCCTAGCACCGGTCTTAGCTATGCCAGACTTCATAAAAACCTTTATTGTGGAATGTGATGCCTCAGGAAATGGAATTGGTGCAGTTTTAATGCAGGAAGGAAGACCCATTGCTTTTGAAAGTCGTCCAATCAAAGGAAAGTATTTACAGAAACCTATTTATGAGAAGGAAATGTTAGCAATACTGCATGCACTAAAGAAATGGAGAACTTACCTAATGGAAAGACACTTCAAGGTAAAAATTGATCATGATAGTCTTAAACACTTTTTGGAACAAAGACTATCTTCAGAAGAGTAGCAAAAATGGGTCACAAAGATGTTGGGTTATGACTTTGAAATAGTCTACAAAAAAGGAAAGCTTAATGTTGTTGCAGATGCACTCTCAAGAAAGAATGAAGAGGTGGAAGCATTGCTTTGTGCCATTTCTATTATCCAACCAGATTGGATAACCGAAGCAATAGATGAATGGAAGAAGGACAAAGATGTATGGACACTCATTCAAAAGTTGCAGCAAGATCCTAGTACATCTGATACATTTAGTTGGAAAAATGATTCCTTATGGTACAAAGATCGCTTATATCTTTGTAAGAATTCCCATCTAAAACAAAAGATTCTTCTGGAATTGCACACTTCTCCTTTGGGAGGACACTCGGGATTTTTAAAAACTTACCACAGGGTGAAGAAAGAATTTTTTTGGGATGGCCTTAAATCTGATATTCAAAAGTTTGTGGCGGAATGTTTGGTTTGCCAGCAGAATAAAGTGGAGACAATTAAGACCCCGGGACTTCTACAACCTTTATCCATTCCAAGTCAGCATTGGGAGGAGATTTCAATGGATTTTATCACAGGTTTACCTAAGTCTGAAGGAAATAATGTCATCATGGTGGTAGTTGATAGACTTACCAAGTATGCACACTTTTGTGCATTATCTCATCCATTTAAAGCAAGTACAGTTGCTTCTACATTTATGGGCACAATTCAAAAGCTACATGGAAACCCAAGGGTTATTGTGAGCGACAGAGATCCCATTTTTACTGGAAATTTTTGGACGGAGTTATTTTCTTGTTTGGGTACTCAATTAGCTCATAGCTCATCTTATCATCCTCGATCTGATGGTCAAACTGAGATAGTAAATAAATGTTTGGAAGGATATCTTCGTTGTTTTGTATCTGATAAACAAACACAATGGGTCAAGTGGTTACCTCTTGCTGAATGGTGGTATAACACTTCCTTCCATACTGCAGCAAAAATGACCCCATTTATGCCACTTTATGGATATCATCCACCATCCATCACATCATCTTTAAGGGAAAATTCGAAGGTTCAAGCAGTGGAAGATCACATCGAGCATCAGCAAGAAGTTCTCCAACTCTTAAAGGATAACCTGAATTTGGCACAAATCGAATGAAACAACAGGCAGATCAACATCGCAGCGAGAGAAGTTTTGATGTAGGAGATTGGGTATTTTTACGGCTACAACCATATAAACAAATGTCCCTCAAGCAAACTAAGAAGGATAATAAATTATCGCCAAAGTACTATGGTCCTTACAAGGTGTTGCAAAAGATTGGTACTATGGCATACAAATTGGAGCTTCCTGCTTCTTCACGAGTACATCCAGTTTTCCATGTTTCATGCTTAAAGAAGGTTATAGGTGAAAATCTTCCAGTTCAAACAATATTGCGAGAACTTGATGAGGAAGGAAAAATCATATTGGAACCTGAAGTGGTCATGGAAACAAGAACTCGACAGCTACGGAATCGATCAATTTCAGAGTATCTCATCAAGTGGAAGAACTTACCCACTGAAGATTCTGCATGGGAGGATGAGAATTTTATACAGAAGCACCCAGAGCTACTCAAGCGTTGAGGACGACAGTTTTTGGAAGGAGAGGGGCATGTTAGGTCCCTATATTACTAGTATAGTCCCTTATTATTGTTAGTGTAACCCCCTTATTGTTATTATTGTACCCTTGTAACCCCCATTTTGTTATTATTGTGCCCTTAAATTATTATTGTTAGGCCGGCTAGGATTACATTGTGGCCCCATGGACTCCTATATATAGAAAGGAGGTTTTTTAATTTGAATCATCCAAGAATTGTTCATTCATGTAATGTATTGGATGTTTCCCCTCGAAGTGGCTTATTTCTAAGGCGTTGATATCTCTTTTCTTCTCTTTTTGGAGCTGGTTTCACAACATTGAGTGTCTTTTACATTTAGCCTTGTCTTTAACTCTATTTTTCATCTTTGTTTTGACTTTAAACTGTCTTTAATTGTTATCTGCTTTTTCTGATACTCTTTAACTTTCACTGCTCTGTTTTTAACCTTTGACTGTTATGTTTTTTTACATGTTTTACTTTTCTCTTTCAAAGTAAATCAAATAAATTTTCCCAAGCTTCTGCATCTGGTAACTTAATTTTTATCATTCTTCTGAAAATTTCATCAGCCTCTGTGTATTTTTCAAATGTAGGCTTGTTGATGAAGAGATGATTTACCTCATGTTGTAGGTAAAAGAGATTTTCAAAACTCTGATAAAGCACTTTTCTTGTAGGCATTCCTTTCATGGAGGAATTGTTGGATTGTTCCTTTGCCACTTCTATGATTTTCTTATTATAATCTTCATGTTTCATCAATATGTCATTAAAACCAAAGGATTAGGCAGATCTTTCTGCCTCAAAACATCAAATTTCACCATGAATTTGGTTATTTCAAGTTTCATGTTCCGACACTTGTCTTCAAGTTCTACCATTAAGTTCCTCTTAGAAATAACATTTCTGACTTCAAGGATTGTTTTAGTCCTGTCACTAATGCCAGTTTCCTCTAATTCCTGCTTGTTTTTAGAATTGAGAAACTTAATGATCTCAGTGGCCTCTACTGGCTTTTTACCAAGTTCTTCCTTGACCTTTTGAATGGCTTCACTTGCTGCCTTGATCAAATCCTTTTGCTCATAAATAACTTGGATAGATAGCCCAATATTATTGGCAAAGTTAATGATATTAGCCCACAATTGCTACTTTGCTTGGGCAAGTGGTTCTTTCAATGTCAATTATTTCTCTAACTTATGTCCTTTCTCAGTCAATATGTTTGACTTCTGTGTTTCATTCTTATGCATGATTTGAACTAGATTTTTCTCATCCTCTAGAATTTTAATTTTTTCTTTAAGTCTATTTATTTCATTAGTCTGTATGGACATATCCTGCATATCTTTGATTAGTTTACTTGCTTCATCACTTTGATGAGTTGCTGATGTTGTTGAATCTGTAGCTAATGTAGTTGCTGCTATTGAAATTGTTGTAGCTACTAGAACTGTTGTGGCCACTAGAGCTGCTGAAGTAGAAGGAACTGCTATAGTAATTGTAGGAATAGTAGTGACAGGGATTGCTTCCATGCTGGCCTTTTTTACCTACACTAACTTATCCATCTCATTCTCCATCTCTTTTAGTTGAGTTGTCAACTGAATAATGAGATTCATCATTTCATCTTCTTGGCCTTCATTATCTAGAACTTATTTTTCTTGTGGATGTTCAGTGGGAGGAAATTTGAGTTGTTTCTTTAATGCAACAATGTCTGCATTCTTTTTCTTGATGAGTTCTTCTGTTACTTTGGTGTTTTTTGGATCATATCCTACCTCTATGACCAATTATTCCAGTGATTTGATTTTGTTATCCTTGGCTTGTGAGGAAGCCTTCTCTAGCTTTAACTGGCCTCTGATGTTTTCTAGAGTATTTTGCAGTTTCTAGACACTTATGGCTATGTTTGTCATAGTAGAATATATCATTTCTCCAGCTTGCTTATGGAATTCAATTTGGTCTATTGGATGTAGATCTTTGGCTTGAAATTCATATGTTGTTTTCTTATAGTCAGCTGATGACTTTGGATTCTTCATTGTTGGCTACAAGAAGGTCATCTGCATCTTCCTGGTTTTATAATCAAATGCAAAAAGTAATATGCTTTGGTCATTAGGTGTCTGCTTCCAATATTGGGTATAAGTGACTGCTTTTAACGCCTCATTCTTAAGTTTTATTTCCGTGTACTTCTCCATGATATCATGTTCTTTATTTGCTGGTTTACTTGATGAAGAAACTTCAACACTATGCTGCTTTTGAAGGATTTGAGTATTAGATATTGAAGGTTGGAGAGTTTCCTCTGAAACTGTTGGTGGTGCATTTTCTTTAACCACTGTGTATGTATCAATTATCTCAATTGTCTCAACTTGTTAATTTATAGGGTTTAGCTTGGGCTTCTTCCTGTACATTAATTTGAATTTGGTTTGTATAGTGTTTTGAGCTGAATATGATCCTTATTCTCTTGGCCTTTTGGAGTTCCTATCCTGTGGGGCTATAGTTTGCAAGATGGAACTAGTATCACCTTGCTTCTCTGCCTCTTCAAAGTATTCTCCAACCACTCTGACTGGTTGGAGTACTTTTCAATATCTGGTTTGGATTCATGGACAAAAGGAGTTAATTTAAATTTGATTCTTAGTTTGCTAATAACTCCTAAAGGATCATAATTCCATTTGAAACTTTCACTGAACTTGAATTCTTGAAGACACTTTTCTGCTTGTTGACCAGCACCTCTACAGTTACAAAAAAATAACCAATCTGGTTTTTTATCTTAAATTTTGTTTTATGCTTGGCTAACAGGAAATTCACTTCATCAGAGTTTAGGATCTGCCTGATCTATTCAAGTGAAAAGAACCTCATTGGGAGGTATTTGGGCAGCTTATATGGAGTGAGTTGACATCCATACACCCTAATTTATGTGTGGTTATGGTATAAAAACTAGTCTCCTGTCCTACCGTGTTCTGATAACTGCAAGACCTTTTTAATCTCATCATTGACTCTTGGCTCACTGCTACTACTTAGCATATTGACAATTGGATGAATAAATGAATCAATGAAGTTGTTGTATGTAAACTTTGTGGAATCTTTCCTTATTAATGAAGTACAGAAGACAACTGACTGGGGGTTACCCTCAGTGTCCATTTTTTGAAGGCTAACTACAAACCTTTTATATTGGAAGTATAAGAACATGTGAAATAACAGTGATGAATATTTGAAGACTCCTTCAAGTAATTTAACTGATTTCTCATGAATAACATCTGATAAGTACTGAGAAAAGTTAAATGTGAAGGATGGAGGTTGTCTTGGACAGAAAATGGATAGAAAAACTAGGATTGAAGCATCTACATACTCATCTGTGAAATAGCCTAGAATGCAAGACAACATTGTGATAATATGTCTTTTTCTTTCTGAGAAAATTGAGGCTAAATAGGGAGGGTTACTCTTTGGGGTTTCAACTGATGAAGGTAGAAAGGTTTGGAAGATCTTAAACCTCTTTGGAAATTCAAGTTTCAGGTATAACTCAGTAAGGATTTCAATTGACAAAGGGGCTTCATCAGGCTTGGGTTGAATTTGAAGCATTTGGTTTATGGATTCAGCGGTAATGGTGAACAAAATTTCTTTGTTGTGGCTTATTAAGGCTCTTTCATTTGGCAGATAGTTAACTTGACAAAGCCTGATGATTTATGGGAATTGGAAAGTCTGTGGGAGGATATACTTGGGTAAATTGGATTCCCAAAGGTAGATATCATAAGCCTGGTGTTATTCGGATTAATACCTCTTGCAGACAAGAGCGATCTCCCTAGTATCCTACGGATAGCTAAAAATAAACATCCATTTGTAAATTGTTTTCTCTAGATTATTTGCAATTCAGAATGATTATTAATAAAGAAAGAGGACATGTCCCTACCTTGAAATCCAACGTTAGGTGTAGTCTTTTATCCAGTCACTCCAAAGAAGCTTCTTCAGTAAGAAGAACTTGCAATCAAAGACATACAAAAGAATTAAAAGCACCTGCAACATATAATAATTAAGAACAACTAATATAACTTAGTGATCAAGGAGTCTAAGTATTTAATTAGTCAAATAAGCACAAGAACAACTCAATGAGAAAAGGAGATCCATATGTATTATCTTGAATGAAAAGAGTAACTTTACAACCTGATGCCTTCATGTTGTACAAATTTTTCCCAGGGTCCTGAACAATCGTTCCTCCTTCAGTTTGACAAGCCTTCCTCTCTTTGAACTAGCATGGAGTTATGAACATAAGGGTGTGATCATTCTCATGCCAACAACAACTAGTGTAGAGAGTATTCTCTCTTGAGAATTTCTTCAGCAACTAACATGTATGTCTACCCTTGAGACTGAAACATGAGCTCAATTTATAGGAAATGAAGGTAGTTTCAGTTCCATGAAGAGGGGGATGGATTCCTCTCATGAAGGGATTTGAGCTCCATAGACCAAGGAATAAGCTCCATGAGTGGAGGGATAGAGCTCGAACTGAGCGTGCCTCTAGAAGCTTCCACTTGGGAGAATTTTTGGCCAGCTGGGCTTCTAGAACTTAATTTTTCTTTTATTTGACTTTTTACGGGGTCCGTAGGTTTTATTAGCAGAACGTGCAAGAGCTACCGCAGGCTATAGAACAAGTATCTGTGAATCCATAGGAAACGTCTAGGAAAAGTGTGGAGTTATACTTTTAAGGGTTTTAATGATATTTTCTCCAATTCCAAGACTTGGTTTAGGAACATTAGGGTTTTTGACTTCTAAGGGAGCACAATATAGGTAGTGATGAACCTATATGGATAGTCAAATGTCATGGTGACAAAATAACGTGTAAAAGATTGCCCCCTAAAGTGTGAAGTCTGAGGTTGTTCTGAAGAGTGAAGTGATTTATCATTCCGAGGATTGGATTGCGGACACACTGATCGAAAACCTGTAAAAACATTCAATACAAGCATATATATATATATATATATATATATATATATATAATCGTTGAGGTAGGAATTCCCATACTCAAATCAAAACTAACTAAATGTTCTAGTACAGAAATGATTTTAATCATTACATCAATAGTAGACACAACATGGCCAGCCATCTATCATAATTAGTCTACTGTATCATGAATAATAAAACTCCTCACAGCCTAGATGGTGTAAACTAGATCCAGGGTCTTGATTTCTGCTTCCCAAACTAGTACGATTCTATCCTTGTGATTGATTGTGTCAAAGTCGAACATGGTAGAAACCACTTGATTACCAGTCAATGATTTGAACTCTTAACAAGTGTCAGATAAACCACCAATAATGATAATGGCTCTCAAAGTACTTAGTATAATCCACGAAGTGTGAATGAATGATTTGCAGTCGAACACTTCACAGAATCATTCGCTCGAAGGTCAATGATGCAACCTGTCATCGAAGGTGAGAAACCTGCCATTAGAGCATGCAGATCCCAAGGTCCTAATAGAATTCTAGAACAAATTTCTAGATGATGAGTTGTCGTCGATAGAAAGTGACTCGTCGCAGGAAATCCCATGACACGAAACCATTAGATCAAGTTTTGAAGAAATATTTGCAAGTACTGACTCATGGATGGTCAACAAGAATGGAGACAAATGTTTGCAATGAATTGTTTATTTGAACTATCTCTTGAACACATAACGACACTACAGATGGTTTGGTAACAATTGACCTAAAGCTAATACCCAGAAACCGGCTGAAGACTTTCAATGTGGTTCGATTAACTATTATACAAAGGATTTTCCCAACCCAAGTACAAGTGTGACAAAAGTGGCATGTTCAAAAGTGGTATACTGCTTTTAAAAAAAGGGTGACAACTAGATTCCTTTTCTCTTTTTTTCCCCACCATTACTGGAAAGTACCTCTTTATTTTTGAAAAGCTTGAGGGGGATAACATTTTCTTGTTATGTAAGCTTATCCTTCGGATTAGTCCATCTTAGTATTAAAATCAAACCCTAATAAGGAGTGGTTCGGTCCTGTTGTAATCGACAGGTCCTTTACTGTTAAATTTTAACGAGTCCAGTATAGGAGAAACTCGACATTTTTCAGTTTTAGGGAGTCAGAAGAAAAACATAAGTAAACTCCATGGTTGTAATTTTTCGTAAATTTAGTCTCTCGGGCCCGAAAAAAGGATAAAATAATGCAGGAGAGAATTCTATTGACCATGATTAGTCAACTTATACCTTTTTCGTAATTAGTCCATTTTAGTCCGAAAAAGGGTTAAACCTATACTGAAAGGACAACTGTTCATTTACTTTAATGAGTTCGAATACTCAAGTACTCGGCGATATTTTCATATTTAGAGAGTCTGAAAATGGCTTAGAAGAGAACTCCAGGGTTTCGCTTTTTCATATTATTATAGAGCCCGAATATTTGATAAAATTATACTCAATATGGCCGACTTTCAATTTAATTTACGAACATGAAAATACGGAAATAACTCGGCACTTTCATGAGTTTAACGAGAATGAAAGATAGCAAAATAATCTCGGGATTTTCATGAGTTTAATGAGTCTTTAAAATAATAACCAAAATGGACTCAATATAGGTTTCATTTTTAACAAGCTTGAAACATAGGAAACATTATGCTTGAGAGTGGTTTCATTTTTACACAAGCTTGAAACGTAGGAAAATTGTGCTTGAGAGTGGTTTGTTTCATTTTTACACAAGATTGAAACAAAGGAAAAAATTATACTTGAGATAAGTTTCAACGCCCCCCAAGCATAATCTGCAAGAGCATATGCCCCCCAAGCTTCATTCATTCCCCTAAGTGGACTACTGGTTGTTAATAGGTGGATGGAATGAAGGTTCATTTACAAGATTAGATGAAAGACTCAACTTGACACTTACGAGGTCTAATCAAAGACTCGACTCAATTAGGAGAGGATTTGTTTTATTTTTTAATGAGCTTGACACAGGAAAAGAATTATGCTCATGGAAACTTGTTTCATTTTTTAACGAGCTTGACACATGAAAAGGAACTATGCGCAAATACATGTTTAATTTTTTAACGAGGTTGACATAGTAAAAGGAAGTCTCCTCATGGTGACCTGTTTCATTTTTTAACGAGGTTGGCACAGGAAAAAAACTATCCTCATGGAAACCTGTTTCATTTTTTAACGAGGTTAACACAATAACAGGAACTCTCCTCATGTGAACCTGTTTCATTTTTTGATGAGGTTGACACATTAAAAGGAACTCTCCTCATAAGGGCATGTTTCATTTTTAACGAGTTTGAAAAAGTAAAATAACTATCCTCATGAAACCTTTTCATTTCTTCCAACTGGAAGTAACACATGTCGAGGGACAATCCTCAATCATGGCTTCCAAGAGGTCTTCATCAGATGGAAGAACAGTTCTCTAGAAGGAAAACATGTCAAGGGACTCAATAGGGATAAGAACATCGTGTTCAAATAATACCATAGGGTTTTCCATGTCAATTATTGGATCCAAGTCAAAGGAAGTCGAGCAAACTCTGAGAGGCTCGCTTGCATCGGTAACTAAAAACATGGGACTAGTTGCCACATAATTAACCCGTAGCAGGGTAGATACCACTTCCGTATAAGGAAAATTCAAGGATGACGAATTCACTAGTACATTTGGGGGAAATTCCGACACTTGGTTCTGACGCTTTTGACCAAATGTCGGAAATTTCCCCAATTTTTTTCAATCCCGCCTGAAACCGTCGCTATACCGACGTTTAGAGAAAAGTGTCGCAATACCGACACTTAGACAAAGTGTCGCAATTGCGACGTTTGGAGGAAGACATCGCAATTGCGACACTATGCCCCAAAGCGTCGCTATTGCGACGGCTGCCTCCAAACGTCGAAAGTGAGACACAATGTCTAAGTGTCACAATTGCGACGTTTGAAGGCATCTATCGCAATAGTGACGCTAGGTCCGTCATCGATATAACGACACTTATATGCGCGCTACATAAAAATGATTTTATTAAAAACTACATTAACGTCTGATATCACGTGCGCATTCGCCCTCCGCTCTTGCATAACAGCATTTTCCCTCAGCATTCGCCCTCAGCATTCACCCTCAGCTCTTGCAGAACTACATTTTCCCTCAACATTCTCCCTCAGCTCTTGCAGAATAGAATTCGCCCTCAGCTCTTGCAGAACAGCATTCACCCTCAAAATTCGCCCTTAGCTCTTGCAGAACAGCATTCACCCTCAACATTCGCCCTCAGCTCTTGCGGAACAGCATTCGCCCTCAGCTCTTGCAGAACAACATTCGCCCTCAGCATTCGCCCTCAGCTCTTACAGAACAACATTCACCCTCAGCATTTGCCCTGAGCTCTTGCAGAACAGCATTCGCCCTCAGCGTTCACCCTTAGCTCTTGCAGAATAGCATTCGCCCTTAGCTCTTGCAGAATAGAATTCGCCCTCAGCTCTTGCAAAATGGTAAGTTCTTACTGCAGGCCCTTCCTCCTATAGTAGGGTTGACTCTATTTGGGTTTTTTTGGTCAATTCCATTGGATTGTGTTAGGCTGTAGGGTTCTCTCTATAAATAGGGTCCCTTTCTCTTTTTATAGAAATAAAAGACTTGGAAATAAAGATTCATTGTTTTGAAAAAACTCATCTTTTGTTTACTAAACAAATTCAACATTCAAAACTTATGATCCGATCCAATATACAAGGCCTTATCATAAAAAACAAATCAAGTTTAAAAGTCCAATCGCAATCGGAGAATCGGAGATAACCCTTAAAAGAAGTTTCATATACTTATTTCAAATCCTTCGATGCGATTAGTTCGATCGGAAATCCTCAATCGCTAAGAGTTTAAATTGTTTATTTGTATAACTTCCGATGCGATGCGGTCAGTCGCAATCGAATAATCGGAATAGTCTTTAATAAACTCTTTACGGTCAATTGAAATTCCCCGATCCGACGTGCGTATTACAATAAACGTTTTCAAAAGAAAATCAAACATTTGTTCGTTTAAAATCTTATATGGTAGACCCCACCATTAGAAATCGGAAAAGTTTTCAATCGGAATCGGACAATCGAGAAAAACGTATTGTAATGTTTATGTGCCATTCGAAAACTTTCGATGCGATTGATAAACGTCATTTATTACATGCGAAAAGTTTAGAATGGATGAATATTTTAATAATTCACAAGGGTCAAATCTCTGTTTGTACGAGGGCATTCAATAACGAATCAAATGAATATTGTTAATGATTTGGTTTTTAATACATGAGTGTGACCAAAAAGGAGCATTTACGCGGTATACGAAACAAATAAAGAAGAAATCATAAGTTCATAAATCATCCCGTTTGAGTTGCTTGTTTGTCACGACTGAGAGTTTATTGTCTTGCAGAGCCAAAGAACACTAAGCTCGTTCATTCACAGACAAAGGGAAGCAATAGCAAACGCAGAAATGTCGAAGAGAGCGAGAAGAAACAAGACTGTTGTTCCAGTTAAGTTTGTTGAGACTCCTACGGTTTCAAAAGAAAAGCCCACAAAACTAAGATTAGTCACAGATACATCATGCCAGGGGCTTGGGAGCATGACATGGGAAAGAGTCTACAACCTATTAGAAAGAGAAAACCCCAAGGTCACGGTGGAAAAGGCATCGGTTCCAGACGAAGATAGCTCAGATTCTGATTCTGAGATCACTGAAAAATCACTTGCAAATTCATTTTTGCATCGAATTGCAGCCAGAGCGAGCATCATGCCTTATTATGATGCAGTTCGATGGGTTATTGACAGTGTAAAGATACAAGACAGAACGTTTGTTTCAGCATCTGGAGTGCCTTTTGGCTCGTTTAAAGCAGAAGACCTGAAAGCAATGTATCACCTTCCAGACCCGCAGAAGGTGTATAACAAGGAATTTATCAAAGACTTTGCTGATAATAACAAAGTCCAATCTGACCCTATCAAAGATTGGAAGAAAAATCCACAGAAGCACCGAAATGAAGCATCCGGTATGTATTCTGTAGATTCCCTTTTGCCTCCATATTGCTATGCCGCTGCCATGATGTGTAGATTATTTGGCAATGATAATTCAGCTAGGTTTTCTATACAAATGGTCCCATTAATCCTAGCTGCTGTCAATTCCGACATCATGGATTGGGCTGTTATTCTGTCTGATAGAATGGCCAATAGGATACTTGAGTACAGACAAGAAAAAACCGCTGGAAATTCCACTCCCTTTTTCTTTTGTGCCTATATTCTTGATGCTCTTTGTTTTAATTCCGAGTTTCCTTATTTGGATGGAAATGGACTCCCAAAGACCCTACCCCAATTCATATTTATCATAAACTACTTTGGAAGGTTCATTTCCAAGATAATGTATATAGAATCTGCCATGGTTTCCTTATCCCTGTTTTCAAAACCATTTTTAATCGCTTTCCTCCTAGATTCTCTGATAAAGCTAAGGCCGACTTATCCGCAATAGGAGATTGGTTTGGAGAGGAGAAATTTACATACATCAGGGTTTTTGGTAGTATTGTAGAACCACATGTTCTTCCTCTTATTGTTCCAGACAAACTTCTTGCTCAAGAAATTTCCTATCAATTGACAGTTGAAGGAATATCTAGGTCTTTGAATAACAGTAAGAAGAGAATGTGGCCTCAATTCCCACTCAATTGTGGTCAGTTTACTTTAAATGATTTCAAGCATGCTGAAAAAGAAGTCTCCAAGATAAAAGGTTGTAAATTTGCAACCATTCCTGGAAGACAATATGATCCAAGACAGATAGCATTTAATGTTACTGCTTCAGTTTCAATTGCTCGATTTGAGCATGAGCCAAATCCGTTTGATGATTTGTTTGTTTCTTTGGATAATTTCCCTCAAATTTATGACTTAGCCAAGTCTAAATTTCAAAAGGAGGAAATGAATAAATTTTTGTTATTCAGAAGCCAGAGATTGTTAAGAGTTCCTCTGGACCAATTAAGAATTCCAACACAAGGGTCAGAGATAGAAGGTACATCCAGCAAAACGCTAGTAGAAACATCTACTGGCAAAGTCATTACACAATCAGCTGTTAACCAGCCAACTGTACATACTCAAAAGGTGGTCGCTATTGACAAGCCTGATGTCCAAAAGGGAAATACTGATGATAAATCCGATCAAAATACTGGTCAGCAGTCTACTGCTCAGACAACAGAAAAATGCACAAGTACCGATGATGATGTGCATAATAAAAAAGGTGGATCGGATGGCAAAAGCACTGAGCAGAACATAGATACAGAAAAATGAAAAGAAACAACTAAGGAGATTATAGTTTCTGCTGATCTTAATGTTTCTTCTCAGTTATTAAAACAATATGATCAATTCGCTCAACAGCTGGGATTGCAAGATAAAGATAAAGAACAAATAGAGCAGGATGTTGAAATCATTCCTGAACATCTGACAGGGCATATTGTATTAAAGGTCGAGGAAATCCCTCCTTTAGATGTATTTTACAGCCCCAAACATAAGGTTGTTGTTAGAAGACAAAGAAAAAGAAGAAGGACAGAACAAGACATATTTTCTACCCCATCAGAGGAGTTTATGAATATTATTTACAAAAACAATGAGGTGAATCCATCTGAAGACCTCACAAAATTATCCCAGTATGCAGGAGCTTATAGTGCTGCGACAGTTGATAAAGTTGTAGAAGTTTCTCAGCTGATAACTCAGAAAGATCTCCACATAGCTTCACTTGAAGAGAAAGCTAAGGAAAGTCAGCAACAGATTACCCAATTGCAACAACAACTACAAAATCAGACACTCAGGTCCAAAGAATTGGAAAAACAGCTTGCTGAAGAAAAGAGGAAAGTTGATGAACAACTCTTAGGCAAACAACAACAGCTAAATGAAGAAATTTCTAAGTTACAAAGTCTGTTACAAAATGAGAAAAATGCAAAAATGATTCAAGAAAAGGAATTTCAAGCAACTTTGGATAAGTTTAAAGATTTCCCGAAGTTAAGTGAATTCAAATCAGAAGCCCTTGAGGCTAATAAACTATTGTCTCAGCAATTGAATGAATTTTGTGCAAAGCTGTCACAGGTAGAACCTTTTTGTGATATTACTTCATCTTTGATCCAAAATGTTATTACTCTCAGACAAGAAATAGATGATGCTGATGAAAAGATTTCCGAATTTCTCAATTGGCAAGACACATAAAAAGGAAAAGAAGCCAATCTTCCTAGAATAGAGGAAAAACACAAAGAAATCTTGTTTACAGAATGGGAACATCAAATAATGAAAGCTGAGAGAGCAATATCAAGGGCCAGGAGTATGATGAATAATATCACGCAATTCATAAATGACAACTTATACTCAATCAATCTCATTTCAGACTGTGTTCCTGGCAGTTTGCCAAAAGTAAAAGAAACTGAAAACAGATGGAGAGAAGAAATGGAGAAGAAAAGTCAACAAATCAACAAACTTCAAACAATATCCTGGGACAGTATGTGGACTCATTTAATCAAACCAAAGAATCAAAAAATGGCTATCAAATTCCTTTCAAATGCCGTTGATTGTTTAATTCCAGAATTTTCCGATGCCACCTATGCTGGACAGCTGCATTCCGAGATGAGTCATCCACCGAGACTCCAAGATATGTTGAAGATTTGCAACTTGGCTTCATCAAGCGAGAGAGAGAAACAATGAATGAGTTTCATTCAAGATAGCCTTTCAGTTTTTAATTTGATAGATTGTAGCAGTAGTAGTAGGATTTTGTTATGTAATTTCTTATTTAAATCCCTCTCATGCATTTAGAGAAGGATCTGAAGTTGTAATATTTTTTGGACTTGGAGCTAACATTTCTGTACTCCATTCCTTATTATATTTTATGAAGGATCACATCTGGTGATTTTTGTGTTGAAATTATCTTTGAAGTGTTGCATTTCTGTACCTTTGAATTTAATTTTACATCGGAGTTACTAGATCAGAGTATCACATTTCATTTGACAGTCTTCAAGATGAATGAGGTATTTCTATCTGTTCATTGTTGATTTTCTTTGTTATATGGTATTCGTTTGAAGAATTTGCTATCATTTATATATTTGGTTTTCATAACGTTTCCTTTTATATATCATTTCTGAGTATAATTGAAATGTTATCATTTATAAGCATATATGAATGGCATACAATGATGAACGCAATATGCTAATATAACTCTGTTTAATTTCTTAAACAGAGTTATCTTTATTCGTTTCTGCACATTTCAATTTGATTAATAATACATTTTCATGATTATTATTAGATTGGAACAATCTTAAGTTGTATTCACACATAATTACCCGGGTTAGTATTAGAATTTCTTTATCAGTATTTAGCTTAGATTAGATAGTTTTATTTATGTTAATTTAGTCCCATTTCCACCCATCCAATCCAATCCACTTAGTTATAAGGAAACTGGTCCTTTAAATCCAGTCGGAGCCACCATTCCAAACGGAAAAGGAGCTGTCTTAAGGTCCCGACCGGGTGGTTTTCCCCAATGTTTGAAGCAGAGATTTTCTAGGCTTCAACATTTTTGGCGCTAGAAGGAGGGCCACTATGAATGGCGAGTAAATCAAAACCTACAGACCATTCTCAGAGTAAATCACCCTCCACCTCACCTCGGACCTCTCGTTTGCATTCTGAATCACCAGTGTCCAAACGAGAAGAAGAGGGATCAACTATCACTGCTCAATCACACCATACTTCAGAACATTTAAGTCCGGAGTCCCCTGAAGTTCAGTCTATCATCCAGAAAATTCAAGGCTTCTCCATATCACCTCAGAGATCTGAAGTATCTCAAGGCAGTCAGACTTCGCAATTCCACCTACCTCATCATCTCACCAGACTTCAAAGCGAAAAACTTGGCATTGAACCGGCTGAGTTACCTTTACCCCAAAGGAAAAGGGAAAAAAAGAACACTGAAGGTTCTGATAGTGAGACCTTTTCTCCATCATCTTCCATCTCATCATCTCCAGTGCGAAGTCAAACACCCACTTCCCCATTACATATTATTGTTCACCAGGGGTCACCACCTTCAACATCACAACCTCTTCAGTCTTTATTACTTCCTCCTCCCCAATCACCTCAATCATCATCAATCTCAACATCATCTATTCCAACAACTTCTATTCAAACACCGCCAGTTACTACTCCTCCAATAGTCGTTCCGATAATGGCTAGACCATGGGCTACTCCAGGAGCAGTCAACATGGCTGCACCTTTACATGATTTACCGGACAATCCTGGAAAATGGCTTCCGAAATTTAGTCCAGATCTTAACATCCAAGCTGAAGAACATATTAATAACTTTATGTTGGCTGTTAATTTAAATGGAGTCACACATGAAGATGTTGTAGTCAGACTGTTTCCTTACACTCTTCAAGGAGCAGCAGGATCATGGTACTTCTCATTACCTTCGGGATCCATAACAAGTTGGGACATTTTTGCAGATCATTTCTTAACCAAATTTGGAGATGACCGATCAATAGCTACTTTACTTAATGACCTCTCAAATTTGAAAATAGAGCCCAGAGAACCCATTAAAGATTTCAACGCTAGATTCAACAAACTCTTGAACAAAATTCACACAGATTCACGGCCCAGTGAACAGGTCAGAATAGAATGGTACATAACTTCCTTACCCTCAAACATAGCTATTTTCGTAGACAGAGCTGCAAAGCCTACATTAGCTGAAAGTATGAAAGAAGCTATTGCAGTGGAAAAACGAATTACTTCTCTGGAAAAGAAAAACGCTCTTGAGGAAAGAAAATCAAAGAAAGTCAGCGTCAAAGATGATTCAAAGAAAAAGGCCAAAGATCCATTTGACATGGAAGGTTTACAAAAAGTTCTTAAAACCATGTCAAATGAAATGGTTGAAATTAAGAAACAAGTAGCTGAAACTTCTACCAAAAAACCATTCCGAAATTTTAGAAGAAACCAAGTTGAATCTAAACCTCCTAATGCAATCTCTAATGCAGAATCAGAGGAAGAAGAAGAAGAAGAAGATACATCTTTAATATCAGATGAGGAAGATGAAAATGAAGAAATTGCTGAATTACATGGAATGTGGGATTTTATTCTCCGTAATTCTGACAGTGAGGTAGAACAAGAAGCTATGCCTGTAAGTACTAGGAGTAAATCTACAGCAGAGCCTATACAAACAGCTCCTAAAAGGAAAAATACAACTCCAAGTATCAAAGACAAATCTCCTGCAAAGAAAGCTTCCCCATTACCTACTCAGAATCAGCCATCTTCTTCTAACCCACCCACATCGACAACAAAGACTTTAGTAGTGTCAGATCCTATGGAGTACAACATTGTTGAAGACATGAAAAAGATCAAAGCCAACATTTCCTTACATGAACTCAGCAAATTGAAACACCAGCAGAAGTTGTTATTGAAAGAATTAAATGCTACACCAATTGCTCCTTTACCAAGCGGTGTAGTTGCAAAAGCAGCAAGAGGAACTGGTAAGCCACCAGATAAGGTAGATGCTACTGATACTGTACTCATTGGGGAAAAGTCAAATTCTCAAACTCCTCCTTTTCTGTTGACTTATGAGATGTACAATAAAAATCTGCACAATTGTTTGATTGATTCTGGAGCCTCCTCCAATATAATGCCTATTTCTGTATGTGCCAAATTGAATATCGAACCACAGAAATCAGCAGTACATATTGTTCAATTAGATCGATCCAAAGTTCAAGTTGTAGGAGAAATCAATTCAGTAACTATCAAGTTAGCTTTCGATCCTAGAATTGTCCAAAGAATTGATATTTTGATTGCTGATATTCCTGAATTCTATGGATTAGTTTTAAGTAGGGACTGGTCTGCGAAACTAAATGGTTATATCTCGACTGATTATTCTCATATGTGGCTGCCCTACAAAGGGAAACCAAATCAAATTAAAATTGAACGAGAAAAACATATGAGACATACTGTTACTGAGTTTGAACAACCTAATGAACCTGTGGCATTCAACAACAATATTCTTGGAGGTCATTATGCTAAATCATTTCTTGGAAACTTCAAAGCACCCCGATCACCATTTTCTGTTAATACTTTTATTTCTCAAGTAGAAAATTTTTCACAATCTGATTCTTCCAGAATTGTAAATACTTCTGATGTAATTGTAGATAAGTCAATAGATAAATCTTTGTTTTGGTCATTATATTTTGATGGATCAAAGTCTAGTGATGGAGCTGGAGCAGGATGCATTTTAATCGATCCGGATGGAGAGAAAACCATGCTGTCATGTAGGCTAGAATTTGAGTGTACTAACAATACTGCAGAATATGAAGCCTTGGTTCAAGGACTTTATAAAGCTATAGGGTTGGATGTTAAATACTTGAAGGTCTTTGGTGATTCCGAAATTGTCATAAAACAAGTTAGGAATACTATTCATTGCCTTTCAGGACATCTTAAACATTATCAAACCCTAGTACAAGATCTCACCACTCATTTTTTAGCATTTAATATTTCTCCTATTCCTAGGAATCAAAATACATCAGCTGACTTATTAGCTAATGTTGCATCTAAACTCCTACCTGCTGAAGACTGCAGTCCTGATAGGTTTTCTGTAGAATTAATTTTTCGACCATCTGTACCAGACAATGTCACAAATTAGAGAGTTTTCTATCATGATCAAGATATTTTAAATTTCATGACTTCAGAGAAATCATATGATGATCAAATTATTGATGAAGAAGATCATGATTTACAAATTGCTTCAAAAGGTAATGAAAATCCCATTCCGAAATATGTTGTTAAATTGGAGGACTTATATGATATTAAAGACAGATTCAAGAAAGTCACTAATACCAAGCTTCAAAGTTCCACTTTGAAGTTTGAATTAGTGAATCTTGGTTCTGATTCCAAACCTCAAAATGTTAATTTAGGACTTAATTTAACATCAGAGGAAAGGGATGCTTTCATTAAACTCTTGAACAAATATAAAAATGTTTTCGCTTGGAATTATGATGATTTAAAAACATATGATACTTCGGTTATTCAGCACACAATTCCAATGCTTCCTGATATTAAACCTGTTCAACAAAAGCTAAGGAAAGTTCATCCAAATCTTGAAGATCAAATCAAATCAGAACTTAATAAACTTTTGAAAGCCAAAATCATTTTTCCTGTCAAGCATTCCAATTGGGTTTCTAATATGGTACTTGTAAGGAAGAAAAATGGTGATATAAGAATTTGTATTGATTTCAGAAATTTAAACAAGGCATGTTTAAAAGACAATTTCCCATTGCCAACCATGGAACAGATACTTCAAAAAGTAGCTGGTTCTGAACTTATGTCCTTTCTTGATGGATTTTCAAGCTATAATCAAGTCTTAGTTCATCCAGATGACAGATTGAAAACAACTTTCAGAACAAAATGGGGAACTTATGCTTATCAAAAAATGCCTTTTGGATTAATAAATGCAGGAGCAACTTTCCAAAGAGCCATGGACATAGCATTTAAAGGTCTGATCAATAAATAAGTTGTTGTTTACCTTGATGACATAACAGTATTCTCAAAAAAGAGAACCAATCATCTACATGATCTAAAGCAAATATTTGAAAGATGTAGAAGGTTTGGTATTTCCTTAAATCCAAAGAAATCTTTCTTTGCTTTGGATGAAGGAAAACTCTTAGGATTTGTTGTGTCAAAAGATGGTATATATATTGATCCAGATAGAGTAAAAGAAATTTCTGATATTTCTTTACCTCATAATAAAAAATCCATGCAATCATTTCTTGGACAGATCAATTTTGTAAAAAGATTCATTCCTGATTTTTCTTTAATTGTTTTACCTATGCAAAATATGATCAAGAAGAATTCGGTATTCAAATGGGGGCATAAAGAGAAAGAAGCCTTTGAGGCAATCAAACAGGCAATCATTAATGCACCAGCATTGAGTACCCCGGATTTTTCTAAAGATTTTATTTTGTATACCTTAGCCACAGAGACATCCTATGCAGCTGTTTTAACACAACTCAATGACCAGAAAATTGAAGCACCAATTTCTTTCTTTAGTTCAAATCTACAAGGAGCTGAACTGAATTATTCCGATGTTGAAAAACAAGCCTTTGATGTGTTCAAATCAATCAAGCATTTCAGACCTTTTCTCTTAAAAACTCATTCAAAAATCATTGTCCCATTCTCTGCAGTGAGACAATTATTAATTCAGAGAGAAGTAGGAGAAAAACGAGCTAACTGGGTAACAACTTTACAAGAATATGATGTTGATATTAAACCAGCTAAGATTGTTAGAGGACAAGGTTTTTGCAGAATATTAGCAGGAGCTCATAACATACCAGAAAATGAAGATTCAAATCAAGATATTCAAGTAAATCAGATAAGTATTACGGATTCTGAATCTCAATATGCTGATCTCATATATTTCTTGAAAAATGGGTATGCTCCTTCTGATCTCAACTATAAGAAAAAACGTGCTTTAAGATTAAAAGCTATTAAATATGAGATCATTGATAATGTGTTATTTAGAAAAAATTATGATTCAATTTTATTAAGATGTCTTGAAAAGATTGAAGCTGAAAAGGTTTTGCAGGAGTTGCATGATGGACCAGCAGGAGGTCATTTTGGAGGTGATACCACAACTCACAAAATAATTCGTGCTGGCTATTATTGGCCTACTCTTTTTAAAGATACACATGACTATGTAAGAAAGTGCAGAATCTGTCAAACTGCAAGTGGAAGACAAAGGAAACCAGCTTTTCCTTTGCAACCAGTAAATATTGAGCAACCATTTGAACAATGGGGGCTTGACATTATTGGTGAGATAGTACCTCATTCTTCCAAGCAGCACAAGTACATTCTTACTGCAACCGATTACTTTACAAAATGGGTAGAAGCAATCCCTTTGAAGGTAGCCAATTCTGATGCAATTATTGATTTCATAGATCAATTTATCATAACCAGGTTTGGAGTACCTCAAGCTCTTGTCTTTGATAATGCATCTTATTTTTCTGGAAACAGTTTAATAGAATTTGCAGTTAAAAGAGGTTTTAAACTCAAATATTCAACAAATTATTACCCACAAGGTAATGGTTTGGCTGAATCCACCAACAAAAATCTCATCAAAATTATTAAAAGGACTATTGATCAAAATCAAAAGAATTGGCATAAATCTTTAATCTTTGCATTATGGGTTGATCGTATTACTGAAAAAGCTTCAATAGGAACTTCACCTTTTAATTTAGTTTATGGAAAAGAAGCTGTGATACCATCAAATTTAACTCTTCCATCATTAGCCCTAGTACAATTTATTGAAGAAAATCCTTCTTCATCTATTCAATTGAGATATGATCAAATCCTTAAACTAGAAGAAGAAAGAGATAAAGCTAAAATTGTTCATGAAAAACATCAGCAGCTTGTAAAATCTTCTTTTGATGCAAGTTCTACCGGCTCAAAAATTTTGTCAATTGGTGATCTTGTTCTAAAATGGGATAAGGCACATGAAGAAAAAGGTAAGCATGCCAAATTTCAGAAAATGTGGCTTGGACCATTTCAGATCATTGAAAAGATAGGCTCAAATACATTCATGCTCCAAGATCTAACAGGTAAGAGAGAATCTCTTCCTGTAAATGGGCTTATCTTGAAGAAATTCTTTTCATAAGGAGGTAACCCCTTCTCAAACTGTACATATTCCTTTTTGCAAAGTTTTTAATTGTTTTTGCAAATAAAGGTTGTTAGTAAGTCTCTAATTGACTGTTTACTTGATAGAAAATTCTTAAGAAGAATATTATAAATATTTATTTGGTGTAAATGAGAATTTTTAAAGAAATGATTATATTCTTTTGATAGTTTTAAATAAGATGTTAAACTTTGAAAGATTATACCAATTATTTGCATAATCTTTTTGAAAAACTTGAGGGAAATGTAAATCATTATAAGTTTATTAAGCAGAGAAAGGTTATCTATAAAAGTAAAGATTATTCAAGTTTTGGGTACTCAAAAAACTCGGAAAATTGTCATCTATTGATTCTTAAGGATAAAACTAGTTCACCCCATTCATTTAGGTTGTGATTTTTTAGAATATAATTCTAAGAAATTATGTTAAAATTTTTAAGAGATAAGAGGTCTCATCATGAGCCGACTTACCATATTCATAAGAAATAATAAAACTGACATTACCAATACTACATATCAAAACAAGGTAATGGCTTATAAATATAAGACAAGGGGTCTCATCACGAGCCAGCTTGTTCAGTTTAATTATAACTATTGAATGGCATTGTTATCAACTGGCTACCAAACCAGAACAATGGCTCTTAAAAATAAAAAAATAAATAAAAGACAAAAACATGAGATAACATGTCTTATGAATTTATCTTTTAAAAAGTCATAATCTTAGTTGAATGGGACAATGAATAGTTAATGGTTAAAAGGTAACCCTGTCGAGACTATGAACGTTTGCAGGCAGCAGAGGAAATACCTATGACAATAGAGTATATTATAAAACCAAACTTGAAGAAATCCACTTACTTCATTACTAATACCAATCAAAGCTTAAGATAACTCAAAATGTTTTTATTCTCAAGAAACTAGAAAGAAATTGTTAATAATTTTTATTCTTTTTCATAAGTTAGATTTTATTTTTGATTATCCTAGGATAGTTTTCATTATCTTTAAAAATCTTTACTTACTTAAAATATAGTATTCATTTTATTTTTCAGAGATAACTGGTTCGTTCAGTGAATCGCAAATTGTTGTACTATACAAAAACCCTCCCTTTTTTTTTAAATTTTAGAAATAAAATTCATTTAGAAATAGGGTCCCTTTCTCTCTTTTTATAGAAATAAAAGACTTGGGAATAAAGATTCATTGTTGTGAAAAAACTCATCTTTTTTTTACTAAACAAATTCAACATTCAAAACTTATGATCCGATCCAATATAGAAGGCCTTATCATAAAAAACAAATCAAGTTTAAAAGTCCAATCGCAATCGGAGAATCGGAGATAACCCTTAAAAGAAGTTTCATATACTTATTTCAAATCCTTCGATGTGATTAGTTCGATCGGAAATCTTCAATCGCTAAGAGTTTAAATTGTTTATTTGTATAACTTCCGATGCGATGCGGCCAGTCGCAATCGAATAATCGGGATATTCTTTAATAAACTCTTTACGGTCAATTAAAATTCCCCGATCCGACGCGCGTTATTACAATAAACGCTTTCAAAAGAAAATCAAACATTTGTTCGTTTAAAATCTTATATGGTAGACCCCACCATTAGAAATCGGAAAAGTTTTCAATCGGAATCGGCCAATCGAGAAAAACGTAATGTGATGTTTATATGCCATTCGAAAACTTTCGATGCGATTGATAAATGTCATTTATTACATGCGAAAAATTCAGAATGGATGATTATTTTAATATTTCACAAGCGCCAAATCTCAGTTTGTACGAGGACATTCAATAACGAATCAAATGAATATTGTTAATGATTTGGTTTTTAATACATGAGTGTGACCCAAAAGGAGCATTTACGCAGTATACGAAACAAATAAATAAAAAATCATAAATTCATAAATCATCCCATTTGAGTTGCTTGTTTATCACGACTGAGAGTTTATTGTCTTGCAGAGCCAAAGAACACTAAGCCCGTTCATTCACAGACAAAGGGAAGCAATAGAAAATGCAGAAATGTCAAAGAGAGCGAGAAGAAACAAGACTGCTGTTCCAGTTAAGTTTGTTGAGACTCCTACGGTCTCAAAAGAAAAGCCCACAAAACTAAGATTAGTCACAGATACATCATGCCAGGGGCTTGGGAGAATGACGTGGGAAGGAGTCTACAACCTATTGGAAAGAGAAAACCCCAAGGTCACAGTGGAAAAGGCATCGGTTCCAGACGAAGATAGCTCAGATTCCGACTCTGAGATCACTGAAAAATCACTTGCAAATTAATTTTTACATCGAATTGCAGCCAGAGCGAGCATCATGCCTTATTATGATGCAATTCGATGGGTTATTGATAGTGTGAAGATACAAGATAGAACGTTTGTTTCAGCATCTGGAGTGTCTTTTGGCTCGTTTAAAGCAGAAGACCTAAAGGCAATGTATCACCTTCCAGACCCGCAGAAGGTGTATAAAAAGGAGTTTATCAAAGACTTTGCTGATAATAACAAAGTCCAATCTGACCCTATCAGAGATTGGAAGAAAAATCCAGAGAAGCACCGAAATGAAGCGTTCGGTATGTATTCTGTAGATTCCCTTTTACCTCCGTATTGCTATGCCGCTGCCATGATGTGTAGATTATTTGGAAATGATAATTCAGCTAGGTTTTCTATACAAATGGTCCCATTAATCCTAGCTGCTGTCAATTCCGATATCATGGACTGGGCTGTTATTCTTTCTGATAGAATGGCCAATAGGATACTTGAGTACAGACAAGAAAAAACCGCTGGAAATTCCACTCCCTTTTTCTTTTGTGCCTATATTCTTGATGCTCTTTGTTTCAATTCCGAGTTTCCCTTATTTGGATGGAAATGGACTCCCAAAGACCCTACCCCAATTCATATTTATCATAAACTACTTTGGAAGGTTCATTTCCAAGATAATTTATATAGAATATGCCATGGTTTCCTTATCCCTGTTTTCAAAACCATTTTTAATCGCTTTCCTCCTAGATTCTTTGATAAAGCCAAGTCCGACTTATCTGCAATAGGAGATTGGTTTGGGGAGGAGAAATTTACATACATCAGGGTTTTTGGTAGTATTGTGGAACCACATGTTCTTCCTCTTATTGTTCCAGACAAACTTCTTGCTCAAGAAATTTCCTATCAATTAACAGTTGAAGGAATATCCAGGGCTTTAAATAACAGTAAGAAGAGAATGTGGCCTCAATTCCCACTCAATTGTGGTCAGTTTACTTTAAATGATTTCAAGCATGCTGAAAAAGAAGTCGCCAAGATAAAAGGTTGTAAATTTGCGACCATTCCTGAAAGACAATATGATCCGCAACAGATAGCCTTTAATGTTACTGCTTCAGTTTCAATTGCTCGATTTGAGCATGAGCCAGATCCGTTTGATGATTTGTTTGTTTCGTTAGATAATTTTCCTCAAATTTATGACTTAGCCAAGTCTAAATTCCAAAAAGAGGAAATGAATAATTTTTTGTTATTCAGAAACCAGAGATTGTTAAGAGTTCCTCTAGACCAACTAAGAATTCCAACACAAGGGTCAGAGACAGAAGGTACATCTAGCAAAACACCAGTGGAAACATCTACTGGCAAAGTCATTACACAATCGGCTGTTAACCAGCCAACTATACATACTCAAAAGGTGGTCGCTGTTGGCAAGCCTGATGCCCAAAAGGGAAATACTGATGATAAATCCGATCAAAATACTGGTCAGCAGTCTACTGCTCAAACAACAGAAAAATGCACAAGTACCAATGATGATGTGCATAATCAAAAAGGTGGATCGGATGGCAAAAGCACTGAGCAGAACATAGATACAGAAAAAGGAAAAGAAACAACTAAGGAGATTATAGTTTCTGCTGATCTTAATGTTTCTTCTCAGTTATTAAAACAATATGATCAATTCGCTCAACAGCTGGGATTGCAAGATAAAGATAAAGAACAAATAGAGCAGGATGTTGAAATCATTCCTGAACATCCGACAGGGCAGATTGTATTGAAGGTCGAGGAGATCCCTCCTTTAGATGTATTTTACAGCCCCAAACATAAGGCTGTTGTTAGAAGACAAAGAAAAAGAAGGAAGACAGAACAGGACATATTTTCTACTCCATCGGAAGAGTTTATGAATATTGTTTACAAAAACAATGAGGTGAATCCATCCGAAGACCTCACAAAATTATCCCAATATGCAGGAGCTTATAGTGCTGCGACAGTTGATAAATCTGTAGAAGTTTCTCAGATGATAACTCAGAAATATCTCCACATAGCTTCACTTGAAGAGCAAGCTAAGGAAAGTCAGCAACAGATTACCCAATTGCAACAACAACTACAAAATCAGACACTCAGGTCCAAAGAATTGGAAAAACAGCTTGCTGAAGAAAAGAAGAAAGTTGATGAACAACTCTTAGGCAAACAACAACAGCTAAATGAAGAAATTTCTAAGTTACAAATTCTGTTACAAAATGAGGAAAATGCAAAAATGATTCAAGAAAAGGAATTTCAAGCAACTTTGGATAAGTTTAAAGATTACCCGAAGTTAAGTGAATTCAAATCAGAAGCCCTTGAGGCTAATAAACTATTGTCTCAGCAATTAAATGAATTTTGTGCAAAGCTGTCACAGGCAGAACCTTTTTGTGATATTACTTCATCTTTGATCCAAAATGTTATTACTCTCAGACAAGAAATAGATGATGCTGATGAAAATATTTCCGAATTTCTCAATTGGCAAGACACAGAAAAGGGAAAAGAAGCCAATCTTCCTAGAATAGAGGAAAAACACAAAGAAATCTTGTTTACAGAATGGGAACATCAAATAATGAAAGCTGAGAGAGCAATATCAAGGGCCAGGAGTATGATGAATAATATCACGCAATTCATAAATGACAGCTTATACTCAATCAATCTCATTTCAGACTGTGTTCCTGGCAGTTTGCCAAAAGGAAAAGAAACTGAAAACAGATGGAGAGAAGAAATGGAAAAGAAAAGTCAACAAATCAACAAACTTCAAACAATATCCTGGGACAGTATGTGGACTCATTTAATCAAACCAAACAATCAAAAAATGGCTATCAAATTCCTTTCAAATGCTGTTGATTGTTTAATTCCAGAATTTTCCGATGCCACCTATGTTGGACAGCTGCATTCTGAGATGAGTCATCCACCGAGACTCCAATATATGTCGAAGATTTGCAACTTGGCTTCATCAAGCGAGAGAGAAAAACAATGAATCAGTTTAATTCAAGATAGCCTTTCAGTTTTTAATTTGATAGATTGTAGCAGTAGTAGTAGGATTTTGTTATGTAATTTCTTATTTAAATCCCTCTCATGCATTTAGAGAGGGATCTGAAGTTGTAATATTTTTTGGACTTGGAGCTAACATTTATGTACTCCATTCCTTATTATATTTTATGAAGGATCACATCTGGTGATTTTTGTGTTGAAATTATCTTTGAAGTGTTGCATTTCTGTACCTTTGGATTTAATTTTACATCGGAGTTACTAGATCAGAGTATCACATTTCATTTGACAGTCTTCAAGATTAATGAGGTATTTCTATCTGTTCACTGTTGATTTTCTTTGTTATATGGTATTCGTTTGAAGAATTTGCTATCATTTATATATTTGGTTTTCATAACGTTTCCTTTTATATATCATTTCTGAGTATAATTGAAATGTTATCATTTATAAGCATATATAAATGGTATACAATGATGAATGCAATATGCTAATATAACTTTGTTTAATTTCTTAAACAGAGTTATCTTTATTCGTTTCTGCACATTTCAATTTGATTAATAATACATTTTCATGGTTATTATTAGATTGGAACAATCTTAAGTTGTATTCACATATAATTACCCGGGTTAGTATTAGAATTTCTTTATCAGTATTTAGCTTAGATTAGATAGTTTTATTTCTGTTAGTTTAGTCCCATTTTCACCCATCCAATCCAATCCACTTAGTTATA
>CM076584.1:225130097-225370345 GCA_034641835.2 Pinus albicaulis | reverse complement strand
TCTATGAAGGACATCATCATATTTAACTATTGGTTCTTATAAAATTTGACTAAAAGTATACTTCCTTCTTGTAGCCTATTTTAGACCTCAAAAGTTCCTCAATGACAACCCTCCGCTCATGCCTCCTCAATCTAATTTATTGTTATTAAGTCATACCAAATTGTTTATGAGACCTTTTATTTGTGGGAGAAGCGATCCCTCTATGCATCAATATGTACTTTCTATTTGCAGGACAAGGATCCCTTTTGCACTGCATGACACCTTCTTATTTGTGAGAAAAGGGACATGCTTTGCATAGTTGGTGTATGAGACCTCTTGTTTATGGAACAAGGAACCCCTTAGTGCAATTAGTGTATGGGAACCCTTGTTTGTTGGAGAAGGGAAGTCCTTGTTTGCGGACAAGGGACATCCTTTTTTGTGGACAAGGGACATGCTTTGCATAGGTGGTGTATGGGACCCCTTGTTTATGGAACAAGGAACCCCTCAGTGAAATTAGTGTATGGGAACCCTTATTTGTTGGAAAAGGGACAAACAAGGGACCTCCTTGTTTGTGAGACAAGGGACATGCTTTGCATAGTTGGTGCATGAGACCCCTTGTTTATGGAACAAGGAACCCCTAAGAAAAATTAGTGTATGAGAACCCTTGTTTATTGGACAAGGGATCTTCTTGTTTGTAAGATAAGGGACATGCATTACATAATTGGTGTATGAATCCCCTTGTTTATGGAACAAGGAACCCCTCAATGCAATTAATGTATGGGAACTTGTGTTTGTTGGACAAGGGACCTCCTTGTTTGTGAGACAAGGGAAATGCTTGCATGGTTTGTGTATGACACCCATTGTTTATGAAACAAGGAACCCCTTAGTGCAATTAGTGTATGAGAACCCTTTTTTGTTGGACAAGGGACCTCCTTGTTTGTGAGACAAGGGACATGCTTTGCATAATTGGTGTATGAGACCCCATGTTTATGGAACAAGGAACCCCTCAATGCAATTAGTATATGAGAAACTTTGTTTGTTAAACAAATGACCTCCTTTGCACAAGGATTTGACTACTAAAGTCTACGAAGGTGTACATACTCTACCCCTCTCTCGATTTGAACCTCTAACCTTTCCAGAGGAAACAAATGTTTTTAACTAGCAATTCCTTTTAAGCAACAATTAATTGATTTTCACTTCATTGATATGCAAATTAAACTTATACCAATTAGTTATAAATTATTAAAAGAATTCCTCATTCTAAAACGTAGTAAGAGAGCAATGTGTGATTTCAGCCATGCTCAATGTGAAGTTGACACATGCCCTTTAAAAAAAAATAGTTAATAAAAAACAACGTAGAAACAAAATGAATTATTTACCATTTGAAATAAATGTGAATTATTTATCATTTGAAATAACTATTTAGTAATTTTAAATTATGAAAATAAAATTTTGAATTATTATTTCCTTTCCATAATTAACTATTTGAAATTTACATGATTTTAATTCTTTAAAAACAAGGTTATTTTTATTTTATCTTTTGTTAGTATTGAATATCTAGACTTATTATGGATCTTAGGCTAGAATATGATTCATGTTATTATTAATCAAATAAAATTATCATTAAAATTTGAAATAATTAATGTTATTAGTATTAGTATTATTAATTAAAAATAATTAATTAAGTAATTAAGTAATAATTATTAATGTTATTAATAACACTAATTAAGAAAAATTGTTATTATCAAATATTAATTAATTTATAATAATTAATTATTAATTAATTTATCATAAATAATTAAAGTAAATATTAATTTAACAATATTATTATAAATTATTTAATTTATTACGAGAAGGTTTGCATATTTAGGGATTTGATTCCTCTATACTCATAATTGTTACACGTTAAATGATGTCAAATCCGGATTGTTACACATTATAATAAAATTAATAGAATGGTGAATGAAGTAATTTGAATCTCAATATTCGATAAAAGAGGAGCTAACAAGATGTTTACTAATATAGTTACCTGATAAGCACAAGACTGTGTCAAAGGCTATTGACAATGAAGTTTCTAAAGAACGGGCTTCCTAGAATCACCAAAGAAGAGAAACCCTTAGTAGAATTTGCAAAAACAATGAAGAACTAAAAATGTTACACATAGTTTCGACAACGTCATTACGCCATAAAATTGAAATCCAAAATGTCGTGATGGAAAATTTGAATAAGGCACACCTTTGTCAACGAAGTAGACACATTGTATAAAGAATCCATTGATATTGACATAACATGGAGTCAATCCTTCGTAATGAACAGACGGTGAAAAATAATGTTGTTGGAAGGAGAGCATATAACACATAGTAGAAGATTTCATTGAAACCCTAGTCGCAGAGTGGCGTAACCGGTGGATGGTTCCAGAAGAATGAATGCAGTAGAATGAAAACTCAACGAAGTCCTAAACTTCACTATAAAAACCTAATGTAATATCTACCATTGATCATATAACAAACAATTGTAACCGTTGATGTGTTAGGTCAATGTGTCATACATGGCAACAAGGATCAACTCCATGAGTAAGGGTAGAACCATATAGAGATAAAAAATTCAATGCACAATCGTTCTGATCTAATATGTTAGTCTATGTGTGTTTAAAATTAATACTACATTCAAGAATAACAACATGAGTGGTGCCATATATATGGCCAATTTTTCATTAATCCAATACAACGAGCCACGGTAAAACCTTGAAGGAAAAAACTTGATGTCCATAAGGTGAGAATTGTTGAACTAATACGAGTATTGTAGTGAAATAGGTATAACATGTGTTTACAAATTGTAATCTATGGTCAAAATCATATACATCCAAAGGCTTAGAACGGACTTAGGTCCATATTTTATACCAAGACATAAAACACATATGTTTTCCAAAGTATTAATACTACATCCATTAATTCAATAATGCCTTGTGATAATATAAGAGTTTAAAGGTGTAAATATTTGCTAGAAAAATTGGACCAAGTTGCAGTGGTAGCATATGTGTACAATATTTCCTAGTTGAATATTAAAAGGTTGGAATTTATATTTGAAAACAAAAATCATTGGTCCAATAAAACCTATAAGTAGAGATTGAGTAAAGAATTAACACATATGGTGGAAGGATGGAAGACAAATTCCTTGGTAATGATCTTGTAAAAATTACAACATAAATTGCAAAGCATACTATAAGAAAATAGGAGAAATATCATTATTATGTTTTTATTATATTATATATATATATAACCAAACATTAAAGAACCATGTAGATAATAAGATTTAAAATAATAGTTATAGTAAATTTGATGGAATGACTCTCTCTCTCTCTCTCTCTCTCTCTCTCTATATATATATATATATATATAGTGTTAGGGAGAGACTTTACATACGAGGAGGGCAAGGAGATACTAGTTGCCAAAAATGATGATGCCAAACCTTATCTCGCATAGTGACAGTCGTTAAAACTTGAAAGTTTTCGAATTTAGCAAAGGAGCACCAGAGGACATTCTTGTCATCTCCGCCAATTTTCGTTTCCACCCGAGTGCTGGACTGGATTCCGCTATAAAAAAGTCTCTTAACTAAATTGGGCATTACCCCCTGCCATTATAACTATTCCATAAAGCTTGCAAATTCCTTCCCTTCTGCACCAGGCACACTCGTTTTTGGGCTATTGTAATTCTTATGGCAGTAGTACTCGCAATTCCCTCAAATGAAATCTTTACAACATTCCTTGTACACAAATCCATGCTTAAAACATTGGCCATAACTTTCATCACACGCTTAAACCTCTTAGTCATCTTGTTCATCTCCTCCTGACAATGTTCCCTTTGTGTAATCTCCTACATCATGATTGAAAATTCATGTGCAATTAAACCTCTCAAGGAGAAAGATGTCATGCCCCCCTGCCCATACGCCAAGTGGGGTGGTGGCATCCTGACCCCCCTTTATTCCATGCAAGTCATCCCATTTGAGAGTAGGATAAATGATTATTATTCTCTCCATTCATATTCTATTTTTCCAAATGACATAAAAAGTTTTAATATAATGTGATATGATGAGTTTTATTGTAATGAATTTGAACCTTATTATTATGTCTAAGTATTTCCTCAAATAGTGAATATATATAAATCTAATATACAATATTTTCCATATAAAAATAAAAAATTATCTCTTAATATAAATTAAAAATTTATAAATTTAAATATATATACACACTTTACAAGACATTTCCGGGATAGGGTGGGGACATTGACCTCATTTCTTAACTCATCTTATGTTAAGGAGATGGATAATACATTTTCCATAAAGAGAGATTACAATCTTAAAACAAAGAAATAAATAAACTTTTGTTTCTTCATATAAAAAATTACAATGTCATTTAAAAATGGTATTGTGTAACGAGGTCATAATTTTTCCTGGACGACGAATTTATCACTAAACTCTAATGAGAAATTCTTCAATAAATTTGATTATGGGAGCATTTAAATTATTTTTTTGATGGAAGAAATAGATTTAACACCATCAAGAACCCTTGAGGTGTAGAAATTATACAACAAGCATGTATGTCATGGATTCAATCTGATATAACAATGTGCTAAAGCTATATACTGAATCACTTCTACAAATCAATTGCGGAATTAAAAACACAATCGCCAATCACATGAAGCAAAGAAGAAACAATCAAACCACAACACAGATAATATCCTAGGGAAAGATTGCTGCTCAAAACCCCACTATCTTCTATTATATATTCAACATGGATACATGAAACAATTACATACAACTCTTCTCACAAGAGCCCTCCTATACTCAGCTAACTGTCTCACATTGTCTTGGATAAAATTGACCAATACTTAGTCAATTTTCTGCCTCCTGACAGCCTGACTTGCTTGCGCAATTTGTGTGGAATGAAATCCCTATTCCATAGGAATTTTGGCCTTCCGAAACTATGCAAGGATCATGGGCAATCCAATGGGTGTTTGGTTGCATGGGCGCAACCCAATAATCCTACAATAGATAATCAATTTCCCTTTCACCTAGATCTCCAATGGGTTTCCACTAGAATTGACATGCATGCATCTAATAATAGTAAATCCTCAGTTGCATGTGATATCACTGATTGTGAATTAATTAATATTTAATTACTTGATCTCTCACTAGTGCAACAAACAATTACAACTAGCTCAACTGACTTTAACTCACCTAGCTGAGTTAACTGATTACAACCCGCGTTAACTAATGCACCACACCGCATTCTTTGAACTCGTTATAACCAGAATTACCTCACATGCCTCACCAACTACCCTTAACTCGAATTATGAGTTAACTGAGTTTATCACACTCAGTTAACTATTACAAGTTATTTTGAGATTAGATTACATTTTATTGTCCATCTTAATTAAGGGATAACTAAAATAGACATGCACCAAATTTAGCTCACACTAGTGAGGTGCTGCTAAGACATGTGGTTTGACACTAGTGTAGGTGCTGCTTGGACCTCCTAGTCCCACACTAGCGTGGGTGCTGAAATTTCTTGTTGAACTTCAATGCTCCCTCTCAATAAGAAAGGGATTATCCTTCACCCCGATCATGCCTCTATGGTATTCGAATTTTCTCCTGGTAAGCGCCTTCGTCAGAATATCTACGTCTTGATCTTCCGTGGGAATGTACTAAAGTAACATTATTCACCTCTACACATAATATCTGAGATGGTGGTACCGGACATCTATGTGCATGGACCTATCATGAAACACGGGATTAATTGAGACTTTAATTCAACTCTTATTATCACAATGTATCACTGTCGGATCCATCTGAGAACTAAATAAACCAACCAAGATCTTTCTCATCTAGATAGCCTCACATGTAGCATGACTTGCTGCCATGTACTTTGCTTTCGTTGAACTAAGTGCCACATATCGTTGCTTCCTGTTGTACCAAGAAACTGTTGTGGATCCTATGTTGAAGATTCCTCCTGATGTGCTCTTTCTATCTGATGGAATGCCTGCCCAATCTGCATCCGTGAAACCTTGAAGCTTCACTCCCTCTGTTTGTCTGTACCATAATCCATACTCTGATGTGCCCCTCAGGTATCTCAAGGCATGCTTCCCTGCCTTCCAAAAGAGCTTGGTAGGCTCAACCATAGCTTGACTCAGCTGATTAACTGCGTAGACAATAGCATCTAACTTAACCAAGTGATTAATGCATGTCTAGTGTGAACCAACTAACTGCCTGTAGACAGTAGCATCCAATACCTCTCCAGAAGTAGCATCCTATTTCCTCCAATTTCTTGGAAGAGGAGTGTCCATGGGTTTGCAGCTCTCCATGTGAAACTTACCCAGTATCTCTTTGGCATACTTGCCTTGAGAAACAAAAATTTCACCATCCCGCTGCCATATTCCAAACCAAGGAAATAATGAAGGAGTCCCATGTCCTTCATTTTGGACTCCCTTGCAAGATCCTCCTTGCATGAGTGTATCAGCTGCTCATCACCAGTCAAAATTAGATCATCAACATAAAGAACAATAATCAATAGCTTACCCTCAACCACAATCCAGTAGAGGTTTGCATCAGCTTCACTTTTGTTGAAGCCCAATCCGGTGAAATAGTTGTCTATCTGAGTGTACCAAGCACAAGGTTCTTACTTCAGCCCATAAAGTTCTCTCTTGAGTCGACACACATGCAACTCACTATCAAAGATCTCGAAACCTTATGGTTGCTCTATGTACACTTCTTCCTCAATAGCTCCATTGAGAAAAGAAATTTTCACATCCATCTGATGAATGCACCGCCCCATCTGCACTGAGAGTGCAAGGATGGATCTAATGGAAGAGTACCTTGCAACTGGTGCAAAATTCTCATCATAATTGATCCCCTCAATCTGTGAGAATCCCCGGGCCACAAATATGGCCTTTTATTTCTCCACACTCCCATCAGCAGCTTACTTTACCTTGTATATCCATCTAGATCCAACCACTGATTTTCCGACCGTTATTGGGACAGTCTCCCATGCACTATTCTTGACAATGGAGTCATACTCCTCCACCATTGCATAAACCCAAATTGGTTGTTTCACTACCTCCTGAAAGGAAGATGGTTCAGTCACAATACTTTTGCTCATGAGAGTGATGTATCCAGTAAACATGTCTGGAGAGTGTCTCTTTCTACGTTGTGAAGTAGGGGCTCCTACATTCTTTGCAGCATCAAGTCTCAATCTATCATCTTCTGTGGTGTGCCTTCTACCATTTCTGATGGATGGCTCTGCATGAGTGTTTTATGCCACTCCGTGATCCTCCGCACGTGGCTGCTCCACATCTTGAGGCTCATCCTTGGGAACCAAGATTTCCTCCTCTACATGCAAATCCAACTCCCTCTCAAGGGACAATTGCATGGATTTCTCCTCATCAAATTTTATATCCCGTCGCACAACAGTAATTATGTTGTTTATAAAATACACCCGATAGTTGTGGGGTGTTTCAGTGTACCCCACAAAAATCCCAATCTCATCTGTCGGTTCCAGCTTCTTCCTGGCGTCTTTGGTCACATGCACATAAACAGATGAGCCAAAAATCTTAAAATGTGAAACATCAGGTTTCTTACTAGTGAAAGCCTCTTCTAGTTTACTCATGCCATGTATCCTATGAGGACAACATTTCTGCACAAATACCGTTGTGTTGCATGATTCCTCCCACAAATATATCGGTAGGCCCTGATCATGCAACATCGCTTTTGCTGCACCCACAATCATTTTGTTATTTCTTTCAGCGACCCCATTCTACTATGGGTTATGAGGCACTATTAGCTCTCTCTGAATTCCTTCTTTGCTGCAGAAGTTATTGAATTCGTTAGAGATGTACTCACCACCATTATTTCTCCTAAGAGCCTTCACTTGCTTCCCTATGCCTTTCTCCACCAATGCTTTAAACTCAAGAAACTTTGAGAATGTTTGACCTTTCTTCTACATTAAGTAGATCCAACACTTACGAGAAAATTCATCAACAAATATCACATAGTACTTATATTTTTCTTTCGAAGCAACAGAGAATGGTCCACACACATCTGTGTGAACTCTCTCAAGGATCCCCGAGGTTCAGTTCTTCTTCTCATGAAAGGTGGCCTTTACATATTTTCCCACAGTACATCCCTTGCATGTGTCTGACTGCACAAGTGTACCCTTGGGAAGACCAGTAGAAATCTGTTGCATGACTTTCAAGGCTCCGTGGTGAAGATGGCCCAATATCTTGTGCCATAACTCGCCCTCATCCTGGCTCACCACTTTGTCTGCCTTTCCCATCAATGTTGTGCAACCATATACATCCATATTGTAGATATTCTTAACTCGAATCCCAATATTCTTGGCTTGTACTGTTGTTTTGTGTCACAGGAAATCTTTTCTATCACTGAAAACAACATCATAGCTCTATCCTCCAACATTGCAACTGAGACTAAATTTTTCTTCAAACCCGGTACATGCATCACATCTTTTGATCGAAATGGTTTACCTGACTGTATCTGGAAGGTAATGGTACCAATCCCGGTAGCATTGTACTGCCTGTCGTCACCCATTTCGATATGCATTTGGAGATCCTTCTCCTCCAAGCTACTGAAAAGTTCCTTGTCTCCCGTCATGTGAAAGGAAGCAGCACTATCCAAATACCACACAGATCACAATGCTTTGATACCATGCATGCAATCAATGAGAAGTCAAGCTTAAATTGTGAGTCCAAAGCCTCACCAAGTGCAGATCCTGAAGCCTTCTTCTTATTCTTATTTTGTGGACAACTAATAGCATAATGCCCATGCTTGTGACAGTGAAAGCACTTCACCTTGGACATGGCGCACTTCTTGCAATCTTTGGACTCGGATTTGGAATTGAATTTCTTCCCCTTACCTTTCTTCGCCTTGGCATCCAAAGCACAAGCTTATTCATCTTCATTCTTATATGAAGATCCATCCCTGGTGTTCCGTCTGAACTCCTCCGGCACCAAATCCGACCACATTCGTTCGCAATCTGGAAGCTTTTCCCTTCCATTGACAGAGTCTTGATAACTATGCCAACTCTTAGGAATTCTTAGAAGAGCTAAACTCACCAAATCATCATTAGCGACAGTTATGCCAATGCTCCCTAGCTCATCCCGACATTGGACAAACTTTGTTAAATATTTTGGCATTGAGACTCCTTTCTCCATCTTGATCTTCCTGAGTTTATCTTTTAGTGCCAATTTTCCATGGTCATTGTTGCTCTAAAAGAGATCCGTCAAAGCTTTCCACATAGCATATGGTGTCGCTTTGCCATGGAGACTTGAGACAATGTGGTCTTGTACTCCCTCAGTAGGATCCTCCTCGCCTTTTCCACTTTCTTTTTCCATGCATCAAGATTTGCAACATCTATCACAGCGGGTTTAGGAACATCATTGTCAATGAATTCCTTCAAGTTGTTGTCTTTGAGTACTACCTCCATCCTGTCCTTCCAAGAAATATAGTTGGAGTTGCCCTCGAGTGCATACTCCAATCTCAAGTCATTGAAATCCATTTCTATCATGAATCAACTATAGCACCACGAAAGTATTTCTGCAAATTCGAATTCTATTCAGTCACCAACTCAGCTCTTCATTCACTATTGTGATTTCCTGTGCTATGATACCATGTAGAAATTATACAACAAGCATGTATATCATGGATTAAATCTGATCTACCAATGTGCTAAAGCTGGACACTGAATCACTTCTACAAAAAAATTGCGGAATTAAAAACACAATCGCCAATCACATGAAGCAAAGAAGAAACAATCAAGCCACAACACAAATAATTTCCCAAGAAAAGCTTGCTTCTCAAAACCCCACTATCCTCTATTGTATATTCAGCATGGATAATGAAACAATTACATACAACTCTTCTCACAAGAGCCCTACTATACTCAGCTAACTGTCTCACACTTTCCTGGATAAAACTGACCAATAATTAGCCAATTTACTACCTCCTAACAGCTTGCCTTGCTTGCGCAATTTGTGTGGAATGAAATCCTTATTCCATAGGAATTTTGGCCTTCCTAAACTGTGCAAGGATCATGGGCAATCCAATGGGTGTTTGGTTGCATGGGTGCAACCCAATAATCCTACAACTGATAGTCAACTTCCCTTTCACCTAGATCTCAACTGGGTCTCCACTAGAACTGACATGCATGCAGCTAATAATAGTAAATCCTCAGTTGCATGTGAGATCATTGATTGTGAATTAAATAATATTTAATTCACTTGATCTCTCATTAGTGTATCAAACAGTTACAACTAGCACAACTGAGTTTAACTCACTTAACTAAGTTAAACTGATTATAACATGCATTAACTAATGCACCACTGCACTTCGAACTCTATTACAACTAGAATAACTCTGCATGCCTCACCAACTACCCTCAACTTGAAATTCATGAGTTAGCTGATTTTATCACACTCATTTAACTATTGCAAGTTATTTTGAGATTAGATTACATTTTATTGTCCATCTTAATTAAGGGATAACTAAAATAGACATGCACCAAATTTAGCCCACACTAGTGTAGGTTCTACTAAAACATGTGGTCCCACACTAGTGTAGGTGTTGTTTGGACCTCCTTGTCCCACACTAGCGTGGGTGCTGAAATTTCTTGTTGAACTTCAACATGAGGTATTCAATATCTTAAATATTGACAGTTGTAACCCAGATTTTAAAAATAAATAAATAAATTTCGCCTGATTCTCTCAAAAACATGTCAGATTTTTTTTATTGTTATTTGAGTGAAATTGTGGCATGTTTAGCGTAAGCTTATAAAAATTACAATGTGTTGTTTTTTCAATTTGAATATTGACAATTCATGACTACGAATATAAAAAAGTTTATAATATGACAATAATTGTATATAAAAAAGGTGTATTCTTAATACTATTATGAAAGATATTATAAAAGAGATTTAAAATTTTTTGGATAGTGTTATTTATTTATTTATTAATTTTATTATAACAATAATTATTTTTAAATTAATTTGGCATTTATTTTAGTCTAGATTTTATTAGATGAATATTTTTTATTAATTAGAAAATAAATTAAATATCACATACTTAATATATAATACAATGATGAGAATAAGAATGCCATCTAATAAGACTTAAGTGGTTTATCAAACTTTCAAAGGTAAGGGATTACTCAAAATTCTTTATTATTTTATTTTTATGCTTGAAAAACAATAAAAGAAGTGATCCAAGGTCACGATAGTTTTACAGACTAAAAATGCCAAGATGGTTAGTAGTGCAACAAGTAATTTGAAATTTTATCTAATGTCACTATAAGCTAGACAATCTAAGAGAGTGTTTATAATTTTCAACCCTTGTAATGTTGCAACGGTGATGGACTCTTTCTTCTCATAGTGTTTTGGAAAATTACCAATGCTTAGATCCACTATGAATCTCATGAAAATTTGTACTTATTTTAGCAATGTTTATCTTCTTCTTTACACTAGTCAAGATAGAGAGATATTTTTCTATTTTCGAGATTTGGGTTGATCACCTCCTTATGACCTCTTAGTTTCTCTTTTCCATTTAACTCTTTATCGCATCACAATTTCTCCTTAAATTTTGATGTAATCACATTTTTAATATTATCCTTACTCTATGAAATGATCTCTTCCCTTATCTCCCAATGATTTAGTCAAGACTGGGCATCCTTATGTCATTCCCACTTGAGTTGAAGTTGGTCGTTTTTTCTAGAGTTAGAAGAAATTTTAGGAAACCTCTTGTCTCCCATGTTGTTTAGCTTCTTCTCATACATAAGATACCTAGTCATAGCCATGCTTTCAATGGGGTAAAGGCTTACTCCAATTACGAAGATACGATGGGGTTATTTTCTTTAATCTTGATATTGTAGGCGATAAACTTATTTTGGATCTACCCTATCTTCCTCCATGACTCTATGGAGAAATTGCAACCCCAAACCTCACATACATGTAAAATAATAGGTGTGATGAGAGTCTCAAAGAGGAGGTTTTTTCGTTCTTTTATTTTTTTTTCCTTTATTTCATATCCAAAGATATAATAACTTAAAATTGTTTTCAAGCCCATAATAAGTTTTCCATCCTTGATTTATCATTTTCTTAATGTTTTAATTCCACTTGAGCTTGTGAGGATATTGATTCCAAGATATTTTTATGAAGGAACTTCCTCCAAGTTGTTGTCATATTTGAATTATTATATGTGATTTTTAAAATTAACAATCATACCTATCTAAACACATAAATCTTGGACTCTTCTTAGTTGCTTGTGAAGATCGTAATGAATCCTCACCAAAGGAAACATATCATCAACATAAAGGAGAAGAGTTATGACTATACTAGTAAGCATGGGGCCAACACAACTTGCATCTCCCGAATACTCTTCTAGCTTATCAATGTATATGCAAAATAGGGTAGGGGACAAGAGGCAACCTTGCTTGACTTCAATATTGCAATTCTTTCCTTTTGACCAATTCTCATTAGTCATAGGTCACTTGGAAATAACATTCTCATGCAACGTTATCAGCACAACCCTTAACTCATGAGGAAGCATTGTCGTTTCCGACGTCTTCCACAAGTTTGTCCTAGGTATAGTGTCAAAAGTGTTTCTAAAGTCCATGAAACAACTAAGAGCTCAATTATATTATTGCAATACTCCTATACAATCATCCTGAGAGTAATACGATGGTTCATAATTGAATGATATCCACTAAACACAACTTGGCCTTTAGTTATTTTATCATGGCTTTTTAGCCATAGGTTAATTTTTTGTTGCAAAATAATTATATATAACTTTAACTAAAATGTGGCTAATCATAATGGTCCTCTAATTAGAGAGAATAGTTTTATCCTTAGTTTTAAAGCCAAAAATCATGGATTAAAATAATACAATATTTTTTTCTTAACCCCACTTAACATACCTAACTGACATTATTAAATATTCAAAACCTCACACACTCAAAACCTTTTATTGTGAACCCCATAACGATGTTTACTTCTTTTATTAAAGAATTTACTTATATTTAAATAAAGTTATTATATATCTTTAGATTTAATGTTATTCAATGTTTTTTGTTTTACTATTCCATTATTAAGCTGATAGGAAAGAAAGATAAATTGTGTTAACATTTGAAGAAATGACACCAAGTATTCGATCTCTTTTACAACTTACCATTTAGGTGCCATTGTCAAATATAGATTCATTGAGGACTTCATGTCTTATTAGTTTATTATTTAGGAAGATAAGACGAAAACAAAAAAAACAAAGATGACATCAATGTTCAATGAAATACTTGTAATAAATATGATGACATCAATGTTGAAATAAGTTCATTAAGTGCCATTTAAGACTTTTTGTTTTAGTGCTCCATTATTTAAATAAATGAAAAAAGAAAAATCAATATGGTTAACATTTATAAAAGCTTCGCATCATACGACCTCAAGATCAAGGTACATTTCAAATAGTAATTGGACAAATTTAAAGTTCACACTAAAGTTATGATATACAATATTTTTAAATAAATGTCTATGTTTCTTTTGACCATGGAATATTTATGCCCAAACATGTTACGAGATCTGTAATCTTTCATGGGTTCAAGACTGCATAATTATAATTTTTAAATATTTATATTCTTCTTTGGCCTTCGAGAATGATCTATGTAAATATTTAACACTCCCACCGCAGATTTAATTAAAGAATTTATATTCATAATAATGTTTGTCAAGTCCCATCTGGTCAATGAAACTACATGCTAATATTTTAAAAACAAATTAAAATATCTCTTGCGTTAAGATGACTTGAGAAGAATAAAATTAAAAGGATATTTAAATTACTCTAATGTATCATTTACCCACGTGGCAGTAAAAAATAAACTTTACACTATGGACTTGTGGAATAGCAAGCACATGGTCGACATCATAGCTTTACTGAAATCTGGGTGCATGTGCCACTACCCACTCCAATTTAGACTATTTTTTTGTCCCATTCACTACCCCTGCCCCCAATAATGAGAACTGAACCCTGCGGATGAGCATGCAGAATTAATGGGTGGACTAAGACAATTCGGCAGCACGAAATTGTTTATATTAGTGTGAGTCCAACTACTGAAGTAGATTTTGTAGAGAGTAAGTTAATATAAAACGCCCAGTTTATATTAATTTAACTGAAAATAGAACGCTTAGTTTATATTAATTTAACTGAAAATAGGCTAGTGCCATTATATTTAGAAATGGTTCTTCTTCATCAACATTTAAAAATTGTTCAGAAAATAGCCTATTTTTACCATGTCGTCTTCTTTTTTCCTTTTTTTTCTTGCTATAGTTCAAACTATCTTTATTTTATAGAGAGCTTGTCATAAACTTCATTATATTTCATAAACTTACAAAACATATTAAACAAAATAGTTAAGGGTAATTGTTATTTTTTTTCTCAACTAGTGGGCTTTTATTTTATTTGTTATGTTCTATGTCTATTTGCTACCAAAGCATCGAAGCCAAAGTCTGATCTAGAGGTTCTTCAAGCTGAGAAGCGACCTGCACTTCTGGAGGAGAAATTTCGAGGATCCCAAATACTTCTTTAAGAATATTCACAGTCATTGATTTCGCTTTAATTTCAATACCTTCTACTTTTAAATTCAAATTATCCACCTTGAGTGCCAAATTGTCCATTGATAGATGAAGGTGTTCCACATCCTCGCACAGCTCTTCCAACTGCCTTGTTATCAAAGAAAAATGGGAGCGAGCTTCCAAAGCCACCTAATCACTAACCTTGGCTACGAGGGGCGAAAGGTCTGCCAATTTTGCTACCAGCTGGTCCTAACCAGATTTTCCGTAATTGTCCCTGCTTGAAGATACCATACTGCAATGCACTCAAGCTTTAACATAAACCAATGAGAATTCCATGACCACCAAACTCCACTTATATTCCTTGACGCGAACTCTTCCGGCTCCAACAACAATCTCGCCACATTGAATGCCATTGCCCCGTCCCTGCACACTCTTATCACGAATTTCCATCATTGTATCCTTTGCCTTGCTTCCAAGCTCATACAAGTTTCACTACTCCATAGCTAGTGGTGTATCGACCTACATTCCCTTGATGTAAAGTATAAATGTGTTTGGAATTATGCTCCACCTATCCTTGAACATGACATTTCTCACCGCGTTCTCATAGTTGGATGCTCTTCCACCGTGGCCCAACTTGCAAAGATGTTGTCCAATAGGGAACTTCACTATTATCGGATTAGAGCTTTCATTAAGAGGCCCGGCATGCCTTGTATCCGATCTAATCATACCCCAAAATTGATTAATTGAAGCATGTTGATCTCATTCATAAATAGTTTAAAATTCAAAAGATATAAGATATATGTAAATCTCCTTGGTCCTGAATTATTATCCCTTGCTCTAGATTTTTCCCATTATTAACTTGCTCATCAACTCTTTAGTTATTTTCCCCATTATTAACTTGCTCATCAACTCTTTAGTTATTTTCCCTTTTAATATGAAAAAAAAACAATTTCTAAATTTGCAACCAAATTTTGTTCTAAGTAATATTAACTTTGTAAAACTTTTAAATAACTACCATTAAGTCAAAAAAAAAAAAACATTTAGTTATCAAATTCCCAGCCATCTTAAAAACATTTAGTTGTCGATTTGGCAATCTTTAAAACATTTAGCTATCCATTCGGCAATCTTAAAGACATTTATATTATTAATGTAAAAACATCAATTTTTTTAATTTTAAAAGTTTGCTATCATAAATATCTTTACTCTCACACTTTATCTACGAACCAAAGGAAACGTGCAACACAATTATGATGATGTTTAATAAAATATATTTAAAACATATTGATTTGATTAGATTCTTTAAGTAATTATGATGATGTCTATAGAATATATTTAAAAGTATCTTGACTTGATTAGTTTCTTTTAACTTTATCATTGTTATTATGCTAGTTTGAAAAAAATTCTATCATAGAGATTTAACACTTTTACAATTTTCTTTCATCGCGTATAGTGTTGTATTTTCTTTTACCTACTAAAAATATAAATTAATTATCTTATATCTCATTCACAACGTATATAGAAAAAAAATTGCATATACAAACGCTTAATTCCCTGGTTTAAATAGTAATTTGTTGTTTTTCTACACAATATTATTATTATATATTTATGAAGAATATAAAGAAAATATTACGGAGTATTTTGTTACAGGTTTTTTTTTATTATTTAATTTACTTAATTGTAGAAAATGTAGATATGCATTTGTGTATTTAATGTTATTGAACATTTTTAATTATATTCATAAGTGTGTTTATTTTGAAATAGAGTTTTACAATTTTAATTTAATAATCAATAATTATTAGATAAATGGTGCTCCAAAAGTATAAGAAAAATATTCCAAGATTATTATATTATTGTTAACTTAAAAAGTCAAGAAAATTGATAATATAAGAAATATTTTAAAATTTAGATATAATGTGAGTATAAGCTAGAAAATCTAAGATAACCTACAAAATTGATATTGATTGTAATAATGAACAATAAAATATTTAACAAACTAGTAAAACCTTCTCCCAAGTATAAAATTCTAGTTGTGTAGAAATAAAGAAATATAATCTCATCAACTTGCGATTAAAATAGAGTTAGTAAGTTCTTTCTTTTAGAATTTGTTTATAAGGCAAATGTAAACCTCCAATTAAAATAAAGTTAGTAAGTTTTTTTTATTTTAGAATTTGTTCTTAAGGCAGGTGTTTCTATTAAAGGAACACCAAATTAAGACCTTAGCTAACTTACCATAACACAAAAGAATTCTAGATAAGATGTTAATTTTAATTTTGAGGTGGATTTCAAGTGATTTAAAAAGGAGATAATGCTACTACTAATAATAATATAATTTTAAGGAACGATCATGTATTGCATTATAATTGCCTAGTTTGAAGGTCATGGCCTTGTACATCATAATCCAAACATTTTGTTATTGTCCAAAAACTCCATATAAAACTATCATGATTTATCCCTGAGCTACAAATTACTAGTTTGAACTGATTTTCTCCATACCTTCTCCAAAACACACCAACAAAAACTACAAATTTGCATAACATAACAAAAAACTAGAAACTGGATGAGACACTACATATCCTCCATAACATAGGCGACCCAGGCTTCATTTTCTTTCGTTTCAAGTTGAGAGGAGGTGGCTTCTTGGTCGTCAACAAGATCAAGGCTACTCTCCTCCTGTTGTTCATAATTCTCAAGTTGATTTGTGTTTTCCTCGACTGCTCTATCACTAACCACAACGATATTCCCTACCTCAGGCTGTGCCAAATTTTCCACTCGAAATTCCAACATTTAATTCGCCAACTAAAGGCGATCCATCTTGATTTCCATAAGTCCTAATATTTGAGTTAGTAGTTTGTTTTGGGCCTAATATTAGACAAAATCATCTTTCCATGCCTAGATATCAAAGAAATGACAAACTCTAGAGTACTTATCTTTTTGGAAAGCATAAGGTTGAGCTCTTCCTCTATGTCCCCGAAATTACGCTCCATAATTTTGAATTTGCACCAAACTTGTTGAAAAACTTGACAAATTAAGGCTCTAATTGCAAATTTGTTGTTTCCATGCTCTCCTCAATTATCTATAAATATTGTCGAACTAGAATTTCTTGAAATGATCTCGCTACATTTTCAATTAATGTCGAATCTGTTCAAAGGTACCAAATGTGTAGAGGCCATAATGGAAAGATTGCAATCAAAGGATAATTTCAGTGTGAGCATGGAATGCACACATGCAAACCGAATTTCAAATGCAAGGATCATAACCTCACACATTCGAATGGATTTAATAATCACATCGCTCCTTCCCCATTTTTCCTTTGCCCATTGAAATATGATGTTCACTACCCAAGTGGTCGCATAGGCACAACTCTCCAGAAAAATCATAGGTTTCCACAATATTATAATTAATGAGGTTCTGTAGTAATGTAGGGCCAATTTAAATGATAAGAATCGACTCCTTATTCTATGTATAATGCACATGAATATTAAACGCACAAGTAATTTAATTTGAATCGTCATGATATTGCTTCTGTTATTAAACCTCCATCATCAATCTTTAGTGATCCTTTTTCTAGAAGCACTCCTTACTTAGCTAAAGAATCAACCACCATCTTGAGATTTTTTTTGACATGAAAAAATTCAATCAGATCAAATTTATCTACTATTAATTTGATTTAATGCATTATAGATGCGAGTATATGCACGCCTTTTCCTTCTAATTTTAACTATTTGTTGGATCACACCCTTTGAGTCGCCAAAAACCATCAATTGACAAAGTCCTATGGAGTAAGTCAATTCCAGGCCCTGCCATAACGTTAGATATTCAACCTAATTATTTGTTGATATTCTTAATCCCTACGTAAATTGAATCTCTCTTTCTTCGTAAGGGCGAAAGCATTAGGGGAATTTTGAGGTCTAAAATGGGTGCCCTAAGGAAATTATAAAATAATACTAGAAATAATAAAATGAGATTAGATTACATCATCAAATTTTAGAGGGAAAAAAGAAAAAGCTAATTTTTCAACTCGTATTTTCAACTTATCTCCCTATGAGTTTACTCAATTTTGAGCGGGAACACTGGTTGGATGTAGAATTTGATTCCTCATCCAAGGATTACCCATGTTTCATACTTGCTATGAACCCTTCTACACGAAAAATGAGAAATACATGAAAAATGTGATTGCAATCACTTTTTTTCATGTATTTCTCATTTTTCGTGTAGTAGGTTCCATCGAAAGTATGCAACATGGATACTCCTTGGATGAGAAATTAAATTTTGCATCCAACGAGTACTCCCGCTTGAAATTTGAGTAAAACCTTAGCGAGATAAGTTGAAAATGTAGTTTTATTATTTTATTATTTTTTAATATTTTTACCTTTTTACCCCAAAAATGGTGAATCATCTTCCATTGTTGACATCATCATATTTAATCATATTGGTTCTTATAAAGTTGATTTTGGGTGTACCTTTTTCTTAGGAAGCCCATTTTAGACCTCAAAATTTCTCTAATGATAACCCCTCCCTCTCATGCCTTCTCAATCTAATTTTAATGTTGTTATTAAGTCATACCAAATTGGTTCATGAGACCCTTTTGTTTATGGGACAAGGAATCCCCTCTATGAAATTGGTGTATAGAACCCCCTTATTTGTGGGATAAGGGACCCCCTTTTGTGTAATTGATGTATGACACCTCCTTTTTTGTGAGACAAGGGACATGCTTTGCATAGTTGGTGTATGAGACCTCTTGTTTATGGAACAAGGAACCCCTTAGTGCAATTATTGTATGGGAACCCTTGTTTGTTGGAGAAGGGACATCCTTGTTTGCAGACAAGGGACATCCTTGTTTGTGGACAAGGGACATGATTTGCATAGGTGGTGTATGGGACCCCTTGTTTATGGAACAAGAAACCCCTCAATGCAATTAGTGTAGGGGAACCCTTATTTTTTGGACAAGGGACAAACAAGGGACCTCCTTGTTTGTGAGACAAGGGACATGTTTTGTATAGTTGGTGCATGAGACCCCTTGTTTATGGAACAAACAACCCCTAAGATAAATTAGCGTATGAGAACCCTTGTTTATTGGACAAGGGATCTTCTTGTTTTTAAGATAAGGGACATGCATTGCATAATTGGTGTATGAGTCCCCTTGTTTATGGAACAAGGAACCCCTCTGTGCAATTAATGTATGGGAACCCATGTTTGTTGGACAAGGGACCTCCTTGTTTGTGAGACAAGGGACATGCTTTGCATGGTTTTTTTATGACACCCATTAGGAATAAGGAACACCTTAGTGCAATTAGTGTATGAGAACCCTTTTTTGTTGGACAAGGAACCTCCTTGTTTGCGAGACAAGGGACATGCTTTGCATAATTGGTGTATGAGACCCCATGTTTATGGAACAAAGAACCCCTCAATGGAATTAGTATATGAGAAACTTTCTTTGTTAGACAAATGACCTCCTTTGCACAAGGATTTGACTACTAAAGTCTACGAAGGTGTACATACTCTACCCCTCTCTCGATTTGAACCTCTAACCTTTTAAGAGGAAACAAATGTTTCTAACTAGCAATCCCTTTTAACCAACAAATAATTGACTTTCACTTCATTGATATGCAAATTAAACTTATAACAATTAGTTATAAATTATTAAAAGATGAAAATGATGTCAAATCCGAATTGTTACACATTATAATAAAATTAATAGAATGGTGAATGAAGTAATTTGAATCTCAATATTCGATAAAAGAGGAGCTAACAAGATGTTTACTAATATAGTTACCTGATAAGCACAAGACTGTGTCAAAGGCTACTGACAATGAAGTTTTGGAAGAACGGGTTTCCTAGAATCACCAAAGAAGAGAAACCCTTAGGAAAATTTGTAAAAACAATGAAGAACTAAAAATGTTACACATAGTTTCGACAATGTCATTACGCCATAACATTGAAATCCAAAATGTCGTGATGGAAATTTTAAATAAGGCACACCTCTGTCAATAAATTAGACACGTTGTATAAAGAATCCATTGATATTTACATAACATGGAGTCAATCCTTCATCATGAACAGATGGTGAAAAATAATGTTGTTGGAAGGAGAGCATAGAACACCTAGTAGAAGATTTCATTGAAAACCTAGTCGCAGAGTGGTGTAACTGGTGGATAGTTCCAGAAGAATGAATGCAGTAGAATGAAAACTCAACCAAGTCCAAAACTTCACCATAAAAACCTAATGTAATATCTACCGTTGATCATATAACAAAGAATTGTAACCGTTGATGTGTTAGGTCATTGTGTCGTACATGGCAACAAGAATCAACTCCATGAGTAAGGGTAGAACCATATAGAGATAAAAATGTCAATGCACAATCATTCTGATGTAATATGTTAGTCTATGTGTGTTTAAAATTAATACTACATTCAAGAATAACAACATGAGTGGTGCCATACATAAGGCCAATTTTTCATTAATCCAATACAATGAGCCACGATAACACCTTGAAGGAAAAAACTTGATGTACATAAGGTGAGAATTGTTGAACTAATATGAGTATTGTAGTGAAATAGGTATAACATGTGTTTGCAAATTGTAATCCATGGTCAACATCATATACATCCAAAGGCTTAGAACGGACTTAGGTCCATATTTTATACCAAGACATAAAACACATATGTTTTCCAAAGTATTATACTATATTCATTAATTCAATAATGCCTTGTGATAATATAAGAGTTTAAAGGTGTAAATATTCGCTGGAAAAATTGGACCAACACCAAGTTGCAGTGGTAGCATATGTGTACAATATTTCCTAGTTGAATATTAAAAGATTGGAATTTATATTTGAAAATAAAAATCATTGGTCCAATAAAACTCTATAAGTAGAGATTGAGTAAAGAATTAACCCATATGGTGGAAGGATGGAAGACAAATTCCTTGGTAATGATCTTGTACAAATTACAACATAAATTGCAAAGCATACTATAAGAAATAGGAGAAATATCATTATTATGTTTTCATTATATATATATATATATATAATAAGTTTTAAAATAATAATTATAGTAAAATTGATGGAATGGATATTATTTTAAAACTTATTATCTATATGGTTCTTTAATGTTTGGTTATATATATATATAGTGTTAGGGAGGGACTTTACATACGAGGAGGGAAAGGAGATACTAGTTGCCAATAATGATGATGCCAAACCTTATCTCACATAGTGACAGTCGTTAAAACTTGAAAGTTTTCGAATTTAGCAAGGGAGTACCAGAGGACCTTCTTGTCATCTCTGCCAATTTTCGTTTGCATCGGAGTGTTGGACTGGATTCAGCTACAAAAACATCTCTTAACTAACTTGGGCATGCCCCCCTACCATTATAAATATTCCATGAAGCTTGAAAATTCCTTCCCTTCTGCACCAGACACATTCGTTTTTGGGCTATTGCAATTCTTTTGGTATTAGTACACGCAATTCCCTCAAATGCAATCTCTACAACATTCCTTGTACCCAATTCCATCCTTAAAACACTGGCCATAACTTTCATCACATGCTTAAACCTCTCAGCCATTTTGTTCATCTCCTCCTGACAATGTTCCCTCTGTATAATCTCTTGCATCACGATTGAAAATTCATGTGCACTTAAACCTCTCAAGGAGAAAGATGCCACACCCCCCTCCCCATACGCCAAGTGGGGTGGTGGCATCCTGACCCCTCTTTATTCCATGCACGTCACCCCATTTGAGGGTAGGAGAAATTATTATTATTCTCTCCATTCATATTCTATTTTTCCAAATGACATAAAAAGTTTCAATATAATTTGATATGATGATTTTTATTGTAATGACTTTGAACCTTATTATGTCTAAGTATTTCCTCAAATAGTGAATATATATAAATCTAATATCCAATATTTTCCATATAAATATAAAATTAAAATTGAAAATTAACTATTAATATAAAATTAAAAATTTATAAATTTAAATATATATACACACTTTACAAGACATTTCCAGGAGAGGGTGGGAACATTGACCTCATTTCTTAACTCATATTATGTTAAGGAGATGGATAATACATTTTCCATAAAGAGAGATTACAATTTTAAAACAAAGAAATAAATAAACTTTTGTTTCTTCATATAAAAAATTACAATGTCATATAAAAATGGTATTGTGTAACGAGGTCACAATTTTGCCTGGACGATGAATTTCTCACTAAAATCTGATGAGAAATTCTTCAATAAATTTGATTATGGGAGCATTTAAATTATTTTTTTGATGCCAGAAATATATTTAACACCATCAAGAACCCTTGAGATGTAGAAATTATACAACAAGCATGTATATCATGGATTCAATTTGATCTAACAATGTGCTAAAGCTAGATACTAAATCACTTCTACAAATCAATTGCGGAATTAAAAACACAATCGCCAATCACATGAAGCAAAGAAGAAACAATCAAACCACAACACAGATAATTTCCCAGGGAAAGTTTGCTTCTCAAAACCCCATTATCTTCTATTTTATATTCAGCATGGATACATGAAACAATTACATACAAATATTCTCACAAGAGCCCTCTTGTACTCAGCTAACTGTCTCACACTGTCCTGGATAAAATTGACAAATACTTAGCCAATTTACTACCTCCTGACATCCTGCCTTGCTTGCACAATTTGTGTGGAATGTAATCCCTATTCCATAGAAATTTTGGCCTTCCTAAACTGTGTAAGGATCATGGGCAATCCAATGGGTGTTTGGTTGCATGGGTGCAACCCAATAATCCTACAATTGATAGTCAAATTCCCTTTGCAGCCAAATAATCCTACAATTGATAGCCAGCTTCCCTTTCACCTAGATCTCAACTGGGTCTCCATTGGAACTGACATGCATGCAGATAATAATAGTAAATCCTCAGTTGCATGTGAGATCATTGATTGTGAATTAAATAACATTTAATTCACTTGATCTCTCATTAGTTTATCAAAAAATTACAACTAGCACAACTGAGTTAAACTGATTACAACCTGCATTAACTAATGCATCACTGCACTTTGAACTCTGTTACAACTAGAAGTACTATGCATGCCTCACCAACTACCTTCAACTCGAAATTCATGAGTTAACTGAGTTTATCACACTCAGTTAACTATTACAAGTTATTTTGAGATTAGATTACATTTTATTTTCCATCTTAATTAAGGGATAACTAAAATAGACATGCACCAAATTTAGCTCACTATGTAGGTACTGTTAAGACCTGTGGTTCCACACTAGTGTAGGTGCTGCTTGGACCTCCTGGTCCCACACTAGCATGGGTGCTGAAATTTCTTTTTGAACTTCAACACTCCCTCTCAACAAGAAAGGGATTATCCTTCACCCCGATCATGCCTCTATGGTATTTGAATTTTCTCCTAGTGAACGCCTTCGTCAGAATATCTGCATCCTGATCTTCCGGGGGAATGTACTAAAGTAACATTATTCACCTTTTCACATAATCTCTGAGATGGTGGTACCGGATACCTATGTACTTGGACCTATCATGAACCACAAGATTAATTGAGAGTTTAATGAAACTCTTATTATCACAATGTATCACTGTCGGATCCATCTCAGAACTAAAAAAACCAACCAAGATCTTTCTCATCTAGATAGCCTCACCCGCAGCATGACTTGCTACCATGTACTATGCAACTCTGATTATCACAATGTATCACTTTCGGATCCATCTTAGAACTAAACAAACCAACCAAGATCTTTCTCATCTAGATAGCCTCACCTGTAGCATGACTTGCTACCATGCACTCTGCTTCCGCTGAACTGAGTGCCATAGATCGATGCTTCCTGCTATACCAATAAATTATTGTCGATCCAATGTTGAAGATCCCTCCTGATGTGCTCTTTCTATTTGATGAACTTCTTTCCCAATTTGCTTCCGTGAAACCTTAAAGCTTCACTCCCTCTGTCTGTCTGTACCATAATCCATATTCTGATGTGCCCCTCAGGTATCTCAACACATGCTTCCATACCTTCCAAAAGATCTTGGTAGGCTTAACCATAGCTTGAATCAACTGGTTAACTGCGTACAAAATGCCTGGTCTTGTGTTCACTAGATAAACCAGTGAACCAACTAATTTCCTATAGACATTAGCATCCACTACCTCTCCAGAAGTAGCATCCTATTTCCTCCAATTTCTTGGAAGAGGAGTGTCCATGGGTTTGCATCTCTCCATGTGAAACTTACCCAGTATCTCTTTGGCATACTTGCCTTGAGAAACAAAAAGTTCACCATCCCGCTGCCATATTCCAAACCAAGGAAATAATGAAGGAGTCTCATGTCCTTCATTTCGAACTCCCTTGCAAGATCCTCCTTGCATGAGTGTATCAATTGCTCATCACCAGTCAGAATTAGATCATCAACATGAAGAACAATAATCAATAGCTTACCCTCAACCACAATCTGGTACAATTTTGCATCAGCTTCACTTTTATTGAAGCCCAATATGGTGAAATAGCTATCTATCTGAGTGTACCAAGCACAAGGTTCTTACTTCAACCCATACAGTGCTCTCTTGAGTCGACACACATGCGACTCACTATCGAAGATCTCGAAACCTTATGGCTACTCTATGTACACTTCTTCTTCAATAACTCCATTGAGAAAAGCAATTTTCAAATCCATTTGATGAATGCGCCACTCCATCTGCGCTGAGAGTGCAAGCATGGATCTAATGGAAGAGTACCTTGCAACTGGTGCAAAATTCTCATCATAGTCGAACCCCTCAATCCGTGAGAATCCCCGGGCCACAAATCTGGCCTTGTATTTCTCCACACTCCCACCAGCAGCTTGCTTTACCTTGTATATCCATCTAGATCCAACGACTGATTTGTCGACCGCTCTTCGGAAAATCTCCCATGCATTATTCTTGACAATGGAGTCATACTCCTCCACCATTGCATCAACCCAAATTGGTTGTTGCACTGCCTCCTAAAGGTAAGATGGTTCAGTCACAATACATTTTCTCATGAGAGCCATGTATCTGGTAAACCTGTCTTGAGAGTGTCTCTATCTACGTTGTGAAGTAGGGGCCCCTAAATTCTCTGCAACATCAAGTCTCAATCTATCAGCTTTTGTGGTGCACCTTCTACAATTTCTGATGGATGGCTTTGTATGAGTCTTTTATGCCACTCCATGATCCTCTACATGTGGCTGCTCCACATCTTGAGGCTCATCCTTGGGAACCAAGAGTTCCTCCTCTACATGAAAATCCAATTCCCTCTCAAGGGACAATCGCATGGATTTCTCCTGATCAAATTTTATATTCTGTCGCACAACAATCATTCTATTGTTTGGAAAATACACATGATAGTTGTGGGGTGTTTCAATGTACCCCACAAAAATCCCAATCTCAGTTGTTGGTTCCAGCTTCTTCGTGGCGTCTTTGGTCACATGTACATAAACAGATGAGCCAAAAATCTTAAATGTGAAACATCGGGTTTCTTACCAGTGAAAGCCTCTTCTGGTTTACTCATGCCAAGTATCCTATGAGGACAACGGTTCTGCATAAATACTATGTTAGCCCCCTATGAATTTTTTGACAAGAAAACAGGGGTCTAAAATGTTTTTGAGCCTTCAAGGAATGCATTTCTCCTGAAAACACATCATCCTTGAAACCTCTTTGTGCCTTATCCTTTGATAAAATCCCCTATGTTGATTCCCATTATAAAGCCTCTCTGATTGCAAAAAATTGTGCTCCCAAAGGTCTACATTTGCCCCTTGTATCGCTGCAAAATGTCCCTTTTCGACCCTTTTTCCCTTTGTCGAACTTCCCCTTTTACCCCCAAATCCCTCCCCTAGTCCTCCTAAACCATCCTAAATCCCCTTTGAACCTTCCAAATACACTTTGTTTGGTTTAAATCCCCTTTTTCCATCTACCGTTACCCTTTTCCTGGCCTCAAATCGCATTAAAAAGGCTGAAAAACCCACATTTTAACATTATGCAGGCCTAGCACCCTTCGACCAGCCCCCTAAAACCGTTCCACCATGTGACCCGGGCGCCAAGAACAACCGCCAAGGCAGAAGGCGCTTATCACAGAATCCATATCGGGCGCGTTTTAAATCGTTGATCTATATAGATCGGACGGTCGTCGCGTCCCCACAACGTCCACCGTTCAACCCGTTCACTCCTCCGATCGCATCATCCACCGTTCATTTACCCGCAGATCAACGGTCAGCCTTTCACCCGCTCGGTGGTCCCCGGAAACGCGCCACGGTCACTGTTCAAAATCCGCCGGTTTCCATCGCACCGTCTTCGGAGGTCGGGCGGTATTTTTAATTTCGGAGCGATTCCAGTGGCCGAACGACACATGTCTCGAGCACTGTTTGAAAACCGCCCCCCCATCGCGCGTTATCGTTTGGCAGAAAACCCGGAACGATATGCACGTGCACCGTCTGATCCAGAGCTATCCATCCAATGGTGATCGCTCCACGAAGTTGCGCGGGGGATAACCCAAGGCATCCGTACCCCTGGCCCACCATCCGTCACCCTCCGCTGCATTTTCAGCCGTTGATCTCCTCCCGAGATCGGACGGTCCAGTTTTGATTGCCGGCCCCGCCATGTCACCCTTTCCATGTGTTTCATCGTATTTCTCGCCCGTCCCTGTATTTATATTCGCTCAAAGGTCAAATTTTAATGTTTTACATTAAAATTTCCATCTCGTCGTCTTCCCATGCATCTCCCTCTGTTCTATGGTTTTTCTCCACGGTTGTCGTTGCATTCATCGTCCTTCATCCATGCTGCGTTACCATTTCAGCGGTCACCCACAGCATCCCCTTCCAGCATGGTTTCTTAACGTATTCGCGTGTTTTGCAAGGTTTTGAGCGGCCATAAACCACCATAGTTCACAGTCCCTATCAGAGTGACAGAAACACAAGAAAGGGCCATTCATAGGAGCTGGAATTATGGAGAAAGGCTGGGGAAGGTATGCCGACATGACTTTCGTCAAAGGACAGATTTCAAACTCTACAAAACCTTTCCGGCACCATTAAAGCACAGATTTCGCAATCAGAGGCAAACGTGGAAGTGGCAAAGAGTATCAGTGGGAAAACAGAGTGTTTAAGGCCTGTCATTGCAGATTGTGAGCCTAATCCGATAATTTGAAGGCAAAGGTACCATTTCGAAGACATCGTAGACCGCTCAGAAGGTTCAGTGCACAGAAAATGATATGTATCAATGTAACCATCAGCGGAACGTTCTTCCATAAAAGGACACAGTATCCATATTGCTTTTATTCTATGATGTGTTCCTGAGAATATTTCCACCCTGACAACGGTCCTATGCTACCAGTGCATTAGTTATGCGATATGGCAGACCTCACAGTTGTCCATATACCTCGTTTTATTCACCGGAATTATGCAAAAGGCTACAGCAAGTACATCAAAGACATACCTGGAATAAATTGCAGCCTGACGAAGACCACTCCTTCATCCAAAGAGTGCAGAAGTTCAATACCCTGTATTTAAAACAGAACGAGGCCTCGGCCCTCTTGCTGCTTCAGAGTTTTAATGATGCATTTAAATTTACATCTACTCCTGATATTCTTTTCTCCTATAAGATTCCTGAAGAACGTATTGTCAAGGTTGTTGTTCGGTTGTTGCCGATTGTAGTTAGAGGGATTCAGTTTTGACTGTTAGAACAGTTTTGGGAGGGATTAGCAGACTAGTTGTAATGTAGTAGGCTGGGAGGAGAGGTTTCGATTGTAACAGCCATTGTGCTCAGTGTATGTGACTGGTTTTGCATCAATTAATCAACCAAATTTCACAGGATCCTGGTCTATTACTACGGGTGATGTTTCTCCTATCTTATTGTTATTTACATTTTCATACTGTTTCATTTTCTACTGGCTCGCATCAGAATATTGGCATAGGATTTACCCTTGTTAGGTACCCTATGTCTCTGTTCTCCTTGCCTTAAATGTTTTCTGTTGTATGTGTTATCTGAGGGTTGATTTCAGTTAATTTAACCAGTGTAGTGGATGTCATTTCCTGCTAGCTGATGTATGAATTAATGAAATCTATCTTTAATTGTTCTTGTTGGGTTTAAGCTGGAAGATTTGGGAACACTAGGGATCAGAGTTAGCCCTGTCCACTAGGATCCTTGTGCAACCAGCTAGCCTTTCTAAGATCTCTTGCTGGTGTCAAAGCATTGAAGGTTCAAAGTCCTTCTCTGATCTACAGACCCTGGCTCTGTGAAACTTATCTCTATTTTTTCCCTTGGAGCATGCTAAAGCTGACCTGGAGTTAAATGACCTCTGGTTAGATCTATAAGCTGCCCCTTTGTCCCTCCATTTAAAGCTGCCTTTGAGTATGTCCAAGCAGGTCTGGAGTTAAATGACCTCTGACCTGATCTATAGACAAAAATTGGGTTGCTTTCCTTCTTTCACTTCCAATCCTTAATGTTCCATCCCACCATCTATCTAAAAAGATCCTTTAGTGTAGATGGCTTGCCCTCTGAAAGCCTTGGCTAGTTGTGTGCAAGTAATTCCCTTTCATGACTCCATAGCCCAATGGATGGCACTTTCCTGTCCTATCCTCTTTGCTGAAACATCCTGCTGCTCTGCTCCTTTTCCTCCCATTACTTTCTCAGTCTATGATCTCATGACCAACCCAGCAACCAACCAACCAAATCATCTTAAACCCCCTTTGTGCTTCATACCTAGCCTAACATCTCATTTGAGCTTTCAAGGATATATCATTCTTTGTTTTATTGGAGAGATCCCTCTCCGGGTCCAGGAGGGCTATATCCTAGGGCCCCAAAGTGGTTATGATGTTGTCTCATCTTTTGGTCTTTCCAATCTGGCCAAAACATGGGAACCCCAACATATTGTTGTGTTGCATGCTTCTGCCCACAGATATATCAGTAGGCCTTAATCATGCAACATCGCTCTTGTTGTGCCCACAATTGTTTTGTTTTTTATTTCAGCGACGCCATTCTAATGTGGGTTATGAGGCGCTATCAGTTCTCTCTGAATTCCTTCTTTGATGCATAATTTATTGAATTCATTAGAGATGTACTCACCACCATTATTGCTCCTAAGAGCCTTCACTTGCTTCCATGTGTCTTTCTCCACCAGTGCTTTAAACTCAAGAAACTTTGAGAATGTCTGACCTTTCTTCTGCATGAAGTAGTTCCAGCACTTACGAGAAAATTCATCAACAAATATCACATAGTACTTATGTTTTGTTTTCGAAGCAATAGAGAATGGTCCACACACATCTGTGTGAACTCTCTAAAGGATCCCCGAGGTTCGGTTCTCCTTCTCATGAAAGGTGGCCTTTACATAGTTTCCCATAGTACATCCCTTGCATGTGTCTGACTGCACAAGTGTACCCTTGGGAAGACCAGTACCAATCTGTTGCATGAAATTCAAGGCTTCGTGGTGAAGATGGCCCAATCTCTTGGTTCCCTCATCCCGGCTCACCACTTTGTCCACCTTGTCCATCAATGTGTTGTGAAACCAGCTCCGAAAATAGAAGATAAGAGATATCAACGTCTTAGAAATAAGCCACTTCGAGGGGCAACCTCCAATACATTACATGAATGAACAATTCTTGGATGATACAAATTAAAAAACCTCCTTTCTATATATAGGAGTCTATGGGGCTACAATGTAATCCTAGTGGGGCCATAATGTAATCCTAGCCGACCTAACAATAATAATTTAAGGGCGCGACAATAACAATATGGGGGTTACAGGGTATAATAATAACAATAAGGGGGTTACACTAACAACAATAAGGGACTATACTAGTAATATAGGGACCTAACATACCCCTCTCCTTCAAAAAAGTGTTGTCCTCAATGCTTGAGTAGCTTTGGGTACTTCTATATAAAATTCTCATCCTCCCATGTAGAATCTTCAGTGGGTAAGTTCTTCCACTTAATGAGATACTCTGAAATTGATCGATTATGTAGCTTTTGAGTTCTTGTTTCCGTGACCGCTTCAGGTTCCAAAATGATTTTTCCTTCCTCATCAAGTTCTGGAAATATTGTTTGAACTGAAAGATTTTCACCTATAACCTTCTTTAAGCATGAAACATGGAAAACTAGATGCACTCGTGAAGAAGCAGGAAGCTCCAATTTGTATGCCATAGTACTAATCTTTTGCAACACCTTGTAAGGACCATAGTATTTTGGCAATAATTTATTATCATTCTTAGCTTGCTTGAGGGACATTTTTTTGTATGGTTGTATCCGTAAAAATACCCAGTCTCCTACATCAAAACTTCTCTCGCTCCGGTGTTGATTTGCCTGTTGTTTAGTTTGATTTTGTGCCAAATTTAGGTTATCCTTTAAGAGTTGGAGAAGTTCTTTTTTATGCTCGATGTGATCTTCCACTGCTTGAACATTTGAATTTTCTCTTAAAGATGATGTGATGGATGGTGGATGATATCCATAAAGTGCCATAAATGGGGTCATTTTTGTTGCAGTATGGAAGTGTGTGTTATACCACCATTCAGCGAGAGGTAACCACTTGATCCATTGTGTTTGTTTATCAGATACAAAACAACAAAGATATCCTTCCAAACATTTATTTACTATCTCAGTTTGACCATCGGATTGAGGATGATAAGATGAGCTATGAGCTAATTGAGTACCCAAACAAGAAAATAACTCCATCCAAAAATTTCCAGTAAAAATGGGATCTCTGTCGCTCACAATAACCCTTGCGTTTCCATGTAGCTTTTGAATTGTGTCCATAAATGTAGTAGCAACTGTACTTGCTTTAAATGGATGAGATAATGCACAAAAGTGTGCATACTTGGTAAGTCTATCAACTACCACCATGATGACACTCTTTCCTTCTGACTTAGGTAAACCTGTGATAAAATCCATTGAAATCTCCTCCCAACGTTGACTTGGAATGGATAAAGGTTGTAGAAGTCCTGGGGTCTTAATTGTTTCCACTTTATTCTGCTGGCAAACAAAACATTCCGCCACAAACTTTCGAATATCAGATTTAAGGCCATCCCAAAAAAATTCTTTCTTCACCCTGTGGTAAGTTTTTAAAAATCCTGAGTGTCCTCCTAAAGGAGAAGTGTGCAATTCCAGAAGAATATTTTGTTTTAGTTGGGAATTCTTACAAAGAGATAAGCGATCTTTGTACCATAAGGAATCATTTTTCCAACTAAATGTATCAGATGTACTAGGATCTTGCTGCAACTTTTGAATGAGTGTCCACACTTCTTCGTCCTTCTTCCATTCATCCCTTGCTTCGGTTATCTAATCTAGTTGGATAATAGAAATGGCACAAAGCAATGCTTCCACCTCTTCATTCTTTCTTGAGAGTGCATCTGCAACAACATTTAGCTTCCCTTTTTTGTAGATTATTTCAAAGTCATAACCCAACATCTTTGTGACCCATTTTTGCTGCTCTTCCGAAGATAGTCTTTGTTCCAAAAAGTGTTTAAGACTATCATGATCAATTTTTACCTTGAAGTGTCTTCCCATTAGGTAAGTTCTCCATTTCTTTAGTGCATGCAGTATTGCTAACATTTCCTTCTCATAAATAGGTTTCTGTAAATACTTTCCTTTGATCGGACGACTTTCAAAAGCAATGGGTCTTCCTTCCTGCATTAAAACTGCACCAATTCCATTTCCTGAGGCATCACATTCCACAATAAAGGTTTTTGTGAAGTCTGGCCTAGCTAAGACCGGTGCTAGGCACATTGCCTCTTTAAGATGTTCAAAGGCCTTAGTTGCTTTAGGAGTCCATGAAAATGCATCTTTTTTCAATAATGTTGTTAGAGGTGCTGATATTCTCCCATAATTCTTAACAAACTTGCGATAATACCCTGTTAACCCGAGAAATCCTCGCAATTGCTTTATGGTTGTGGGGGCTTTCCATTCCTTAATGGCTTTAATTTTGTTAGGATCTATCTTATCACCCTCATGAGATACAATATGACCCAGATATTCCACCTCTTGTACTCCAAAGAAACATTTGTATATTTTTGCATATAATTATTTCTCTTGCAATAGTTTGAGCACCTTGTCAACATGTTGAACATGATCCTTCCAAGACCTGTTGTATATTAGTATATCATCAAAAAATACTAGCACAAATTTTCTAAGGGTGGGTTTGAAAATGGAATTCATCAACCCTTGAAATGTAGAAGGTGCATTGGTAAGGCCAAAAGGCATGACCAAAAATTCATAATGACCCTCATGAGTTCGAAATGTTGTTTTCAGAATATCTTAAGTCTTCATTCTAATTTGATGATATCCTGAATGAAGATCCAACTTGGTAAAATAAATTGCTCCATTTAATTCATCCAATAATTCATCAATCACGGGAATGGGAAATTTAACTTTAATAATGAGCTTATTGAGCTCCCTATAATCTCGACACATTCGCCATGATCCATCCTTCTTGTGTACCAATACTATAGGAGCAGAGAAAGAAATTTGACTAGGTTGAATTATACCCGCCTCTAACATTTCTGCAATCATGCATTCAATCTCGCTCTTTTGGACGTAAGGATATCTATAAGGCCTGATGTTTGGAGGAACACTTCCTGGAATCAAATGAATAGCATGATCATGATCACGAATAGGTGGGAGTCCCTTGGGAGTTTCTAACACCTTGGAATGATTGTCCAAGAATTTTTGGAGATTTGTAGAAATAGATGATTTTGATGTTGGAACTTCTAGTGAGCATAATTATGCAATTACGCCTCATTTTTCTTTATTTAGAAGCTTTGTTATGACATTAGAGCTTATTATCTTTCCCGGATTCCCTGCAATACCCCGTAATTCGATTTCCTTTCCTTTTGAAAAAAAATTCAAGAAAAGTTCTTGAAAATTAAAAGCTACCGTCCCCAAAGATTGTAACCATTGTACTCCTAGTACAACATCAGCACCTCCCATAGGAATGGAAAGCATTGAACTAGTCAATACATATTCCCCCATGGTTAGCTTAATATTATGGCATTTTCCAGAGCAATTTATAGTTCCTCCATTTGCAACCATCACTTGACATTCTCGTGCTGGGTATAGGAAACAATTTAATTCCTTGGCTACCTTACAATGAATAAAATTATGGGTGCTACCTGAATCAATCAACACTATTACCTTTTTCTTCTTGATATGTCCTTCTATCTTGAGAGTTTGAGGAGTGGTAATTCCTACCAATGCATTACACGATATGATCGGACTCATTTCTTCCTCTTCTAAGAATGGTTCCTGGTGTATATCCTCTTCTTTTGAAGATTCTTGTTCATTTTCTTCTTCCTCTTCACAATATATGTAAAATAATTTCTTCTCAGCACACTTATGACCTTTAGTGTATTTGCTATCACAACTGTAGCAAAGCCCTTTTACTCTTTTTTCCTCCAGTTGTTGTGGTGTCAACCTTGTAGGTTGTGGAAATATAGGAGTAGCAACACTTCCATATTTATAGAAGTGAGTGGTAGGCTTCCTTGTCGCCATAATTTTATATTCAATTTTTCTTACCAATCTGAATTCCTTCTCCAATGAATCGAGTTCCAAAATACGAATTTCATGTTGGATGTTATCCTTTAAGGTATCTATGAAGAGATCAATCATTTGTTCCTCTGGAATATCAGTTACCCGTATATTCAATTTTTGGAAGTCCTCAATGTGCTCCCCCGCTGAACACTTTTGTTTGAGATTTATCAATTGGCTAAAGAAAGTGTTGCTCTTTGTATCCTCATAATGTGCTATCATTTCCTCCATAAAAATTGACCAAATGAAAAAAAAATTATGAGAGCAAAACCATCGATACCATACAAATGTATTTTGTTCTAAATGTAAAGTTGCAATGCGTACCTTTTGTGTGTTTTGCACATTATTGAGATCAAAATATTGCTCCATCTGTAGTATCCATGTTACAGGATCCTTTCCATTAAACTTCCTCATATCCATTTTTGGAATATGGTGGTTCTTCCCTCCAACTTTATAATTTATGAAATCACGATTAACATTTATTTTTTTCTCATCATGAGTTTCATCTACTATATTTTCACCATTAGGAAACATTTCTTGTATCAACTTTGTCAAACCTTCTGTTAGCACCTATTTTGAACCTCGGGCTGAAAAAGGCAAATCAGGGTAACCTCAAACCACACTCAGCCTTGTAGCTAGCCCTACAAGGTCAGGAGAGGGCTCTCTCCATGAAATATATTCAATGAAGTGTAATAAAAAAATTGATTTTAGGCTACGTATAATAATGGGAAAATGTTTTTATAAATATTTTAGGGTGTATGGAACAAATGGGACAGTTTGAATCTAGGGAATTAAAATCAGAGATACAGGGTATTTCATGGGGCAAGGTAGGTAGGAAATTTTAGCAATTAAGTTTAAATAATGATGGAATGGTAAGACTGGTGAGGAGTTGAAAAGGGCATAAGAGATGGATCCTTTTCAAACAGAAGAAAACATAGAATATTGAATGATTTCCCAAGACAGAGCATTAAAAATGGATTCTACCTATCTATCCTGAAAGCATTCAACCATAAATGTTTATGAATGAATGGTAAGCATAACATTTAACATGTGAAAACAAAGGAGAGAACAAATGCTAAAATTCATACCACATGTATCCCATAAATCAAAGCTGCATATCTTATTAATTCCCTGTCAAACTGTTACAATGGGAACGCAGAGCGTCCTCCTTGATTTCCACACTATTCCCCTTAGTTACTTTACAAATGATTCAAAATTACATTAAATAGACAGAAATCTGAGGGAAGGAGCTCCACAGAAAAAGGAGTTATTTTAACAGCTCAAAAACTGAAATCCGAACATAGGAAAGAGACTAACCATCTGCCCCTGAAAATAAGGAGCAACAATATATTTTGACCACCATTGATTTCTCTGTTACACTGGATGAATGAAAAATAGGCAATCTAAAGAACAGATCCCTATTTTTTAGCTGTCGCAGAGGTTTCTGTTATTACTCTTTGAAGAAAAATCCACTTTTGATGAGAACGCCTTTGGAATGAATTAAAATGAAATTATGCCTTTTAGTGAAGGAAAAACTCATTTTAAATGAGAAGGAGAGAAGGGAAAGGAGGTGGGCCCGAATCACAATCGCAATCGGGAGAAGGGATGGGGTGTGACACACAATGGAGCGATGCTATTTGGATATAGGTGATGCGATAGTGTATAAGGGAAATAGGAGAATCACAATCTCAAATCGGCGTTTGGGAGTGGAGGCTAAGTGTTTCGGGAATGAATTGTGCGATGTGATGGAACAAAGGGTGATACAATGAGAAATGGGAAGAAAAACTTTTGAAAACTCATATACTTTAATATTTCCGCTTTACAAAGGAAAAGACCTTTTCTTATTTGAAAAAGTGGAAGGGCTTTAGGTGGGATTGGGAGAACAATCTCAATCGCAATCGGGGCTTGGGGCGGGTGTATTACAAAATAGGATTTCGCCGATGCGATTGGGGATAAGCGATGGGGGGGAATCTTTATAAAAGGAAATAAAATTAATTTTGAGATTTACAAACGGAAAAGGCCCTTTATTTTGAATGGGCGGAAGATTATATGGTGGGGCCCAAAGGTCAATCGGAATCGGAAGCTAGAGGGCAGCGGAGGCAAAGTGTTATGAGAAAATGCTGATTGCGATGGAGCGATGGGCTGTGGGCCGTTCGATCAAATGGGCGGATCGAAGGTTGGGATGCAATCAGACGGGGTCAATCGCATCGGCGATTTTGTGATCGGATGGATCAATCGGGATGCACAATTTAAATGTTGCGATTGTGATTGGAGGAGGGGTGATGCGATTAGGAAATCAGATCGGAAATATTGAATGAAAAGTATTAAAATGAGCAGCCCTTGAAAGGTTTTACAATCGGGAAGGGTCGATCGGATCAAAGAAAAGGGGTTTTATAGTATAAAAAACTTAAAATTTATATTATAAAGTTTAAGGGAAAGAAATGAAGAAAAGGGGTAACTTAATCACATCGGAGTTTATGGGTTTAAAAGAATTTAACAATACGATTTATGGAATCGGATAAGGGAAAAGGGGTTTATAAAGAAAAACTTCAAACTTTTTATGAAATAAAGTGTAAGGAAAAAATGGGAAAAGGGAAAGGGTTAGTCTATAGGGGACTTTCTTTCACTTAGGCATAATTTTCGATCCAAGAGTCAGTTTTGAGAGTATAATATACCGTTGGAAAGCTCTTTCCGAGCTCTTTCTGATGGACATACTTAGAACATGATTTTGTGCTGAAATTTCTGTGGAAAACACCTTTGAAGGGCAGGGAGGTGGCTTTGTGATGATAGCAGCTTCTGAAGTGTGACTTATTACATATGAAGACATAAAATTATATAAAATATGGTAATGAAAGCAAAGTAGCATGTTTTCACCTTAAAACATGGTTTTGAGGTGAAAATTACATCAAGCTGATTAGAACATTTCTTTGATCTTTACAGATGTTGTGACTCAGAGTTTATTTGACCTCCTCATGACCTTGCTGATACTTATTGATAAGTTTCACATGAGGGAAAAAAACCTCTAGTGGAATAATTTTATATCATGACCTAATGGAAGGATTGAAAATTTCTTCAGAATGGGACACCTAAGATGCACATGAAAATGTGTTTTGATCCCTGGTGGAATTATGCAAATACTGACACTAACACCTTCCATGTCTGCTTTTAGATCATTCTTCATGTTTTCCATCTTAGCTTCCATGTCATCCATCTTAGATTCCATGCCAGCTTCCATGCCATTCTTCAAACCATCCATCTTAGATTCCACACCTTTCTTCAAAACTTCCATGTCATTTTTTGTTGCTCTTTGAGAGAGTGAAATTTGTTGCACTTGCTCTTGTAATTTTGATATGTCATGTTTCCATTCTTCGTCTTCATGAGTCATATTAGAGCCTTATAAAGGCTTAATGGATGTTGAATTATTTTTAGGGGCCATTTGATAATCCAATACTAATATATATTCTACAATATTCCCTTGGAATCAATTCAACTTGATTCTTCAACAAGACTTATGCAATTCGGGAAAAAAAACACACACACACACACACCTTTTACTTGCTTTTGAAGAGCTCGATATTGAAATTGACTTATCTCTATAATTGCAGATCCTAAATATCTGAAATTTTTCCCTGAATTAGTCCTCTGAAGCTTCTTTCAAATGCCACAAGTCTGACTTGATTTGGATTCTTCAAGGAAAAGTTATGTCCCATCTCCCACAATGACCTAATTATGGACTGGTTCAGTAGAGTGAACTTGTACGACTTGCCACGTGTCACTATTTACTACTTTGGCTTTGAAATTTATAGAAATGAAACTAAATTCCATGTAATTTCAGTCACTTTTTACATAATTCCAATCTAATGCTCAGAGAGAGAGTTATGAATATTTTCCCACAATCACCTCTTTGAGATGAAATTAGGGAGCCTGAAAAAGACCTAACTTCCACATATCATATATCCAACAATGTTGTGAGCCAAGCTCTAAAATTTTGTGACAATGTTCCTCAGGATCTTGGCTTCGTGCTCTAAAAATTTCAGCTTCTGAACCTTCGTAGAAAAAAATTTATACCGAAAATTCTGCAATGACCTTTTTAAGTGAAATTCAGGAACTTGCAAAAAGCCCTAACTTCCACAGATCATATCTCCGAAAATATTGTGAATCAAGCTCTGAAATTTTGTGAAGAAGTTCCTCAGGATTTCGAATTCGCACCCTAACAATTTCAGCTTCTGAGCCTTCGTAGAAAAAAAATTTATAGCGAAAATGCCACGATGACCTGTTTGGTGGAGCAAAACCATGGAATCCAAAGCTCTGATACCAAATGTTGTGAAACCAGCTCCAAAAATAGAAGATAAGAGATATCAACGCCTTAGAAATAAGCCACTTCGAGGGGGAAACCTCCAATACATTACATGAATGAACAATTCTTGGATGATACAAATTACAAAACCTCATTTCTATATATAGGAGTCCATGGGGCCACAATGTAATCCTAGCCGACCTAACAATAATAATTTAAGGGCACAACAATAACAATATGGGGGTTACATGGGTACAATATAACAATAAGGGGGTTACACTAACAACAATAAGGGACTATACTAGTAATATAGGGACAGAACACAATGTTGTGCAACCATATACATCCAACATGTAGAGATTCTTAACTCGAATCCCAATCTTCTTAGCTTGTCTTGTTGTTTTGTGTCACAGGAAATATTTTCCTTCACTGAAAACAACATCATAGCTCTATCCTCCAACATTTCAACTGAGACTAAATTTTTCTTCAAACCAGGTACATGCATTACATATTTTGATTGAAAGGGTTTACCTGACTGTCTCTGGAAGGTAATGATACCAATCTCAGTAGCATTGTACAGCCCGTCATCACCCATTTTGACATTCATATGGAGATCCTTCTCCTACAAGTTACTGAAAAGTTCCTTGTCTCCCGTCATGTGAAAGGAAGCACCACTATCCAAATACCACACAGATCCCAATGCACTTGACACCATGAATGCGATCAATGAGAATTCAAGCTTAAATTGTGAGGCCAAAGCCTCACCAGGTGCAGATCCTAAAGCCTTCTTGTTCTTATTCTTTTGTGGACAATTAGTAGCATAATGCCCATGCTCGTGACAATGAAAACACTTCACCCTGGACATGTCGCGCTTCTTGCAATCTTTGGACTCAGATTTGGAATGGAATATCTTCCCCTTCCCTTTCTTCACCTTGGAAACCAAAGCACAATATTCTTCATCTTCATTCTTAGATGAAGATCCATCCTTGTTGTTCCGTCTGAACTTCTCCTCCACTAAATCTGACCATAGTCGTTCCCAATCTGGGAGCTTTTCCCTTCCATTGACAGAGTCTTGATAACTATGCCAACTGTTGGGAAGTCTTAGGAGAGGTAAAATCACCAAATCATCATCAGCGACAATTATGCCAATGCTCCCTAGCTTAAAACAACATTGGAAAAACTTTGTTAAGTATTTTTGCATGGAGTCTCCTTTCTCCATCTTTATCTTCCTGAGTTTGTCTTTTAGTGCCAATTTCCCATGGTCACTGCTGCTCTGAAATAGATCCGTCAAAGCTTTCCACATAGCATATGGTGTTGCTTTGCGATGGAGACTTGAGACAATGTGGTCTTGTACTCCCTCCAGTAGGATCCTCCTCGCCTTTGCCACTTTATTTTGCCATGCATCAATATTTGCAACATCTGTCACAGCGGGTTTAGGAACATCATTGTCAATGAATTCCTTCAAGCCATTGTCTTCGAGTACTGCCTCCATCATGTCCTTCCAAGAAATATAGTTGGAGCTACTCTCGAGTGCATACTCCAATCTCAAGTCATTGAAATCCATTTCTATCCTGAATCAACTGTAGCACCAAGAAAATATTTTTGCAAATTCAAATTCTATTCAGTCACCAACTCAACTCCTTATTCACTACTTCGATTTCCTGTGCTCTGATACCATGTAGAAATTATACAACAAGCATGTATACCATGGATTCAATCTGATCTAACAATGTGCTAAAGCTGGATACTGAATCACTTCTACAAATAAATTGCGGAATTAAAAACACAATCGCCAATCACATGAAGCAAAGAAGAAACAATCAAACCACAACACAGATAATTTCCAAGGGAAAGCTTACTGCTCAAAGCCCCACTATCTTCTATTGTATATTCAGCATGGATACATGAAACAATTACATACAACTCTTCTCACAAGAGCCCTCCTGTACTCAGCTAACTGTCTCACATTGTCTTGGATAAAACTGACAAATAGTTAGCCAACTTACTGCCTCCTGACAGCCTGTCTTGCTTGCTCAATTTGTGTGGAATGAAATCCCTATTCCATAGGAATTTTTGCCTTCCTAAACTATGCATAGATCATGGGCAATCCAATGGGTGTTTAGTTGCATGGGTGCAACCCAATAATCCTACAACTGATATTCAACTTCCCTTTCACCTAGATCTCAACTGGGTCTCCACTCGAACTGACATACATGTAGTGAATAATAGTAAATCCTCAGTTGCATGTGAGATCATTGATTGTGAATTAAAAATATTTAATTCGCTTGATCTCTCACGAGTGTATCAAACAGTTACAACTAGCAACTGAGTTTAACTCACTTAACTAAGTTACATTGATTACAACCTGCATTAACTAATGGACCACTGCACTTCGAATTCTGTTACAACTAGAATTACTCTACATGCCTCACCAACTACCCTCAACTCGAAATTCATGAGTTAACTGATTTTATCACTCTCAGTTAACTATTACAAGTTATTTTGAAATTAGATTACATTTTATTGTCCATCTTAATTAAGGGATAACTAAAATAGACATGCACCAAATTTAGCCCACACCAGTGTAGGTGTTGTTAAAACCTGTGGTCCCACACTAGTGTAGGTGCTGCTTGGACCTCTTGGTCCCACACTAGTGTGGGTGCTGAAATTTCTTGTTGAACTTCAACATGAGGTACTCAATATCTTGAATATTGATAGTTGTAACCCAAATTTAAATAAATAAATAAATTGCCTCATTCATTCAAAAACATGTCAGATTTTGTATTGTTATTTGAGTGAAATTGTGGCATATTTAGCATAAGCTTATAAAAATTACAATGTGTTGTTTTTTCAATTTGAATATTGACAATTCATGACCGCGAATATAGATTTTTTTATAATATGACTATAATTGTATATAAAAAAGGTGTATTCATAATATTATTATGAAAGATATTATAAAAGAGATTTAAATTTTTTTGGATAGTGTTATTTATTTATTTTATTATAACAATAATTTTTTTTTAAATTAATTTGTCATTTATTTTAGCCTAAATTTTATTAGATGAATATCTTTTATTAATTAAAAAATAAATTAAATATCACATACTTTATATATAATACGATGATGAAGAATAAGAATGACATCTAATAAGACTTGAATGGTTTATCAAACTTTCAAAGGTAAGGGATTACTCAGAATTCCTTATTATTTTATTTTTATACTTGAAAAACAATAAAAGAAGTGATCCAAGGTCACAATAGTTTTACAGACTAAAAATTCCAAGATGGTCAATAGTGTGACAAATAATTTGAAATTTTATCTAATGTCACTATAAGTTAGACAATCTAAGAGAGTGTTTATAATTTTCAACCCTTGTAATGTTGCAACGGTGATGGACTCTTTCTTCTCATAGTGTTTTGGAAATTTACCAATGGTTAGATCCACTATGAATCTCATGAAAATTTGTGCTTATTTTAGCAATGTTTATCTTCTTACACTAGTCAAGATAGAGAGATATTTTTCTATTTTCGAGATTTGGGTTGATCACCTCCTTATGACCTCTTAGTTTCTCTTTTCGATTTAACTCTTTATCACATCACAATTTCTCCTTAAATTTTGATGTAATCAGATTTTAATATTATCCTTATTCTGTGAAATGATCTCTTCCCTTATCTCCCAATGATTTAGTCAAGACTGGGCATCCTTATGTCATCCTCACTTGAGTTAAAGGTGGTCATTTTTTTAGAGTTATAAGAAATTTTAGGAAACCTCTTGTCTTCCATGTTGATTAGCTTCTTCTCCTACTTAAGATACCTAGTCATGGCCATGCTTTCAATGGGGTAAAGGCTTGCTCCAATTACGTAGATACGATGGGGTTATTTTCTTTAATCTTGAGATTTTAGCTGATAAACTTGTTTTGGATCTACTCTATCTTCCTCCATGACTCTCTGGAGAAATTGCAACCCCAAACCTGACATACATGTAAAATAATAGGTGTGATTAGAGTTTCAAAGAGGAGGTTTTTTTGTTCTTTTCTTTTTTTTCCTTTATTTCATATCCAAAGATATAATAACTTACAATTGTTTTCAAGCCCATAATAAGTTTTCCATCCTCGATTTATCATTTTATTAATGTTTTAATTCCACTTGAGCTTGTGAGGATATTGATTCCAAGTTATTTGTATGAAGGAACTTCCTCCAAGTTGTTTTCATATTTGAATTATTATATGTGATTTTTAAAATTAACAATCATACCTATCTAAACACATAAATCTTGGACTCTTCTTAGTTTCTTGCCAAGATCATAATGAATCCTCACCAAAGGAAACATATCATCAACATAAAGGAGAAGAGTTATGACTATACTAGTAAGCGTGGGGCCAACACAACTTGCGTCTCCCGAATAATCTTCTAGCTTATCAATGTATATGCAAAAAAGGGTAGGGGACAAGAGGCACCCTTGCTTGACTTCGATATTGAAATTCTTTCCTTTTGACCAATTCTCATGAGTCATAGACTTGGAAATAACATTCTCATGCAACCTTATCAGTACAACCCTTAACTCACGAGGAAGCGTTATCGTTTCCAACCTCTTCCACATGTTTTTCCTAGGTATAGTGTCAAAAGTGTTTCTAAAGTCCATGAAACAACTAAGATCTCAATTATATTATTGCAATACTCCTATACAATGATCCTCAGAGTAATAAGGTGGTTCATAATTGAATGATATCTACTAAACACAACTTGGCCTTTAGTTATTCTATCATGGCTTTTTAGCCATAGTGTAATGTTCCCACTTAGCCTTAGCTAAGAGGAACATTCAATTTTGTTTTAATTTTTGTTTCATAAATAAATGAATAAAGGAGGACATGTAAAACTCCTAAAAATTCTGAATAAATCAATGCCCGTGTGAACAAAGACAAATCATGGCCATGTAAATAATCACTTGCAGGTGTGAAAGAGGTTTGAGCTAAAGACTGGGTCAACCTTGACCAAATCAACAACGTTGTCTAGGTTCATTGCATCTCTAAAAGGGACAGCGCAGTTCTAGAAGGAAGCCTCTCATGTGAAAACGGCTAACCCATCAAGGTGGTTTAGGGTTTGCAAAAGATTTCTCATCTTATAAAAGGAAAAGGAGGGCAGCAAGAGAAGGTTGTTGATTGATCATATTTCTGAGTATTTGTCTACTTAGACAAATACCATTCTCTGCTGTTTAGTGGAGGATTGTATTTGGAATTCCTATGAAGGGATTTCACCTCTTCCTTTGAGGATTCTTGGAGGAGTGTTATTCTGAATTGAACCACTATCAGGCCTGAGGCCAAGCTCTACTTTCATTAGCAGCACTGATCCATTGAGGGTTTTGATGCTTCTGCAAGCTGCGGCAAGTGGGAGTCTAGATCTGCAGAGATCTAGTGTATTTTTGGGAGCCTCTTCTCATGGAGTGTGTTCTTTAACCTCCTGGAAGAGTGTCTCTTCTCTTTGTACTTCAGATCTACAATTTTACAGTGGTTATCTATGACGTTTGAGCTACAGCGCTTTTTTTATGAGTAGACTGCGTTATTTCTGTAGAAGGCTCTTCATGGTGTTTTGCTTACAGTTTAGATCAGATATCTCTTGTGTTGGGCTTGCCTTACACTTGGTGATCCATGGAATAGCTTGCTAATCCATGTTCTGTTTAGATCTGATCCATTGTAATGAAATGTTATGTTCAGAAATTTACTGCGGCATTTTACAGCTCTGCAACTTGTTTCTCAGATCTACTGTTGTTTATGCATGCTTTTGTCAAAATTCCAAGGGGATCTTGAAGAGAAAACTATATAGTTTCCAGATCTGAAATAGATTTGATGTTTTGTCCACAGATCTGCCCTAGATCTGAGTTGTAAGTTCCAGCTGTTGAAGCTCCTTAAAAATAACGTTGTTGAGCCAATTTTGCAAGTTTATGTGTGTTCTAGCTCTCTTTTCTGAAGATTTCTTGTTGTATTTCCTCATACATTCTATTGTATAGTGAAAGAGTTTCATCCTAATGTTGATTTGCTGCTGTATTACTGAAATATAAACCTCCTTGCTGATCTCCACTGAACATCTGATAAAACTGCGCAATTCCTTAAGCAGTGTTTGCATTTGGCTGCAACCTTCCTCTTTGGGTGGTTTTTAGCTAGTCTAGTTTTTGGGAGATCTATTTAATGTATCTAAATTGATTTTTTTTTAGATGAAATTCCATATATAAGTCCCATACAGCATAAGTAAGAAGAACCAAGCCCTGATCTGCGTTTCTGTTGCACATTTTTTTTTATATAGTGTTTTCTTGAGCATATTGTTGATATTCATAAAAAGGGATATTACAGTGGTATCGGAGCTCCACTCTTGGCACAGCCTATGCTTGCCTTGGAGCATCAGTCATGCTGCATTATGAAGAAGATGATCCTCTCACTAAGAGGGAGAGGAGGTACCAAAATAGAAGTCATAAAAAGTATGACTACACCACTGATGACCCTGACAAGGGTCAAGACAAGGGGAAAGCCCCTGAAACTGTGAATGATAAGGAAGCAGAGGAGTTTACAAAAACTCTATTGGAGACCATGCAAGATCTTTCCAAGGAGGTCAAAGAGATGAGGGTGGATATAATGAGGGAATCTCTTGGGATATTTCATCAAGGAGAAAGTTCTGACATGTCTCATTATGGGACTGGTCAACCTGTGAGCTTGCCACAAGCTCCACAGGCCTCACAATGCTCTACTATGCCTACCTTCTTGACTGTAGAGAATGAAGGACCGCAAGAGAAAACCTCCCTGGAAGGTTACTTTGTGGAATATGACTCTCAGAGTCAGAGATTCAAGGATAACTTGAGTTTCTAAGACTTTTTCCATCTCAAGGACTGGAGGAGACCATGGCAACAGTATAGAGATGGTGGTTTATTTCATGGGAGACACCACACTATGGGCAGATTATTTTTTCCCAAGTTCGATGGATCATCCTCTTGTTCTACCAAAGAATGGGTGGAAAAGCTGGATATCTATTTCCAGTTGAACAAAGTCCCCGAAGTAGAGGCCATCAAGATTGTAGCACTGCACTTTAAGGGTGAAGCCCACAATTGGTGGTTCCATGGGTTGTCTACATTGGGACACAGCAACGTGTCTACCTATGCTGAGTTCACTAGAAGACTGGTGGAGATATTTTACCGGAAGGATCCCGAGGCACTTTTCATAAGAATTTCAAAGCTGAAGCAGACAAGAGATGCAAAGGCCTATATCTCTAAGTTTCTGAGATTATCAGTCATGGTCCCTGATCTATCTGTAGCAAGGAGAGTCTACATGTTCATTGATGGCCTGGAGGAACCTTTGCATGGGTTGTTTAAGTCTACCAAGCCCATCATTTTGCATGATGCCGTTGAGAGAGATAGAGATCTCCAAGATGCCTTGCCAAGGGCAAAGGCAACTTTCCAAAGCAAAGCCCCTCACTCTTCTAAGGGGAAAGAAGGGAAAGTTGCTCCACCCAAGGAGAGCTCACTGAAGAAACCTCTTGACATTGATCTCCGGAGGGAGTTGAGGAAAAATAGATTGTGTTTCACTTGCCAAGAGCCATGGGTACCGAGACATAGATGTGTTGCTAGAAGGGCACACTATATAGAAGTATTTTCAGATTTTGAGGAGGAAGATTGGAATGATGGACCTAGGAGGGGTCACAGCACTGGTGATGATGAGGAGGAAGATCAATCACCATCCAGAGATGAAGAGGGAGCCTTTTCTCCAACAAGTGGGACTCTTGCCTCTTTGAGAGGAGTGCCTAAGTACTTGACCCTAAGAGTACAAGGCTCAGTCATGAACCAGAGAGTGTCTATTCTGATTGACAGTGTGGCAACCCATAACTTCATTGATGCTCACCTTGTGTAGAGGTGAGGAATCCCCACTGACACTTTTGATGGGTTTTCTATTTTGGTCCCAGGAGATAGAACCATGCAATGCATGCAATATGTTCCATCACTTTCTGTCACTATGGGATCCTACACTTTGGTGGACCACTTCTTTGTAGTTGACATACCAGACACCAATATCATCTTGGGTGTCCAGTGGTTGATTACCTTGGGGAAGGTTACCACTGATTGGAAAGCCTTGCAGATGGAGTGGGTGGACTTGAAGAGTGGGAAACCACAAATAATTCAAGGCATGCACACTTATCATGCACCTAATGTTTCCACACAAACAACAGAGATGGATTTTCACAGTGGAAGCAAGGATCTCACAGTTCCTTCTCTCATGTTTATGAGAATGCTGCAAGGAACATTCCTACCTCATGGCAAGCCACTTGGAATTTCATTAGATTATGATCCTGTGGGGGAAGCCTCACACAGTGCTGCTCCAAATATAGATCAAGCAAGGATTGGAGTAATGAGAGAGCAAGCTACAGCATTGTGGGAGGAAGGAAAGGGGAGGATCAGCCTCCCAACAAACAATTTTGGCATGTGTAATGTCAAAGAAGCAATCAACAACAAGGCAAGCACCACCATAGATGTATCAGCGGCGTTGTCATTGTTGAGATGTGTGGATCCATATTGGAGATCTCAACTCCTTGTAGAGTACTCCAAATATATTCACACTGGGATGATATTAGATGGCATGAAGCAAGGGGGAGGCTATTTGGTCCATGAAGGGGTCATCTATCATCTTGGTAAAGTATTATTGTCTCAAGCCTCCAAGCTTAAGCAAGAGATACTACAAAGAGCACACAAAGATTTTCTTTCCAGCTATATGCAGTTAGCAAAGATATACACCCTAATCATGAGGAGTTTTGATTGGGAGGGTATGAAGGAGGAACTAAATCAGCACTATGATTGGGAGGAACTACATCAGCACTTACAAGAGTGCAATAGTTATGAGGAGTTCGGACAGCCAAAGGACTCTATGCAAGAGTCATTTCAGCCATCTCTTCCTTCTCTTAAAAGAGGCGAAATTCCCATGCCCAACTCCATGTGTGTGGGAGACTTGAATGGTAAAGAATCTGATCTTATGGAGCATGTTTATTTTTCTGATTTGACATATTCTCTTACCATATGTATGCAGGCCATGGCTCCTACAAGGAGTGATATTACATGTAGATCTCATGGCATTGGTGAGGCCAATAAAAATTCTAAATCTGGTCACTCCCTTGAGGTGCAAAGGGAGATTCTCTTTCATGATGGGTGCTTCCCAAAGGCACCTAACTTGGGTATCACTTTTAGCCATGCCAAAGTGACCCATGCAGCAAAGGTGTGGTGGGAGTACCACTTACCACACTCAGATCTACTAAATACAAGGAGTGCATTGCGTTGGTATCTTATGTGGGATTGTGACCCACCTCCTCAAGTGCAAATTTTAGTTTGCATATATGTAATTTTGCTTCCATACATAGATGATATATTGGTATTTTTTATGGGTTTGTATGGGCAAAGAGTGGACAGTGTATATGTACCACATGGGATGGAAATTCATCTTGTACTTCATGATACATATTTTATATGTGACATTGCTTCACCCATGTTTATTTATGTTGAGTTTTACACTCCTGAAGGGATGGAATATGCCCCTATCATGTTAGCATTAGAGGAGCAATTTTTGATGTATTGGCTTAATGAGCACTTGGCCCATGATGAAAACTTGATCCTTGATGGTGTCATCAATGGAGGAGGAGAAGAACTACAGCTCTTACCCTATCAGTTGCTTGGGGACAAGCAACATTTTGGAGGGGAGGAATGTAATGTTCCCACTTAGCCTTAGCTAAGAGGAACATTCAATTTTGTTTTAATTTCTGTTTCATGAATAAATGAATAAAGGAGGACATGTAAAACTCCTAAAAAGTCTGAATAAATCAATTCCCATGTGAAAAAAGACAAATCGGGGCCATGTAAATAATCACTTGCAGGTGTGAAAGAGGTTTGAGCTAAAGACTGGGTCAACCTTGACCAAATCAACAGCGTTGTCTAGGTTCATTACATTTCCAAAAGGGATAGCACAATTCTAAAAGGAAGCCTCTCATGTGAAAAGGGCTAACTCATCAAGGTGGTTTAGGGTTTGCAAAAGCTTTCTCGTCTTATAAAAGGAAAAGGAGGGCAACAAGAGAAGATTGTTGATTGATCATATTTCTGAGTATTTGTCTGCTTAGACAAATACCATTCTCTGCTGTTTAGTGGAGGATTGTATTTGGAATTCCTATGCAGGGATTTCACCTCTTCCTTTGAGGATTCTTGGAGGAGTGTTTTGCTGAATTGAAACACTATCAGGCTTGAGGCCAAGCTCTACTTTCATTACCAGCACTGATCCATTGAGGGTTTTGTTGCTTCTGTAAGCTGCAGTAAGTGGGAGTCTAGATCTGCAGAGATATATTGTATTTTTGGGAGCCTCTTCTCATGGAGTGTGTTCTTTAACCTCCTGGAAGAGTGTCTCTTCTCTTTGTACTTCAGATCTGCAATTTTACAGTGGTTATCTATGACATTTGAGCTACAGCGCTATTTTTATGAGTAGACTGTGTTATTTCTGTAGAAGTCTCTTCATGGTGTTTTGCTTATAGTTTAGATCAGAGATCTCTTGTGTTGGGCTTGCCTTCCACTTGGTGATCCATGGAGTAGCTTGCTGATCCATGTTCTGTTTAGATCTGATCCATTGTAATGAAATGTTATGTTCAGAAATTTACTGCAGCATTTTACAGCTCTGCAACTTGTTTCTCAGATCTACTCTTGTTTATGCATGCTTTTGTCAAAATTCCAAGGGGATCTTGAAGAGGAAAATATATAGTTTCCAGAATTGAAATAGATCTGATGTTTTTTCCACAGATCTACCCTAGATCTGATCTGCCCTAGATCTGAGTTGTAACTTCCAACTGCTGAAGCTCCTTAAAAATAACGTTGTTGAGCCAATTATGCAAGTTTACATGTGTTCTAGCTCTCTTTTCTGAATATTTCTTGTTGTATTGCCTCATACATTCTACTGTATAGTGAAAGAGTTTCATCCTAATGTTGATTTGCTGCTGTATTATTGAAATATAAACCTCCTTGCTGATCTCCACTGAACATATGATAAAACTGCACAATTCCTGAAGCAGTGTTTGCATTTGGCTGCAGCCTTCCTCTTTAGGTGCTTTTTAGTTAGTCTAGTTTTTGGGAGATCTGTTTAATGTATCTAAACTGATTTGTTTTAGATGAAATTCCATATATAAGTCCCATACAGCATAAATAAGAAGAAACAAGCCTTGATCTGCGTTTCTGTTGCATAGTTTTTCTTATACAGCATTTTCTTGAGCATATTGTTGATATTCCTAAAAAGGGATATTACACATAGGTTAATTTTTTGTTGTAAAATAATTATATATAACTTTAAATAAAATGTGGCTAATCATAATGGTCCTCTAATTAGAAAGAATGGTTTTATCCTCAGTTTTAAAGCCAAAAATCGTGGATTAAAATAATACTTTATTTTTTTCTTAACCCCACTTAATATACCTAACTGATATTACTAAATATTCACAGGTGCTCACACACTCAAAACCTTTTATTGTGAACCCCATAACGATGTTTAATTCTTTTATTAAAGAATTTACATATATTTAAAGAAAGTTATTGTATATCTTTAGATTTAATGTTATTCAATGTCTTTTGTTTTACTATTCCATTATTTTTTTATTTTTATTTTTTAAATTTCTGAATCGGTCTACTTCTATATTAGTACAAAAAGATTACAAAGAGGCTGAGGCCTCAGAATAGCTAGCCCAGAGATATGGCATTCTTACATTACATTGCTGATCATTGACATAAAAAAACAACAGCTGTTTACTGTCTGAGAAAACATTGGTGACCAGGACCTTGTCCTCCTTTCTGAACAGTTGATTCTTGTATGCAAAATGATGTCTGGAGTATGGGACTCTCCTCGACATGTAAGACCAAAACAAACACTTTCCATAGCAAAGATTACAAACATTCGTTTTGAAGCGCTGGAGCGCTGACCTGAGCATAGTGACATGGATAGCAATGCTTGGAAATACAGTAATTCGGCGAAGGAGAGTGACAACATAAATCCTGCAAAAACTGTGAAAAAGAAGAAGGATGAACACCTTCTGAGTACCTGTGTTCAAAAACTGTCGAGCGAAAACCATTAAGCATCATTGGTGGGCGAGGGCGCTTCTTCCACCACTGGGCATGCATACGGGTTGAAATCATCATCTGCTGGAGGAGGAGGAGCTTTGCCCGAGAAGTCACTGCCAGAAGGAGCGCTGGGCCTGGCATGCTGAAGCTCGTGCTGAGAGGCCATTGCCCCTTGAACACTCTGCAGACTAACCCCTGGGGGGCAAAACAGAATTTCGTCCTCAGATTCCGGAGCAATTCCAGAGGGGGCCGAGGGCTGAGCCTGAGCAGTCGGGTTGGTTCTGAATTTAATGGAAACAGAGGCGATGAACTCTTGGTGGTTGATGGAACAGGGGTAATTGAAATGGGCGGAATGAAAGTGCGCATTGGAGGTGAGGCGGACATGCGCCGCAGAGGTGGATGGACTGCTGCCGCGACCACGACCTCGGCCTCTTCTGGGAGCAGCGACACGACCAGCACCGAAGTCAGAGGAATCCGACGAAGAGGCAGAAGAGGGGAACGCAGGCGGCCTAATGACTTGCCCACGAGATGAGTCACGCCTGCAAGTCATTCTTGGTCTCAATCGAGGCATAATGAGCTTGGCAGGGAGGTCAGGGCGAAAAAACAAGTTTGGGATGGTGAACGAGTGCAGAGACGGCCTGTAACCAACGGAAGAGCTACTATAGTTGCAATACTGACCAGAAGAAACGAGAATGCCGGTCGAGAGCTCAAGGCAACAACTCAAACGACACCTTTTCCCTGTACTGGTACGCACACAGGGTTCAATGTCTACCTGTGAACAGCAAGAACGCAAAGGAGAGACACAATGGATCGAAGGAATGGGCGCCATTGCAATGGAGAGGTCATGATAACGAGGCGGAGAAGTCTGCATTAATGCAGCATTAACTGTGATGGCTGGCGAAATTAACTTGTGCTCGGAGCGCAGAGGGATGGCGGTGGTGGTAGACCACGTGCTCATCCGCCTCCCTGTCAGCAAATTATGCACGATCACGTACACCCGCATCCGGGATTTACTATTCCATTATTAAGTTGATAGGAAAGAAAGATAAATTGTGTTAACATTTGAAGAAATGACACCGAGTATTCGATCTCTTTTACAACTTACCATTTTGGTGCCATGTCAAATATAGATTCATTGAGGACTTCATGTCTTATTAGTTTATTATTTAGAAAGATAATACGAAAACAAAGAAACAAAAATGACATCAATATTCAATGAAATACTTGTAATCATATTTATTTTATATCCCAACACATAATTTCAATGTTGAAATAAGTTCATTGAATGCCATTTAAGACCTTTTGTTTTAGTGCTCCATTATTTAAATAAATGAAAAAAGAAAAATCAATATTGTTAACATTTATAAAAGCTTTGAACATCATACAACCTCAAGATCAAGGTACATTTCAAATATAGACTTAGTGAGATGTCTTACTAACTTTTTTAAAGACAATTGACCCATTGTTGAGAGTTTCACTTACTAGCTTTTTTAAAAGACAATTGACCCATCGTTGAGAGTTTCACTAAATTTCCATGAAGTGATGGAGAGGTCTTCGATTCACCTAATGACAATGATACCCTTTCAAATCTGATTATGCCTCACAATAGTTTATTATAAACCATTGCATTTCATTCTTAATGTGTGCTTTTTGAAAAGAGAAAATGTGATATATACATTTATTCCCCTTACGAACCCAAAACTATAAAAAAGGCCAAATGTCATGTCATTTTGTATAACAACAAATTATTAATTAGATGCAACAAATTCGTAATTAGATGCTTTATTTTCTTTGCTAATTAGTAATTGGACAAATTTAAAGTTCACACTAAAGTTATGATATACAACATTTTAAAATAGCAATAATTCCTCAATCATTGAGATTAACATGAATGGTATCATTTATGCCCAAACATGTTACGAGATTTGTAATCATTCATTGGTTCAAGACTGTATAACTATAATTTTTAAATATTCATATTCTTCTGGCCTTCGAGAATGATCTATGTAAATATTGAACACTCCCACCGCGGATTTAATTAACGAATTTATATTCATAATAATGTTTATCAAGTCCCATCTGGTCAATGAAACTACATGCAAATATTTTTAAAACAAATTAAAATATCTTTTGCGTTAAGATGACTTGAAAAGAATAATATTAAAAGGATATTTAAATTACTCTAATGTATCCTTTACTCACATGGCAGTAACCAAATAAATCAGGGTTGGCATCATAGCTTTACTGAAATCAGGGTGCATGTGCCACAACTCACTCCAATTTAGACTATTTTTTGTCCCATTAAGTGCCCCTGCCCCCAATAATGAGAACTGAACTCTGGGGATGAGCATGCAGAATTAATGGGTGGACTAAGACAAATTCGGCAGAGCGAAATTGTTTGTCTGCGTCTAAGCAACCTTACGTTTTAAGATACATTAGTGTGAGTCCAACTACTCGAGTAGATTTTGTACGGAACGTTAATATAAAACGCTTAGTATATATTAATTTAACTGAAAAATAGGCCAGTGCCATTATATTTAGAAATTATTTTTCTTCAACAACATTTAAAAATGGTTTGGAAAATAGCCTATTTTTACTTTGTCTTTTTCTTGATATAGTTTGAATAACTTTTATTATATTTTATAGAGCCTCTAATATACTCTATTATATTTCACAAACTTACAAAACATATTAAACAAAACAGTTATGGTTAATTGTTGTCTTCTTTTTCAACTAGTGGGCTTCCATCTTGTTCGTTATGTTCTTCATCTATTTGTTGTAGGAGCATCGAAGCCAAAGTTTGATCTAGAGTTTCTTCAAGCCGAGAAGCAACCTGCACACGAAGAGGAGAGGTTTTGGGGATCCCAAACACTTTTTTAAGAACACCCACAATCATTGATTTTGCTTTAATTTCAATACCTTCCATTTTTAAGTTCAAATTATCCACCTTGCCTGCCAAATTGTCCATTGACAGTTGAAGATGTTCCACATCCTCGCACAACTCTTCCAATTGCCTTGTTATCATAGAAAAGTGGGAGCGAGCTTCCAAAGCCACTTGATCAACGAGTTTGAGTACGAGGGTCGAAAGGTCTGCTAATTTTGCCACCAGCTGATCGTTACGATATTTTTTGCAAGTGTAACTGCTTGAAGATACCATATTGCAATGCACTCAAGCTCTAACACAAACCAATAAGAATTCCATGACCACCAGACTACACATATATTCCTTGACGTGAACTCTTCCCACTCCAACATCAATCTCGTCACATTGAATGTCATTGCCCTGTTCCTGCACACTCTTATCACGAATTTCCATCATTGTATCCTTCGCCCTGCTTCCAAGATCATAAAAGTTTAACTGCTCCATAGCTAGTGGAGTATCAACCAACATTCCCTTGATGTGAAGTATAAATGTGTTGGGAATTATGCTCCACCTATCCTCGAACATGACATTTTTCACCGTGTTCTCACAGTTGGATGCTCTTCCACCATGGCCCAACTTGCAAGGATGTTGTCCTACAGGGACCTTCACTATCATCGGATTAGAGCTTTCATTAAGAGGCCTGACATGCCTTGTGTCCCATCTAATCATACCCCTGAAAAAGATTAATTGGGGGCATGATGATCTCATTCATAAATAGATTAAAATTCATGGGATATGAGATATATATGGATCTTCTTGATCCTCGATTATTATCCCTTTCTCTAGATTTGCCCCCTATTAGCTTGCTTATCAATGTTGAGATTCAACAAGATGATGATCCTAGTGAAAATTAAACACCTACACTAGGTGGGGCCCGCAGGCTATTTTTAGGTGATATGTCTATTTTTAGAATTTGGATCAAACCCTATTTTTAGCAGTAATCTATTTATAGATGGTTAAGCAAATTATATGGATGGATGGGCATCTATTTTTGGAATGCATATGCGAAGTTGTTTCGTGGAATGAATGTCTAAAAATAGAATGCATGTCGATTATTGTTATCTCTTAACAATAACTAGACAATAAATAATAATCTCTTCTCTTGAAGCACTTGATTTCAGTTAACTGATGTGGAAAACCAGTTAACTGGAGGAATTTCGAGTTCAAAGGTTGGTTGGTGGGACATGCTAGTGGATTTCGTTGTAACTGAGTGATACAAAGTTGTAACAGAGTTGGATGTGTAGTTTAATTTAATATTAGGGTGAAAATGTGAAGTTGGGTTACACTTTTTTCCCTTTTTTGAGAAAAAACTTTCATTTTTTTCGGTTCTTCAACTTTCTGCAAGCTAAAACAATTTTTCTATTTATAATTTCATTTTGCGATAAAAATCAAAGTTGTCTGAAATTTTGTTAGCTTTCTATTACTTATTTTTTAGAATTTTTTTATACACATTTGATATGTCAACTTATCGTTTCTTTGAGTGTGTGTTTTTTAACAATCAAAGGATTCATAAGAAGTCATGTTAATACGCAATGTTGTATTCTTTGAAAATTTGTGTTTTGAGAAACAAAATGTGTTACAACAATCCAGACAGAGTCTACTTCGGTTTTGTCATATTTACAAAGCCAATGGATGCATATCCTAATTACTGGAATTTTTTGAACTTGTCCAATATGAAAAAACTGCATATTTTAAATATGTTTCGCGACTGCAAGAAATTTCTTAACATATAAGTTGTAAACTAAAAATCTAAAAACTACGCATTAGAGACAACGGACCAATGTAATGCACCATAATTTTTTCAATTTTTTTACAATGTATTTTCGAAGATACAGAATTCTGATTTCACTGAATCACAATGACCTTCAAAAATTGTTTGCACCCATTTTATTACAAAATTAATTAAAATTAGTAAATATTTATGAAATTTCATAAAAGTTATATTTCCCGAAAGTAAATTCAATTTTGAAAATGATTGTCTTGGTTCCGATAGTTAATTCATAATGTTTCATGGAGTTTAATCAGTCCAAAGTTGCAGATACGTATTCAGAGCCTGGTTATGCGTCATTGGTGACGCGTTAGTTCGGCCGAACTCTTAAACAAAGTTCGACCGAACTGTTTTTTGCGCCGATGGCCCGTTATGTTTAACGACATAAAATTTCGGCCGAACTTTTTATACAAATTTCGGCTGAACTTTTACCTAACTTTCCGTCGGCCGGAAAATATCGCGGAGCCCCTCCAAAAAAACCATTTCGCGGCAATATAAATTGCTGCAAAATTATTCATTATTTTTGCATGTTTTTGCACATTTGGTCTGATTTTTACAAAGGTCTTGGTCTGATTTTGTAAATAATTGTTTTGGGTTTAAGGACTTTTCTTGGAGGTACATTCAAAGGACATTTCTTTGAGACATTCATTATTTTTGCATATTTTAGTACATTTGGTCTGATTTTGCAAAAAAATGTTTCGGGTTTAAGGAATTTTCTTGGAGGTACATTCAAAGAACATTTGGTCTGATTTTACAAAGAATTGTTTTGGGTTTAAGGAATTTTCTTGGAGGTACATTCAAAGAACATTTTTGAAGACTTTTCTTGGAGGTGCATTCAAAGGACACTTCTTTGATGTATGTGATATAGTTTTTTGGATGTTTTTTGGGCTTCATTTTTTTTGAAAGTATGGATTTGGGCTTAATTTTCATTATTTTTGAAGGTATGGATTTGGGCTTAATTTCGAAAGGACATTTGTTGGAAGTATTTTTTAAAGTAATATTTTTTTAAATATTTTTTAAAGTGGCATTTTTTATGAAGTTGGAATTAATTTTCAATGGACATTTTTTGGAGGCATTTTTTGAAGTGACATTTTTTAGAGTTCGTGTTTTGGGTTGAAGTAAAACTTTTATAATGATTTTTTAAAATGAGTTTTTGCCTAACTTTTTAAATGAAATTTTTTTGTAGGACTAGGAAGGAAATATTTTGAGCTTCATTTCATTTTTACAAAAAAAAAATTTCTCGAATTTTTTAAAGTATGTTTTGGATTGGAGTATGTATTTTTTGTAATTTTTTAAAAATGAGTTTTTCTTAAATTAAATCTTTTGTGATATTTTTTTTTAATTGAGTTTTTGTCTAAATTTTTGAAGGAAATTTTTTGAAATTCATACCCTATTATCATGGGAAATCAAAGGAATTGTATGAGAAAATATGATCGAAAAATAAACCCTAAAGAACGTAGAGAAGAGACGAGACAATCTCACAAGAAAAAGATAGAAGCACTCTCAAATATTGAAGGGGAAAATCAACCTCAACTAGAAGTTGAAGAAGGTATGTAAATGTAGATATTATGATTTTGATATATTTAAAACTTTCCTAATGTAAAATGTAAAGCTTAATTTTTATTTGATGAACTAATTTGAAAAATATTTTACAATGTGAATAGAGAGAGATATTCCTCAAAACATTGATGATGAGATACAAAATTTTGAAAGAGATATTGAACCAATGATTGAAGATGGTGAAAATGTTGATAGAAATTCAAGTGAAGAAATTGAATCACAAGATATATATATATATATATATATATATATATATATATTGAACACATGCACATATTATTGAAATTATACATATATATTTATTAATTTAGTTATTTATTGAATATGTAAACTTATTATGTACTATTCATTCGAATATGTACAGATGAAATCAATGTCGATGATGAGATGTTAGAAAATGTTGACACTCACACATATGGAGATAAAAAAGCTGACCATTATATACAATATCGTGTTAACTGCATTTTTTAGAAGTATTTCATAAAGAAAAAGGTGACAGTTCAAGCCCAAATGTTCAAAGGTCTCATATCATTAAGGAAATTAAAAGAAGTTGTGACTTTATTGGGTATTTGAAAATCAACAAAAGATTAAAAAAAAAAAAGCAGGAAAATGTGATACAAAATATAAATAGTGCTATAAATTCAATTAGAAGATCTAGACAGAAAAAATTTTCAGTGGTACATAGAGAAATACATATGGCAATGGTTTCATCAAGTACTAAAGAGAATCGCTTGGTAAAATCTATGGCACGAACATGAGGAACCTCGCGAAAAACTTTGCACAAACATCGGAAATTTCGGCTGCAAATAGATGTAAATGATGAACTCGCTTGTTGGAGAGCTATTTGTAGGCAACCATACAAAGATAGACTTGGAGAAAATGTCAAAAAAATAATATATGAATATTGGAAGAACAATTCACGTGTTTTTCCAATTGCAAGGCATGTGATGCAAAGAAGAATAGCATGAAATCAATATGAAGAACATGAAAAACATTTATTGGAAACCATTCAGATAGAGATGTTCAACAAGTTCAAAGAAGATAATCGTGAAATTCATGTTTCAATCAGTGCTTTTGTTCAACAAAAACCATGGTATGTACACACATGTATGGAGATTTAAGACACTGGGTTGTGGAGAAAAACCCTAGATCGGGAAAACATGAAAGGAGCCGAGAGAGCGGAGGATCTGAATAGCGGCGGCCATGACAATCAGCTCCAGCTCTATGACTGTCCACATTCGTTGCAGGAATCTGTTTCTGTCTCCAACGCATCACCGTCGGTTCGATCTGAGTTTGCTGGATTGCGGCGCCTGGATTCCTTGTTTGATAAGGGTACCAGGCTCTACTTTTTTGCCCAAGAGCAGAGGAATGTTCAAGCCGCTGGCAATGGCTATCGCGGAGTAGTCACTATGGCGGGAACTGGCAAGATGGAGGCGCGCAAGAAGCAGACTTGCATGGCTATGAATCAATCCGATCTGTCTCTCCATGGCGGCAAAGAAGCTGAGAAGGATCGGATCCAGGGTCTTTACAATGAAGGCAAAGAGATCAGCGCAGTTTGGGGAAGCAAGCTCATCGGAAATTACAAGAAAATACAAGGGCCTATGAACATGGGAGTCGCTGGCGACGGATCTGTTTGTAGCATCAGATCTGGGCTTTTGGGACGTCGCCCTGTCCATTCCCAGCAACCAGCAATCAAATCACACAGGCAACAGGTAACATCAACCAGCTTTCAGATTTTTATTAAACCCCTGTGGGGAAATCTAGTCTAGTATGGGTACATGCAGAAAGCACCATTCTGCAGTTGAAACAGCAAATCTGGGCATTGATGGGATACCCTGTTCAGATCCAACACTTGGTCAGTGGGAGATGCTCCCTTCAGGACAACAGAACCCTGAAGAACTATGATATCAGCCTAGAAAAAACCATTGCTCTAAATCTTAGGCTGAGAGGGGGTGCTGTGCCCCAGGGACATCCAAGCTCCACAGGAGGAGATAAAGGGAAAAGGACAACATCTCAGCAACAACCCAAAGGAGGCCTCTCTTATAAAAACATCCTACAGAGTAACGGAGATGCAGGGTCCTCTCCAGACCAAGGCGGGCATACACCTAGGCCATATATAGTAGATCAGCTTGGGCAAACCCCAGCCCTCAATATTGACTCTACAGGATTAGATGATTATGTTAAGTCATTTGAAACACAGGCTCTAATCTGTCGTTTTAACTGTTTTTGGCCAAAGCCTATGGATCTACACCCATTGGACCATGGAATGTGATATACATCTGTGCTCCAAGGGGTTTTTCATTGTAAATTTTGCATCTACGGAAGCCAGAGATACAGTCATCAGTGCAGGGCCTTGGTTTTGGGGAACAACGGGTCTTTTTATGACCCCATGGTTTCCATATTTTGACCCAAACACAATGACTGTCTCAAGAATGCCGGTATGGGTCCGCCTATATAACCTTCCTCTTCACTTTTGGAGTGAACGAGTCTTGGAAGGAATTGGGAACAGCATAGGGAAATACATCAAAACAGATCTGGAGAGGATCGATGAGAGGATCTACACCTTTGCACGCATTTGCGTGGAAGTTGACCTAAGTAAAGGACTGCCGGAAAATATAAAGTTGGTATACAAGCAACAGAACTGGCTGCAAGGACTAGACTACGAAAACACTGCCTTCAGATGCAGAATCTGTAGGCTGATAGGACACTTGCAGAGAACATGTCCAGAAGCCAAGAAAGCAAACAATAAAAAGAAACAGAAAGGGAAGCAGAAAAAAGGGTGGCAATACCCCCCTCCTGACTCAGAGGAAGATGAATCAGAAGCAGAGGAGGAAGTTACTCCCATAGAGAAGACTGAGTCTTCCCAAGGAAAAGAGACTCAAAAGGAAAACATATCAGCCAACAAGGCTTCACATTTCCATTCAAATCAGGCAGAGAAGACTAGCGAGGACTTGAGTATTGGAGGGATCAAACGGCATCACCCCTCAGATACTTCAGATTCAGATAAGGATACAGGTTCCCAGAAAGCAGAACAACAGTTAGTCCTAGCAACAATTGAGCCCTCCCAGGGAGAGTGGCGCAAGGTCGAGAAGAAGAAGGGGAGGAAAACATGAGGTGTGAGTCTTTTACTCACTCTCTGGAACCAGTTTCTTCTGTCCTTTCCTCCCTTCCCTTCTCTTTTTCATTTTTCTTTCATTCTTTCTGAATGCACAGTAGCCCTGCTACGCTGCATTGTGTGCAAAAGCACATGAGCCCAATGGGCAATTTCTGAAAATGCTTCAATGCATATGCTATGTGTAACTTTTCATTTTTATAAATAAAAGGTTGCCGATTTTTTCTGTGGAAAAAAAAATGTATGGAGATTTAAGATTATATTTAAATACCATGATCATCCCTCGATCCCTGATCCCCCCCTCTCGTAGAGATATGGGATTCTGTTGATCTTCTTTGTCGTTCATCCTCCATGATATATATATCTACGGTATACATTTACAAAATTATTTTTTTAAATGACTGATTTAAAATAAATTTAAAATAAATGTCAGAAAATCAATGTAATTTAGTGTACACAAATTATGTAAAACACAACTTTCAAAGCACTAATTGATGTGTGAAACTCAATTTAAGCAAAATAAGTTATAAAAATGATAAGTTCACCAAATTGTGTTTTACATGGTGCAAACACACTTGGTATAAAATTGAAAAAAACACATTGTCATTAAAAAAGAAGGGAAACTCCATTTAAACAAAAATTTGTTGAAGTCCCCGCATTTTAATTTCATAAAAATGTGAATTTCACCACTTGCTGCAAATGTGAAGTTCACCAAGTTGCACTTTACATGGTGTGGTGGGAGCACACTTGGTATATAATTGAGAAAAGCACATGGTCATTAAAAAAGACGCATTTATAAGTACACAACACACACATATCCAAGATATGTTACAATGTCGATCAATAAATTTTGAAGGAGATCGTCTCAACACTAATTCATCTTTGAGAGATGAACCTTGAATTTTTGAAGAAGAGCGTCTCAAAACTAATTCATCTTTGAGAGATGAATCTTGAATTTTTGAAAAAGAGTGTCTCAAAACTAATTCATATTTGAGAGATGAATCTTGCATTGGCATTGTCGTGTATAATTCCAATTCATCTATTAATTCATCTTTGATATATAAACCCTAAATTTGCATTGCCCCACGCAATAGATCAGCAGACATCTTATTTACATTTGTACAATGCCTTGTACTAAAATATTGAAATTGGCTAAAAATATTGTCTGCTATTCCATGAAGTTCTTTTAGTCTCTCTTTCTTAACTTGGTACACGCCATTCATCTGGTTGCACACAAGTTCAAAAATGGTGAAAACTACAATTCCATTTGATCCATACTCCATCATTGTTCCCAAGCCTTCTATCAATCCAATATAATATTCCTCATTGTTTGTTGTTATTCCCGATATATTCATTTTTCTTTGGACGACTTCGCTAGTCGCAATATTAGAAAGCACATAGGTAATCACTGCTTTCCCTGGATTGGGATAGCAAGAAACTTCTATGCATAATTTCCATTTTTCGACCATATTTAATGGTTTTCTTATCCCTAAAAAAAAAACAAATTCAATAAAAATATATATATTAAATTGACATTTATTGCAAATGCATGGGAGAAATGAAAAACTTCTATTTAGATCTATTACATAGATTGACTGTAGGGGCATTTACTTGATATGTCACCTTTCATAAAAGATGAGATCTAGAGGCTACCTGGACCTTTACAGAGTCTCCTATAGAACTTGTAGAAGTTAACACTATCAGTCCCAATTATACCCTATGAAGGGTGTAAAGGACCCGTGGAATCACTCACACTACTTTACGTAGACATAAGGGCGTGTAAGAATGCATTTGTTTTAAATTGAATATTTTTCATAATTTTAAATTAAGAATCTATTTGAAACAATTACCTATGTAAGGTTAAAACCTATGTTTTGTATCAAATCACTTTTGGTTTCAATGGGAAACTTTTATGGCTTTAATATGTTTTTTCTCGAAATGTGATACACCCCATTAAAATGGGAGATATATCGAAATGATTCCTATGGTGTAATAAAATATAGATGCATAAATTCAATGAGCATAGGTTTGAGATATAAAAGTCCAAAATGGAAGAGTTGTTTGTGAACAAATATCAATGCCACTATGGATATAGGTATGCTTCATTAAAAGAGATTTTTCTAGAAGGATGTCCACTAAGTTGGAAAGAAGGGAAAATATCACAATTATATGTTAATGCATGTGTTTTACATAGAATATTTTTCATTTTATTAAAAATCTATTTGAAACATTAAACTATATATAAGGTTAAAACTTAGATGTTTTGTATCAAATTACTTTTGGTTTCAATGGAAAACTTTTATGGCTAATGTGTTTTTCTCACAATTATATGTTAATACATGTGCTTTACATTGAATATTTTTCATTTTATTAAAAATCCATTTGAAACATTAAACTATATATAAGGTTAAAACCTAGATGTTTTGTATCAAATTATTTTTGGTTTCAATGGAAAACTTTTATGGCTAATGTGTTTTTCTCGAAATGTGATACACCCCATTAAAATGGGAGATATATCAAAATGAATCCTATGGTGTAATAAAATAGTTTCAAGTAGTTTAAAACTAGTAATTGCACCAGGAGGTGCAAGGGAACGCCGAAAGAGGATATGAAACTCAGTATATAAAATCCCTCCATTCCAAAGGCTTCCTCCACTCATTCTAATACTCTTGAAGAATCCCATCCACGGACCTCCTTGAACCATTCGAAGACCCAAAACCCAATGCCTACACTACCCACTTCATCCTTCACCTTGTATTCACTACTAGAAGTGAATCTACATAGGGAAGATACCGTATAAGCATTGAAAACAGAGTAACTTTTAAATTGGTTTTGGCCATACTTCAATACCCCGGGATTGTTAAGTTGTATGAGTGTTATTGATTAAGATTTGGATCTGCTATATAAAATTAAATCTATTTCTGATGTCCAACAAGAGAAAGAAAACATTCCTAGAGCCATTAACAAAATGTAACCTAAATGAATTTTTGCATGACACAATATTACTAATCGCTCATTACAATACATTTCTAAAATTTGACAAGCTAACTTCACCAGTGTTGCTCATAAGGGAAACTTATTTTTGCCTATGAGACATGTGAAAAAATTAAACTATTAGACTTATTTCACATGTTCTTGAAATGATGGGTGTCCAAGTTCCTATGGGTGCTTACAAACCTTGCATTGTTTTTAATAAAAAACAGGCAGCACTTGATGTATTTACAAAAGAACCTCCAGTAGACAACAAATTAGTGCAGCATGAGAAGGTCATTGTGACACCTCATCTTGGGCCAAGCACAATAGAAGCACATGTACACCTCCCTTTTTGATAAAATTTCTTAGGAAAATTTTAGGATTCTTATTCATATTTCCATGACTCTTACTATTATAAGGGCTTACTATTCGTTTCACACAAAATAGTACTCATCAAAATCAAATTTTCTGCAGGAAGGTGTAGCAATAGAAATAGTTGAGGCTGTTGCTGGAGCCCTAATGGGTGAGCTCTCTGCAACAGCTGTCAATGCTCCCATGGTCTCTGCTGAGGTAAATTCCAGTGAACTCTAATTTCAATTTTTGGAATTAATTTGTACTTAATTCATTTGAATTTCTGTGTTCAGTGCTGAAAATTGTTTGGTTGGCCCAAGGAAATATTTCACGTTTTAAACCATCTTATCAGTCTTCAACTTTATAAACTTCGGTTCTTGTTTCACTGTCTCTCTTGACATTTTGTTTTCACTCTAATCAGTCCTCTCCAAGAGGACTTTTGTTTCTCTGGTGTGGATTTCATATGTCAAGTTTATAAATAATGCCTGTTTGATAAAATCATATGATGGTTTTGTGTTAGGTTCTCTCTGAACTTTCCCCCTATGTAAGTTTGGCGGAAAGCCTGGGAAGGCTTGCTGTGCAGTTAGTGGCAGGAGTTAGTGGTGTGAAATCAGTGAAGGTGATCTATGCCTCCGCTAGAGCTGCCGACAATTTGGATACAAGGTTGCTTCGTGCTATGATTAGTAAAGGAATTATTGAACCTATATCTGATACAATTGTGAACCTAGTCAATGCTGATTTTATTGCAAAGCAAAGAGGCTTGAGAATAATCAAGGAAAAAGTACCACACGATGGCTCGCCTCAAGAACCATTGGAGTCAATCCAGGTACAGCTGGAACATGTAGAGTCAAAATTTGCTAGTGCTCTTTCAGAAGGAGGGGATATCATAGTTGAAGGGAAGGCGAAGGACGGTATTCCACATCTAACTAAGGTTGGGGCCTATAGTGTGGATGTTATTCTCAAGGGAAGTCTCATTATTTGCAGGCAAGTTGATCAACCTGGCATGATTGGAAAAGTGGGAAGCATTCTAGGATCACAAAATGTCAATGTAAACTTTATGAGTGTTAGTAGAACTGCTCCTAGGAGGAGGGCTATCATGGCAATAGGGGTAGATGACGAACCTACAAAGGAAACCCTACAGAGGATTGACATTTTGTTGATAAATTCTTCTGCTTCTTCAAGATGCCTGGCATGACCAAGAAGGTCCACCATGCAGCAATAGTGCTCCATTGAAGGAGAAAGATGATAATCTTGTTTCATGGAATTATAATATTGCTAGCCATCATCTACTAGCCCTGCATGGCCACATGCACCGACAAAAATTGCATTGTTTGGTTTTATGCCAAAAAGATACAATTGTTCAAAGAGTTGAAGTGCTTCCTTCCCGAAACCATGTGCAGCATACCCCATAATGAAGGAAGTCCGCGAAACCACATTACATTTAGGCATTTTTTCAAACACTTAGGCGTGCTTCTTCTATGCTCCCACATTTGGCATACATGTCTAAAAGGGAATTCCAGACAAAGATATCGAATTGGAATACCCTCTTAATTATGCTATCATGGATCTCCATACCCTTACGCAGAGCTGCTAAATTAGCACATGCGGGGAGAATGCTTGCAACAGTTACTGAGTTCGGCTTCAGGCCTGTCAGCTGCATTTCTCGAAAAATCCTCAAGGCCTCATCAAAATTTCCGTTGGATCTCCATACCCTTGCGCAGAGCTGCTAAATTAGCACAGGCGGGAGAATTCTTCCAACGGTTACTGAGTTTGGCTTCAGGCCTGTCAGTTGCATTTCTTGAAAAATCCTCAAGGCCTCAACAAAATTTATGTTCTGTGCATAGCTTGCGATCATGGCATTCCATGAAACCACATTCCGCCCCAGCATTTTCTGAAAGAGCCTCAACGCTTCATCAAGGCATCCAACCTGGGTGTATCCAATAACCATTGCAGTCCACGAGAACACATTTCATTCAGGAATTTCTCGAAGAGCTCCATAGCCCGTCCAACATCCCCAAATTGCACATATCCTGCTCCCATGGTAGTCCAAGAAACCACATTTCATTCAGCCATTTTGTCAAATACTTTGCGCGCAGCCTCTATACATCCACATTTCACATACATATCTACTAGAGCAGTCCCTACATACACATCAGACTGAAAACCCCTTCTAAAAATATCTTCATGTACCTTCTTGTCGTCTTCCAGAACAGCCAAGTTGGCACATGCACGGAGAATTGTGGAAAACATGAATTGATCCGGCTGGGTATCATTCTTTTGCATTTAGAAAAACATCTCCAAGGCCTCCTTATCCTTGCCATGCTTGGAGAAAGCTTGAATCAGAGCGGTCCATGAGACCACATTTTGCATAGGCATCTCATCAAAAACTCGGCGGGCGTCCATCAGCCTCCCACACTTGGCATACAAAACAATGAGCTTGTTCGCCAAGAAAATGTCCAAGTTAAATCCTGATTCAGTCATGTGAGTATGGACTCTTTTGGCCTCTAAGAGCTCCCTTTTGCAGAGGCATTCTTCCAGCAGAAAGGAATATGTATATGAGTGTAGCCAAAAGCTTTTTGGGTTTGTAAGGTATAGTGAATTCAGGGAACTCTGGAGCCCTTCACGTGGAGATTGTATCAGTAGACAGGCCACCGATTTGATTTGAGAGGCTGCAAGCAGGTTTAATCTGTTATATTTTGAAGATATTCCAGAATCCCCAAGGGCTCGGGTTGTCTATGGGTTTGGTTTCTTCAATGAGAAATCCGGGAATGATAGGATATGATAATCTTGCAGCATCGAAGGGAAAAAGGGTTCGAATCTGGATTCGGCTTGTTCGTTTACACAGGCTTTGGTCAAGAGTAGTGGTGTAGTTGGGATGGGATCGAACCAGGGGGATGAGACGAATAATGTGGAGCGATCGAGTATGATCGTTGCAGTGAAGACTTCCTAGGGTGGTGGGTATTTCAATACGGAATGAATGACAGACAGTCCGGGAGGAAGAAGACAGACGAAGCACGTGATTACATCTGTCAATTTCTTATTCGATAGAAGGGCGATGAAAAAAAAATTTGATTGGTTGGGGTGAACAGTGCTTGCTCACCCCATTCCAACAAAGATAACGCCTCTGGCGTAAATATAGATGCATAAATTCAATGAACATAGTTTTGAGATATAAATTCAATGAGCATTTAAATATAGTTTTGGGATATTTCTAGAAGGATGGACCTAAGTTGGAAAGAAGGGAAAATATCACAATTATATGTTAATGTGCATGTGTTTTACATTGAATATTTTTCATTTTGTTAAGAATCTATTTTCAAAATATTTAAAACTATATACTTGGTTAAAACCTATGTTTTGTATCAAATTACTTTTTGTTTCTAAATACTATACATGTTGAATATAAAAGGTTTTTTCTCTCTCATTGTTTGAGACCATGGATATGAAAATGAAAAACTTCTAATTAGATCTATTGTAGAGACTGACTGTAGGGGCATTTACTCTTAGGTTAAAACCTATGTTTTGTATCAAATCACTTTTGGTTTCAATGGGAAACTTTTATGGCTAATTTGTGTTTTACATGTTGAATATAAAAGGTTTTTTCTCTCTCTCATTGTTTGAGACCATGGATATGAAAATGAAAAACTTATATTTAAAACTATTCCAGAGATTGACTGTAGGGGCATTTACTCTTAGGTTAAAACCTATGTTTTGTATCAAATCACTTTTGGTTTCAATGGAAAACTTTTATGGCTAATTTTTGTTTTACATGCTAAATATAAAAGGTTTTTTTCTCTCTCTCATTGTTTGAGACCATGGATATGAAAATGAAAAACTTCTATTTAGATCTATTCTAGAGATATGGCTAATTTGTGTTTTACATACATTGAATATAAAAGGTTTTTTTTATCTCTCATTGTTTGAGACCATGGATATGAAAATGAAAAACTTCTATTTAAAACTATTCCAGAGATTGACTGTAGGGGCATTTACTAAGGTTAAAATCTATGTTTTGTATCAAATCACTTTTGGTTTCAATGGGAAACTTTTATGGCTAATTTGTGTTTTACATGTTGAATATAAAAGGTTTTTTCTCTCTCTCATTGTTTGATACCATGGACATGAAAATGAAAAACTTCTATTTAGATCTATTCCAGAGATTGACTGTAGGGGCATTTACTGGATATGTCACCTTTCATAAAAGATGAGACCCAAAGGCTACCTGGCCCTTTACAGACTCTGCCTATAGAACTTGTAGAATTTAACACTACCTATCCCAACTATACCCTATGAAGGGTGCAGAGGACCCGTGGAATCACTCAAACTACTTTACATAGACATAAGGGTGTATAAGAATGCATAAGAATGCATGTGTTTTACATTAAATATTTTTCATTTTCTTAAGAATCTATTTTCAAAACAATTAACTATATACTTGGTTAAAACCTATATGTTTTGTATCAAATTACTTTTTGTCTCTAAATACTATGTTTTTTACATTGAATATTTTTCATTTTATTAAAAATCTATTTGAAACAATTAAACTATATAAGGTTAAAACCCATGTTTTGTATAAAATCACTTTTGGTTTCAATGTGAAACTTTTATGGTTAATTTGTGTTTTACATGTTGAATATAAAAGGTTTTTTCTCTCATTGTTTGAAACCATGGATATGAAAATGAAAAACTTATATTTAGATCTATTCCAAAGATATGGCTAATTTGTGTTTTACATGTTGAATATAAAAGGTTTTTTCTCTCTCTCATTGTTTGAGGCCATGGATATGAAAATGAAAAACTTCTATTTAGATCTATTACAGAGATTGACTATAGGGGCATTTACTCTTAGGTTAAGACCTATGTTTTGTATCAAATCACTTTTAGTTTCAATGGGAAACTTTTATGGCTAATTTGTGTTTTACATGTTGAATATAAAAGGTTTTTTCTCTCTCATTGTTTGAGACTATGGATATGAAAATGAAAAACTTCTATTTAGATCTATTCCATAGATTGACTGTAGGGACATTTACTGGATATGTTACCTTTCATAAAAGATGAGATCCATAGGCTACCTGGCCCTTTACAAACTCTGCTTATAGAACTATCAAATCACTTTTGGTTTCAATGGTTTGTTTATTGGATAATTTGTTTTTATCAAATCACTTTTGGTTTTAGTATATTCTGGAAACTTCTATGTATGTGGATTATATTATGTTTAGAATCAATAAAAATCATCTAGTAAAATATAGTAAAATATTTTGGTGAAGAGATGAAATTTGAATTCGAGATGTGAATGATTGGAGAACTTATCTTTTACCTAGGGCTACAAGCCATAAATTATACAAAATTCAATAGGAATATCCATTTCTCAATATAAATACCTAAGAGATATGTTGAAAAGTTTGAAATGGAATACTATAAACCTAAGTGAATCTCCATATCAATTGGATGGAAGTTGTGTGCAGATGATGGATGATGAATGACCTAAGTGAATCTCCGTATCAATTGGATGCAAGTTGTGTGCAGTTGATGGATGATGAATGAGGTGATGTTGATCATAACCTTTACATCTATATGATAGGAAGCTTGATATACATAACAAGGTTTAGATTAGATATAATTTTGGAATTTATATTAGTTGGAATATTTCAATCAACAACTAAACAGATTCATCTATTACCAACAAACATATATTAAGATACTTGAAAGAGACTACAAACAATGGACTATAGTACCTAAAAGGTGAGAATTTTACATTGACAACAAAGAGAGATTCGACTAGGCTTGTGTGGATGACATGAAAAGTACAAGTGGAAAATGTATAATTCTACTTAGAAGAGCCTTTGGTTGCATGTTTAAGCAAGAAAGAGTCATTAATTGGATAATGTATAATTCTACTTAGAAGAGTCTTTGGTTGCATGGTTAAGCAAGAAAGAGTCATTACTTTCTCTATCTAGAGTAGAAGTGGAATACATAGTAGTTACTTCTTTTTGCAGACAAGTGTTTTGGATGAAATGGGCTCTACAAGATATTAAGGTAAATTTCAGTGAACCTATATCTATTAAGTGTTTCAATACAAGTGTAATAATAATTTCAAAAATAAAATATTCTACTTCCTTCAATCACTAAAAATATCATCATAAAGTACCACTTCCTCACACAACAAGTCTTTGAGAAAATAGTGAAGATGGAATACATACCCACAAAGCCTCTTGTTAGAGAACCATTTGAATATGTGAGAAAAAAATTAGGGATAGTTCTTGTAAATTATCGTCACTTATTTGACTTGAAAAGAAGAGACTAGAATATTACAGCGAATATGAAATTGAGTGCAATATCTATGTGGGAGAGTACACAATATCTAAGGGGGAGAATACAATATAAGGAAGGATTAAAAAGAGTAACAAGAAGCATATGATTGTGTCAATAATTTGAAGTAGTCAAGAAGCATAACAAAGGACCATCATCAAATTTCAAGATCAAGTAGTCTTCTTCATGAAGAAACAACATTAACTAGGTTCATCATTTAAAGGTTCATTTTTTAATGAAAATATTTATGAAAAAAAAAGTACATATGTATATATAATTTATATAAACATGTAAATAAATATTTTCAAATGTACAAAGTAGTATTATAAATTTTCATATCTAATTAATAGATGTTGAAGATGAGTCTAGCTCATTCTTTATTGGCATTATCATAACTTTCTCAAAAGCTCCTCCTGAATCTAAAAATGAATATGGAATGAATCATTGTACATTATGATAAATCTTGTATTTAAATGACATTTGATCTATGAATAAAAAATAAAATGGGATCTCTTCATATATGTGAGAAACAAATTAGGGATATTTCTTGTAAATTATTGTCACTTATTTGACTTCAAAAGAAGAGCCTAGAATATTACAGAGAATATGAAATTGAGTGCAATATCTATGTGGGAGAGTACACAATATCTAAGGGGGAGAATACAATATAAGGAAGGATTAAAAAGAGTAACAAGAAGCATATGATTGTGTCAATAATTTGAAGTAGTCAAGAAGCATAACAAAGGACCATCATCAAAGAAGCATATGATTGTGTCAATAATTTGAAGTAGTCAAGAATCATAACAAAGGACCATCATCAAATTGCAAGATCAAGTAGTCTTCTTCATGAAGAAGCAACATTAACTAGGTTCATCATTTAAAGGTTCATTTTTTAATGAAAATATTTATGAAAAAAAAGGTACATATGTATATATAATTTATATAAACATGTAAATAAATATTCTCAAATGTACACAATAGTATTATAAATTTTCATATCTAATTAATAGATGTTGAAGACGAGTCTAGCTCATTCTTTATTAGCATTATCATAACTTTCTCAAAAGCTCCTCCCGAATCTAAAAATGAATATGGAATGAATCATTGTACATTATGATAAATCTTGTATTTAAATGACATTTGATCTATGAATAAAAATAAAATGGGATCTCTTCATATATATATGTGTGTGAGAGAGAAATAAAAAGAAAAGGTAATTCCACCAAGCCTAAAGGAGCATGTCCTAATACATTATTATGTTTGGTTTCTAGAAGAATTAATCATGAAGAGTCATGAGATCCACATTTCCACCATACTATTTGCAAGTTCTATATGAAGATATGTAATCTAATAACTAAATAGTTATGATATTTGTGTAAATATGAAAATGGTTCTATGATATCAAGGCCAACATGGGATCAAACTACAATGTTACATTTCATTCCATCACTACTATTCCTCTAAATCCTTTAGCTTTGTATTATGAAAGAAAACTTATATATGCTATGCTATATTTGAATGCTAGATTTAAATGTATACAAATGGTGAATGGTTAAATTATTAAAGTAGAAATTGGTTGTAGGTCTTATAAAATATAAACTTCATTTGCAGAAGAAGAATTAACATCACATTCTTCATATCTCTCCAAGAGGACTATATTTATCACAATGTTTTGAGTAGATCATGAAGATAATTAAAAAAAGACATTTGGAAAAGGAAAATAAAGATCTAAATGCATATGACAGTCAATAAGGTAGTGCATAAATTCAAGCAAACAATGAAACAAAGCTCAAATAAATACTAATATTTCTGGAATGTAAGTTTTTTTGATCCATCATATAAATTAGCAGAATTCGTTCGGTAATAATCACATGAAATGGAACGTGGTCGACGCGTTTCGAACCAACGCGTGGTCGATGATGAACCCCACGCATTGGTTTGAAACGCGTCGACCACGTTCCATTTCATGTGATTATTACCGAAAGAAATACTAATATTGCAGGGGAATTTCATACATGCAATTTAAAAATAAAAAAAAAAGAGGGAAACAAAAAATTTCACCATCAGATATTATTGAAAGAGACACCACTAGTACTGATATATTGAATAACTTCATACATTGAACTACTACAAATGGAAATGAAGAAACAAACATCAATAGACTCTAAATGGCCTTTCATACAATTATTTTTTTGACAGAACCCTCTAAGACTAAGACTAATGCCCTATAATGAAGTTTTCACATACATCCAGAAACAATAAAAAACAATTTATTTTCTAAAGAGAAAGAAAGAACCAACAAATATGTATATATCTACAAAAATTCCCTAGAATAGAAGGCAAAGAATGGGTGCCAAGTATGAGGTGACATAATGTAACTTGAAGAATAGAGTCATAATTATGTACTCTATAGAATTGATAGGTCCAAAGATAGCTGGAGATAGAAAGGAAAGTAAAAATAAAGTTGATAATGAATAGTGTCAAGAAATCCCGACAGCTCTGAAACCTTACAGGAATTTTTAGAAGCTTGAAGAGAATGATTTTACCGGGGCCGTTTTCGAAGGGAAGTTTTATGATCCCCAAGAGTTTAAGGCCTTGGAAACCATGCCTACAAGGGCATAAATATATGCCAAGATCTTGGGCTCACTGCAGAGTCCTGCAGTAGGACTTATCAGTACCCTTCAGGCTCCTGCAAGGGATTTAGTGTTTACATTAAAGGCTTATGTTCAGAAGCTAGAGGAAGAATCTAGAAATGCAAGTAATTCATAGATGTTACTAATGGGTGAACCAGTCCTTTTCCTTTCAAGTTGTAAGTACCATAAATTTTATTTTGGTTAATGACACTGAAGTAATTTATAACTTATGTATTTTTAATTGATAAAAGTTTAAAATTTTAATATCAAAATTATGTTCTATGACTTGACATTGTACACCACGAAACCCAATGAGTAAGATGCCGGATAAAGTGGTGAGTAGTAAGAGTGGTCAGGGCAGGGCACAAAGATCAGCAAAAAATAATAATAGAGCAGTTCATGAGGCAAACCAACGATAATAAATTTAACCACGATTACTGTAGGTCTTATAAAAGATAAACTTCATTTGTAGAAGAAGAATTAACATCACATTCTTCATATCTCTCCAAGAGGACTATATTTATCACAATGTTTTGAGTAGATCATGAAGATAATAAAAAAAAAAGACATTTGGAAAAGGAAAATAAAGATCTAAATGCATATGACAGTCAATAAGCTAGTGCATAAATTCAAAAATACCAAAATTGATAGCTTAACAATTACTGCGCTAATCTTAATAAATTTTATAATACATATTAAATACGACGGCCACAACAGCGAAAACCACAAGCCAGAATAATAATAAACAACGCCCCTCAAGCAAGCTAGTAGAAAGGACGAGAGACCAGGCCAACAACCAAGAACAACAGGGGGATGGAATGGACCAGCGAGAAAGAATATTTAGTTCTTAATCCGTGGAACTCAATCTATTTCGTCTGGCAGTCAATGTGTCGATCAATAAGCTCTACAGCTGTTTCTATATTACTGTAAGGCTATGACTGTTGCTTATATATATTTAATAATAATAAATATATCTTCACTTTCAAAATGTTAATTTTAAATTTACAACCATTCTAAATAAGGTGTCTTTTCACTTTCAAAATGTCAGTAAATTCTCTCTTAATTTTCCATGCCATCAAAGAAATCAAAGAAATCTCTCTTAACTATATTGGCAAACACCTCAGCTAATTAATTTCATGGTTTTAGATTACGAATCAAAGCAATCTCTTTCATCCATGTGATACCACCAATGCTACCTATAACGTCAATTCCATGTACTAAATCGATTTCATGTCGACAGCGAATGGTGTTAATTTAAACAAAGTAGCAGGTGACAACAGTAAACTTAACGTGTATTAAATATAAACATGGTTAACATTGGGCACAAAGATCAGAAAAATATAATAATATAGCAGTTCATGAGGCTTACCTGGAAATTCGCTCGGTGCAACTCCTGAGCAGCAATTCACGAGTGCCAAATCAGCAACATAGTAGCAGCAGTGCCACAGAAAATCAGAGCAGAAACCCGCAAAAAATACAAAATGCGAACAAAAATGAAAATCAGAGCAGATACCCACAAAAAATAGAATATGTGAACAGAGACGCGCAAAAATGAGAACAGTTCACTGGTGATATGTTTATAAAATATGAGTTCGGTCGAACTATTGTTGTCGGTTTTCCATCTCCAGCCAAAAATCTGTTTTCCCATGCCGTCAATACGCTGTCAATATAAATGGTAGAACGAGTTCGGCCGAAATTTCTCAAAATTTCGGTCAAACTATTGCAGAAAAATGTTTTCCGCCCCCGATTCTCACAAAAGTGTAACCCAACTTCACATTTTCACCCTTATGTGAGTTGTAAATTAGTTTAACTCAGTTAAGTGAGTTAAACTCAGTTGTGCTAGTTGTAACTAGTTCTAACTAAAGATACACTAATGAGAGATCAATGAATTAAATATTAAATTAATTCACATGGAGTGATCTCACATGCAACTGAAGATTTACTACTGTTAACTACGTGCATGTCAGATCCAATGGAGACCCAGTTGAGAGATAGGTGAAAGGGACAATTTGACTATCAGTTGTGACTATAGTGGTGCACAAGTGCAACCAAACACAAGTTGGAGACGCCAATGAGGTTTGTGCAATCAAGGCAAGGCAAGATCGAATTCATTCAGGGATTGTGATCAGCAGGGATTGCGCAGTGGAGGTAGGTTGTCAAGAGGCAGTAAATTGGTGCATGTTTATGTCAATTTTTGTATGACAATGTGAGACAATTGTATATTGTACTGAGTGCTCTTGGATTAGAGTTTTGTATGAGATTGTTTCATGATCCGCGATATATACATAATATATGATAGTGGGGTTTTTAGCTTTATGCTTTCCCGGTAAAAACATATGTGTTATGTGTGATTGATCTTTCTTCATGTTTTTGCAATTGGCGATTAAATTTCCGCAAAGATTTAAGTAGAAGGATTTTGTATTTAACAGTGGCATATAATTGTTAGATCGGGAGAATCCGGCAATACATAATTATATTAAAAATTTCTACATGTTATCAAAGCAAAGAAGATTGCAATATTGAAGCCATAGAAAATTTTAGGGGCGAATTTTCGCCCATGGGCGAAATTAAAGGATTTTAAATTTTTATTGGGCTATTTTTTTGTATCATAGTATATTCTTTCATTATTTCAAATCGGCCCAAATTTATTTTATAAAAAAATTACGTCTAGAGGTTAGCCCACCTTATTTTAAGGGAGAGGGTAAAAAAAGTAAATTTATATTTCAAGTCACCCCAAATTTATTTTATAAAAAAATTAGGTCTAGATGTTAGCCCACCTTATTTAAGGGAGAGGGGGAATTAAAACAACGTATATACATATTAACTCTAATATTTCAAGTCACCCCAAATTTATTTTATAAAAAAATTAGGTCTAGATGTTAGCCCACCTTATTTAAGGGAGAGGGGGAATTAAAACAACTTATATACATATTAACTCTAAACATACTGGATCAAATCTCCTTTCACTCTAAAGAGGTTCGCCTCTTAAGGGATTTGATCCCTCTCGGAAAAATAAAAATAATAACATTAAAATAAAAATAAATTCATGGTATTTACCCATGGTATTGACACATGGTATGAGAACTCATGGTATTTACCCATGGTATTCATGTGGAGCATAACATATTTAAAGGAAAAAATTAAACCAACCTAGATCCATCTTGACTTAGGAGTCTACCAAGGCTAGAGAGATATCAAATAGCTTGTGACGCAAACCTATTTTCACTGAGTGAAAAAATATTTGAACTCTTTTGAGGTTTGGTGGATCCAAAGTTAAAATGGATTTACACTAGTCACATTTTGTAAGTCTAGATGATACTTCAGAAGTGGGTATGTTTTATATGTTATACATTCCTAGATGAGGCTTTAGAAGTGGGTATGTTTTTTATGTTATACATGTTATTTTAAAGTATTATAAGGAGGGGTAAATAATTTATTTCCCCATTAAGCTAGAGATTTAAAGATAATAGGGCAATTGACATTATGGATTGTGTGAATTTGAAGATGATGTTTATATAAATAGTTGTTTTCTTTATCTAAGTGATTTATAGCTTAGTTAGAATATTTTAGTATTTTTCTATGTCAATGCTTCAAATTAAAAATCACTTGGACTATTTTTCCAACACTATAATGTGTGTCAAATTTTGATATCTCGAGGGTAGACATTTTTTTAACAAAATCTTCTTGTAATTTGCTCAAAATGTTCAATTTCATGGAATATTTTCCTTCCTCCATGGAGTTCCTGCAAGACGAGACCCCTCCTTTAACTGAGCCTCATGAGTAGTAGACTTTTCTCTAGGAAAGTATTCATCTTAACTTCAGTAAGTTCAAGTGACCTTTACTTTCATTTTAATACCTTTATTAACAATATCTAATATCAACACGTTCAACATCATTTTAACTTCAGTAACTTCAAGTGACCTTTACTTTCATTTTAATACCTTTATTGACAATATCTAATATCAACACGTTCAACATCATTTTAGCAAAATCTTATTGAAATTTAAACTAAAATTTTATATTTTCTAAAAAAGAAATCTAATTAAAAATAAAACTTTGGAAATTTATTTTTAGCAATGGCATGTTGTTTTTCACCCTAATCTCTTCAAAGTTTAACTGCATTGGCTTCAATATTTGCAGGTATGCATTGTGTTTTTTTTTAACTTTTAACCTAGATGAAACTCGTAAAAGGAAATGCTAAAAATGATATGAAGGGTTGTTTTAAAATGAGATCATCGTAAAAAAGTTCTATTATGGGTAGGAGGACCTATCGAATTTAACCCCCTAAGGATTTTAAACCTTCACAAGTTCGGAATAGGTGGTGTTATTTTTTTTTTTTTTTTACTTTATTCTTAGTTTCGTTTAATTAAGTATGAAAACATTTTCTTGAGAAGTAAGTAAATGATCTCTAATTATTTTATATTTTTATTTTTTTAATGAAAATTATGAAAACATTTCCTTAGAAAGTAAGGAAATGATGATTCTACATATGTATTTTTTTTATGAAAATTATGAAATACAATTCTAGCTATTTTTCATTTCTTGAAATGTATCTTTAAATACATACAAAGCTAGATTCTACAATTCCAAAAAAATTACTCAAAAACTAAAAAGTGATTTTATCATAAATAATAAAAAAACAAACAAAAAAAATTATGGGTTCAAAATTAACACACGGATTACTTTTAATTCAAATAAAATATAACCACAATCCCACACATAATGTTATCTCAAAAAAATTCAAAAATCAAATAAAAATATTTTAACCAATTCCACTAAAATTTGTAAGGAAAATATATAATAATTTTAACACATAACCTTAATCTTATTAAAAACAAAATAATAAAATCACAAAAGAACACTGAGTTTCAAAAAACTAACCCTATTTGAGGTTTTCGTCACTTCTACCTAATTTGATAACCAACATGGGAAGGAATGACACATTGCCCTTCGAATAAAAAAACATCCAATACCATCGTAAGTGTTACTAATCATTTTAGAGGTTATTACATTAACAAGCATGACTTTTCAAGGAATAATATTCCAAATCCAATGAGAGTCTTATCATTCATATGGACACATTCTTAAATTTAAAAGAATTACTCGACAAACGTTTCAAGATTGCATACAAAACTTCCCGGTTACTGCAGGACCAAACGTAGGCATAAACTCAATAACAAAGTTGTCCAGTTACACAAGAGATCTAAGTTATTACAGAATCAAACGTAGGCATGAATTCAATAACGAAGTTGTCCAGTTACACAAGAGATCTATGATAATACATAATCTATTAATAGTCGCATACTAAAGATTCATTGAATAAGGCAAAAATGAGATAGCTTTAATTATCTGAGTCTCCACCACCTTCCTTATATCTGAATATCTACAGTACGAAGAGTGAGTTATCCATCACCTCCCTTTATTTTTAGCGTTAGTGGCCTTAGGTTCCCATGTGGGTGCAGAGGGAACAATTCGAGCAATTCTCCCCTCTTTTCATATTATGTTGAAATTGCTAGTCCCTGCTCATTAAATAAAATGTAACTTAAATTAGAATTTGAACAACGTATTTGAGAACCTTGAAAACTAGAATATGAACAACGTATTTGAAAATTTTGAAAATTGGTTGCTGAATGGGGAAAATTCATGTGTATATATTTTTGAAATCAATAATAAAAGTGAAGGAATTTAGATGTAAATGTAATATCTGAGAGCTGAAGAGGAAAAGTATGTAACAAAATAAAATATTTGATTTAACTTGTAACACTGAAGGCTCGTTGCATTTCTTGAATAGGTTGGAAATCTAATAAAGAAGAACTAGCCAAACCAATTATTTAACTTGGATTTTCATTTTAATTGTAGTTTTCTCAATATTTTGGTAATCCGATAGATATGAACAAAGTTAATTGTTAACTGTTTAACTTTGTGCATATCCATCAACATTTTGAAACCTGAAATGAGTTATGCTCAAATCCCTTTGAAAACAACTTGGATCGCTTTCTTATGCATTTAACAAAATATTTCCCTATTAATATCCAAATCATAGAAATTGAGAATCGATACTATACTTACTTGAGATAAAAATGTAGCTATATTCATCAAAGTCTCGCAAGTAATGTTGCAGGTTGGGGCTGAACACAGACAACGCCACAAAATAAGAATTTGTTAGGAAAATAGTTAAAATTATTGAAAAACATAAACAAACAATGTAGAGTTTACCAGGGGTTGAAGGGGTGTAGGGTGGCCCCAAAGAGAGCTGTGTCATTTCCTTCTCATATTGAGAAGACTCCTGCATGGAAATTTTTTGTTCTTTCTATCTCTTGTTGCAGTGAGTGTTTTGAAATCAATAAAAAACACTCTTTCTTCCACATCTCTGTAGGGTTTGAGTAAACTCACAATATCTGTGACCTTATCTGGAGTAGGGTTAGTACAAACTCATTTTGTGCATAATTCTTCCTGAAGCTTCTTATGCTTTTGGGTTGTATTCTTCCAGAAGCTTCTTATGCTTTTGGGTTGGTCTCCAGTGAGGCAATACATTTGCTTCATTTCTTCACTATGAACTTCTAATATGTTGAGATCTAGTTTAAGAAATCCTAACCAATTTTGTTGTGATGAACTTCGAGATTTGACATATATCAGTGGAGGGAAGGAATGAGGTGCCATACTTCTTTATATTTCCTTACTGAAAGATAATAAAAACCCCAAAACAACCAAAATTAACTTGCTATATCATATAGTCTTGATATATATAAGAAGTTTCAATAGCTATATGAGTGGGAAGTGGACAATTTTAAATGATTTTTTTGGGGCAACATTAAGAATCTGAAATTGGATTCATGATAAATTCTTTAATTAATGAGGGTATGTGGTAAGAAAATCGTGTATCAATGTACTTTCCTTTCATTTTTTTTTTTTTTTATTTTTTTTTTTTAGTAACTTGTATAACCAATGAAATGTTTTAAAGCATTTTTTTCCTCATTTTAAAATTGATAATTATTGTATTTTTTAAATTTTTTTTCTAGAAATTTGTATAACCATGCAATGTTTTAAAACATTTTTTTCTTATTTTAAAATAGATATTAGGTCTTTTCATTTTAAAATTGATAGTAGAGTAAATTATTTGATTGTAATTTTGATAACATAATTTAATAAGTACATTGAGTGAGATTCAGAATATCCACTTATTTATAATTATAAAAAATAAAATAAAAGTGTAATTTATTTATATTTATATTTATAATTAATCCAAAAAAATTATTATCAATATACATCTATTTATATATGAGATAATGTTAAGAATTTTCTTTTTTTTTTCTCTATATTCTCAATCAAATATGAAATTATATCTTTTTTTTTTCTCTATATTCTCAATCAAATATGAAATTATATATATATATATATATATATATATATATATATATATATATATATATAGGGTTCCTTAGTCATAACAATGACCTTCCTTCAAGGCTTTCCATCTTCAATACCCATCATCTATCATGTATCATACACATATACATAATATATATATATATATATATATATATATATATATATATATATATATATATATATATATATATATATTCATAATAATACAACTTATAAATTCCAAGTCTAATTCATAAATTTCATAAGTATGAGATTCCTTCTCATGGTGTTTGGCTCGTAGCGTAGTACCTAATATTTCTTACAGAATTACACTCATTTTCATATTTGAGACCATTCCACCTACAATCTAAATTTTTTAATCAACCAAATAAAAGTGATTATCTATGTCTATAATCCTTTCTTTCAATATTTTCTACCATCCATGAGGCGTTCTCAGAATAATATTAACAAACTAATAATTCGATCATTTTTAGTTGTTAATCATACTCAATTAAATGGAACTATGTTTCAATGTACATGCGTTACTTAGCATACCTACTATTACAAGATGAAACTAAATATTTATTCCAATAAACCGATGTGTCGATACTCATGATCACATCTACTCAATCCGTCCATGTCGCTTGATTTCAAAATCATACATTTCTATATCATGTATTCCACCATCATCAATTGGAAGGTCTAACCAATACCTCAACACATCATCTAGTCACCGCCCATATGTACCTCGAACATACTACAAGGAAATTCCTTTCTCTGCTATATATTACCTTAGGAATCCTCTCCTTTATAGGTGCTCCTAACTATATGCCAGAAGGTTATAGTCTACAATGGAAATATAAGCAAGGAGACAAGTGGACATTTGTGTAGTACTATATCCTTCCATATCCATCAATAATATGGTATCACACATTAGCTCTATTGGAATTCACTATCATGTGCTATACAAATTCATAACATGATTTTGTTACCCATTCACTCATTATAAGTGAATCAATCATGAGATACTAATTCATGGTTGAATCAAAAGGATTATAAAAATATTTTCATACCAAAATATTCTTCATTCATCATGTCCAACCTATGTATCATTATCATACATGCATTCAATCATAAACAAATAAATGAATATATAAAGTATGCATAAAGGAATTCTTACTCCATCATTACAAGTCATATATTTTGGCATGATTAATTTTCATATTTGGATAGCTTCCTTCAGCATTCCTGATGTTAATTGATCATTTGATGTCTCGTGGGAACTCAGATGATCCCTTAATAAACCTCTTGACAAGCATCCTATCATCTATCTTTTCACGATGTTTTATATCATAGGCTACTTCATCATCAACATTTTCAACCATCGTTGAGATTTTTTTTTGGAATAAACTATGTGTCAATATTTGAAATGTCCAATGTTTCGAGTGGACACTCCACCCATCATCAAGGAAAAAAAAAAAAAAAAATATGAGGTGGGTTTAGTAATTAAAAGAGAATATAAAGGTAACACAAAGGAGTTAATCATGAAATAAGAAAATGGGTTCCAAGGAATGGAAAAGATCTTTAAATAATATAAAGAATAAAATATACCTTAGGAGAAATTTGAGGCATAAATTATTAAGAAGCCAACGAAGATAAATATTTATAAACTAATTAAAGGTTTCAAAAAAATATTAAAATATGGATTAAAATATTAAATTATTATTTTTTAAATTCAAAGTATTTTGGATTCATCAAAATTATTTCAACAAGCCATGCACTTTGCTAAAACAATGTGGAAACAATTTCATGTTTTGGAGAATCCTCTAGAATATGGTGCGATAACAAGATTATGGAATATTTTAGATGCTAGCTAATACTTAAAAGAAAACATATCATAATATTTCAAATTAGAATATTTGTGTCAAACCATGATTTTGTGATCAGTAGAGGATGAGAGGATGTTTAGTGCACTTTCATATTTGAAGTCAAATTTGAGGAACAAACATGATAAACATATGGATATATGCCTAAAATTATATGCAACAAAGTATGACGTTAAGTATTTTCCATATGAAAGAGCACTAGCTCTTTGGCGATCATATTGTGATAGAAGGGGCAAAGAAAATACAACAAACTTCTCTAATAAAATTGATATGGAACATGATATTTTGGAGGATCAAAATTACAGTTCATGTGGAAAATATTTTGTTCAGAATGAAGCAAATGATGACTAAATTGAGAAGTGGAAACTTGATATACCACAATATTTTATCTATTCCAATATATATTAAGTCCCAAAGGACACTTATTTTGGCATACATGTTCTAAGAAAAATTGAATGGAATAGTACAAATGAGGTGATTCCTTTTATTTGATTAAATTTGTTGTTCCTCTATTTTTTGTGCGGGTTATAAATTATTTATCACAACAACATTACTTATAATATATGCCAATTTGACATTGCATTTGAGGTAATAACATGTTCTATACTTTCTATTCTTTATTGTAACATTGAATCCATATTTCCTTGCTGCAATGTTTTTTAAGATTGATGTCTTGATAATTAACTATTACTTTATCCCTTTCTTATATGTGATAGAAAATGAAACAATAATTTTATGAGGTGAGGATCTATATTTCGACATAGGTAGTGTCCTTGTATTAAAGGATAAATAAGTATTTTAACAAGGCTTTTACTAAGCAAGAATGGGTTCATTTCAATTATATGAGTTTTTTTTTTGTAGCTCTAATATCTTGGTCACTCTTAATGTTTGTTTTTTGCATTTGGATCATTTTTCCAAGTTTGAAAATTTTGGGTTTATTTTGGTTAAAAATTATGATCTCTTAAATTCTTCTAGTTTTTATTTGATGTTTAATTGATCCTTTTGTTAAGGCATGATTTGTTTCATCTTATTTTATTGATTTAAGGGTTTCGGTTAAAGTTAAAGACCTTTGTTGAGTATATATATATATATATATATATATATATGTATGTTACGCTCCCTCTCCCAACATGCCAATTTCTGAAAACTGATCTGCAGTTGTTTCCTTAATTTATGGAAACTAACTGCAGTAATTTCCTTAAATTACGGAAATCAACTGCAGATAATTAATTTATTGTTGGGAGCTTTTGAAGTGGTCCATTACTCCCACTGCAGTTCTCTACCATGATTTGTGGAACACTTGACACATAGCCAACAGAAGCTTGATGGAAGCTTGGCTATAAATATTTCTGTTTGCTCCCCAAGCTCACGAACTCAATCCCCTTCAATTTTACACCATCAAGCTAGAGTGACAGAGCTTGGAAGAGCCTTCAGATTTTCTGTATCTGTTTTCAGGTGGCAGGGAGCTATCTCCAACAAGCTTGAATTGCAAAGACGGGAAAGGCTGGTTTACTCATTATCTTCAAGCACCACGCCGACTGTAATTTTTGTAGTATTTATGACTGAGAAAATAGGAAACGGTGCTTATATGACCTTTCGTTGGATCTGTGCTTATACGTTGAGTGCATGTGTTGGCATAACTGGAATTTTCTAGTGATTGGTGCAATTTGTTGACAGATATATAATTGAGTCTTAGAAATTGGGCTTTCGACTCACCCAATAGTTTTGGTTTCAATGATAAGAAGGGATTGCGTCCTTCACTAATAAGTGTGTGTGAGTCTCTTAATTAGAGCTTGAATTTAGACTTGAAACAATTGTGATTGTGCATGTTCGTTGATTGAAATCACTGCCTCATTTATATTATTGGGTACATTTTAAGGGAGGTTAGACCACTACTTTCATAGATTGGAACCCATTCATCCTTTGTTGCTCGTGCACCTTATTTCTGTAGCTGAACATGCTAATCGAGCATTTTGGGAGCAAAGTTTCAAATCAATAATTTTTGTAGAAGCTCAGAGCATCATCTTATTGATTCTTGATTCTTGCATATTTACCATCAATGGTTGGAGGTATGTTTTTACTGGGCATTAAAGTTTTATATTCCGCATATAAGAATTGTTATTTATGCTAACATTTGGTATCACAACATTTTTTTTATCTTTGTCTTAGTGATTATAGACATGTTTGGCTAAATGTTTTATTTTTAGAATTTTCTAAATTAAAGCATTTAATTAGAAATATGTCTAATTTTTGCTCAATTTTTATGCTCATAATATTTAGTTTAATTATATGCAATTTGGACAATTGTTGTGCAAAATTTATTAACTATGCTTGTATTTAGTTTGCATGAATTAATTATTTCTGCTCTAATTAAAACATGCTATTTTGAATGAGCATACAAGACCCATCGTTAAATGTTATGCATAAATTTTATAGTTTTATTTATGCAAATTATCATTATTCTCATATCAATTTAATTTTTATGTAAATAATGTCTAGTGATCTATATAATTTTAATTGATTAGAGAATAGCCACAACATCTCTAATTAAATAAAATTATATATTATGATTGATTAGGATCACATAAAGAATATTTAGACATTAATTGTAATTAATTATATTAAATATAATAAATTTTATCCTACAGAAATTTTTGTTATATTTATGTAATTAATTAGGATAAAATATTCATAACTTACCCACAAGAGTTATGAATTAATAGTTTTATCATAAAGTTCAAAAGAATAATTGAATCAGCTTGAATTAAAAATTTATTCCACAGACAATTTTTATGTCATTAGATTCAATTTTAAGCATGATTTACATTGGTAAAGCATGAAATTTTTATTTAGGCCTCAATTTTAACATAAGCATGTGATCTTTAATTTTATGCAGTTGTACAACCTGCAAATTTCTCTGAAATTCGTACTGATATCCTTGAACTTAAGGGAGATAACTATAAGGTCTGGAAGGAGAGATTTCTCCTTCATTTGGGGTGGATGGACATAGACTATGCTATTAGGAAAGACGAACCACCAACACTCAATAATACCAGCACTGTAGCGGACATCACGCTTTATGAACAATGGGAACAATCTAATCGCCTAAGCGTGATGTTCATTAAGACTAAAATTTCAACTGGTATTCGTGGTTCCGTTGAACAGCATGAAAAGGTCCGAGACTTGCTGAAAGCCTTTGATGATCAATTCGTCACTTCAAACAAGGCACTAGCAAGCACCCTAATCATGAAATTCTCATCCCTAAGGCTCACCAGTGTAAAAGGTGTGCGCAAGCACATCATGCAAATGAGGGACATTGCGGCTCAATTAAAGAAACTCGAGGTTGAATTATCAGAGTCTTTCCTGGTGCACTACATCCTGAACACCCTTCCACACCAATACGGACCCTTCAAAATCTCATACAACACACATAAGGATAAATGGTCAATTAATGAACTTATGACCATGTGTGTTCAAGAGGAAGAGAGACTGGTGATGGAAATGGGAGAAAGTGCAAAGTGCAATGCTGGCAACGCGAGGAAAGGGAAAATATTAAGCCAATCGGAAAGGGAAAGGTAAAATACCTCCTCAAGCTGATATCAAGAAGGATTCCAAGTGTTTCTTCTGTAAAAACAAGAGACACATGAAGAAGGAATGCGCCAAATTTCAGAAATGGCTTGCGGACAAAGGTAATTCAATATCGTTTGTTTGTTATGAATATAATATGGTTAATGTCAATATTAACACCTGGTGGATTGATTCTGGATCAACAATTCATATTTCGAATTCCTTGCAGGGTTTGCAAAACCTAAGGAAGCCAGTGGGCAGTGAGCAAAGCATCTTATCAGGAAACAAGATGGGCTCGCATGTGGAAGCTATCGGAACATGCTATTTAACTTTAAGTAGTGGCTTTGTTTTAGAATTATAAAAGACCTTTTATGTACCAAGTTTTTCTAGAAACTTGATTTCAGTTTCAAGGCTTGTACCTTTTCGATATTCCTTTAACTTTTAAGAAACATCCTTCAGTTTATTTTATAAATATGATTTTGTTGGGAATGGTATTTTGTCTAATGGTCTTTACTGCATTAATTTACAAAACAACGTCACTTATGATTCAATGCATGTTCACATTGGCACTAAAAGATGTGTTATTAATGAAAATTCCTCTAAATTATGGCACCGGAGACTAGGTCATATCTCCATAGAAAGAATTAAAAGATTGGTAAATGAAGGGGTACTTGATACTCTAGATTTTACTGATTTTGAGACTTGTGTGGACTGCTTAAAGAGAAAGCAGACCAACAAGTCAAAGAAAGGTGCCAATAGGAGTTCGGACATATTAGAGATCATACATACTGATATATGTAGTCCAGACATGGACTCACATGGTCAGAGATACTTCATCTCTTTTATAGATGATTACTCACGATATATGTATCTCTACATGCTTCATAAAAAGAGCGAAGCATTAGATGCCTTTAAGAACTTTAAGGCTAAAGTAGAGAAACAATGCGGCAAGCAAATTAAAATCATGAGATCAGATAGAGGTGGAGAATATTATGGTAGATACACAGAAGATGGACAAGCACCTGGGCCATTCGCAAAATTTCTTCAAGAGCATGGGATTGTTGCCCAAAACACCATGCCTGGTTCACCCGACCAGAATGGTGTAGCAGAAAGAAGAAACCGAACATTATTGGACATGGTGCGGAGTATGATTAACAGCTCCAATCTTCGTAAATCCTTGTGGACTGAAGCACTTAAGACGGCAATGTATATATTAAACCGACTTCCAACCAAAGTTGTTCCTAAAACGCCATTTGAATTATGGAAGGTTGGAAACCGAGTTTGCAACATATGCGCGTTTGGGGATGCCCGTCTGAAGTGAGAATATATAATCCACAAGAGAAGAAGCTGGACCCAAGGACCATTAGTGGGTATTTCATTGGATATGCTGAAAGGTCTAAAGGTTACAGATTTTATTGTCCATCTAACAGCACTAGGATTATGGAATCAAGAAATGCAAAGTTTCTTGAAAATGACTTGATCAATGGGAGCGATCAAACCAGGAACATAGTTTCTGAGAAGGATCATTCATAATATCAACCTTCCACCTCAAGTGATAGATTGGTTATTGTTCACAGCACCCCTCAAGTACAAACTAGTGTTGAACAACCAATTTTTGAAGTTCCACAAGCTGTTGACGACATTCCAATAGATCAGATAGTTCAAGAATTGCCAAGAATTCTTGAACAATGAGTTGAACCACATACTTCTCAGGAATATGGTGGTACAACATTAAGAAGATCTACTAGACCAAAGAGATTAGCAATTCATAATGATTATGTTGTGTATCTGCAAGAATCTGACTACAACATTGGAGCCGAAAATGATCCCGAGTCCTTTTCACAAGCCATGAGTTGCAAAGAATCAGAATTATGGTATGATGCCATGAAGGAAGAGATGAATTCTATGAAGAGTAACGAAGTCTAGGATCTTGTTGAGTTTCCTAATGGTGCAAAAGCCATTGGATGTAAATGGGTCTTTAAGACAAAGAAAGACTCATTGGGCAACATTGAGAGATACAAGGCAAGACTCGTTGCAAAGGGGTTCACTCAGAGAGAAGGAATCGATTACACGAAGACTTTCTCTCTTGTATCTAAGAAAGATTCCTTGCGCGTTATTATGGCATTAGTAGCCCATTTTGACTTGGAGTTGCACCAAATGGATGTGAAAATGGAATTTCTCAATGGAGATCTAGAGGAGGAGGTTTACATGAAACAACCTGAAGGATTCTCCTCTAGTGATGGTGAGAAATTGGTTTGCAAGCTCAAGAAATCATTATATGGATTAAAACAAGCATCTCGCCAATGGTATTTGAAATTTCATAATGTAATTTCTTCTTTCGGTTTTGTAGAAAACATTATGGATGAATGTATATACCTTAAAGTGAGTGGGAGTAAAATATGTTTTCTTGTTTTATATGTGGATGACATTTTGCTAGCAACCAATGATAAGGGTTTGTTGCATGAGGTGAAACAATTCCTCTCTAAAAATTTCGATATGAAGGATATGGGTGAGGCATCTTATGTCATTGGCATTAAGATTTATAGAGACAGATTTCGAGGCATCTTGGGTCTGTCTCAGGAAACCTATATTAATAAAATTTTAGAGAGATTTCGGATGAAGGATTGTTCACCAAGTGTTGCTCCCATTGTGAAGGGGGATAGGTTCAGTTTGAACCAATGCCCGAAGAACGACTTTGAAAGGGAACAAATGAAGAACATTCCATATGCTTCTATTTTCGGAAGCCTAATGTATGCTCAGGTCTGCATAAGACCTGACATTGCATTTGTTGTGGGAATGTTGGGACGATATCAGAGTGATCCAGGTTTAGACCACTGGAGAGCTGCAAAGAAAGTAATGAGGTACCTTCAAGGAACCAAAAACTACATGCTTATGTATAGATGGACGGACAATTTGGAAGTGATTGGCTACTCAGATTCTGACTTTGCTAGATGTGTTGATTCACGCAAATCAACATCATGATACATTTTTATGATGGCCGGTGGAGTTGTATCATGGAGGAGTGCCAAGTAGACCTTGATTGCCTCTTCCACTATGGAAGCCGAGTTCGTCTCCTGTTTCAAGGCTACTTTACATGGTGTATGGCTTAAGAGTTTCATTTCTGGGCTTAGAATTATGGATTTTATTTCTAAGCCATTGAGAATATATTGCGACAATTCAGTTGCTGTTTTTATGGCTAAGAACAACAAAAGTGGGAGTCTAAATAAACACATCAACATTAAGTATTTAGCTATAAGGGAACGTGTTAAAGAAAATAAAGTGGTCATTGAGCACGTTAGCATTGAGTTGATGATCGCTGATCCTTTGACTAAAGGCATGCCACCGTTTAAATTCAAGGATCATGTAATGAATATGGGACTTGGTTCCTTTATGTAGTTTCTCATTGTATGAACAATGTTATTTTTAATGAAATTCTTAATTGTTGTGATGTTTTTCTCATATTTATGTGCACCTTAATTTGATTTGATAGAATTCATCTGTGTAGGACCAAGAATAAACATAGGGTTTATTCATTAAGAAATTTTTGCCACATAAATTTTAATAGAAATAAATACATAGTATTACATGGAAGATAATACTCGTCATTAGAGGACTTATCGCCATGATTCATGTATCTATTACTTAATACAGATTATCAATGGGTTTTAAGATGAGACATTAAGATTGGAAGTATGGACCAAGTGGGAGAATGTTACGCTCCCTCTCCCAACGTGCCAATTTCTGAAAACTAATCTGCAGTTGTTTCCTTAATTTATGGAAACTAACTGCAGTAATTTCCTTAAATTATGGAAATCAACTGCAGATAATTAATTTATTGTTGGGAGCTTTTGAAGTGGTCCATTACTCCCACTGCAGTTCTCTACCATGATTTGTGGAACACTTGACACATAGCCAACAGAAGCTTGATGGAAGCTTGGATATAAATATTTATGTTTGGTCCCCAAGCTCACGAACTCAATCCCCTTCAGTTTTACACCATCAAGCTAGAGTGAGCAGAGCTTGGAAGAGCCTTCAGATTTTCTGTATCTGTTTTCAGGTGGCAGGTAGCTATCTCCAACAAGATCGAATTGCAAAGACGGGAAAGGTTGGTTTACTCATTGTCTTCAAGCACCACGCTGATTGTATTTTATGTAGTATTTATGACTGAGAAAATAGGGAACGGTGCTTATATGACCTTTCGTTGGATCCGTGCTTATACGTTGAGTGCATGTGTTGGCATAACTGGAATTTTCTGGTGATTGGTGCAATTTGTTGACAGATATATAATTGAGTCTTAGAAATTGGGCTTTTGACTGACCCAATAGTTTTGGTTTCAATGATAAGAAGGGATTGCGTCCTTCACTAATAAGTGTGTGTGAGTCTCTTAATTAGAGCTTGAATTTGGACTTGAAACAATTGTGATTTTGCATGTTCGTTGACTGAAATCACTGCCTCATTTATATTATTGGGTACATTTTAAGGGAGGCTAGACCACTACTTTCATAGATTGGAACCCATTCATCCTTTGTTGCTCGTGCACCTTATTTCTGTAGTTGAACGTGCTAATCGAGCATTTCGGGAGCAAAGTTTCAAATCAATAATTTTTTTTTAAGCTAAGAGCATCATCTTATTGATTCTTGATTCTTGCAGATTTACCATCAATGGCTGGAGGTATGTTTTTACTAAGTATTAAAGTTTTATATTCCGCATATAAGAATTTTTATTTATGCTAACAATATATATATATATTTTCATGTTCATTTGAGACTGATATGGTATTAGAATTAATATATGACTTCACTTATTATCTAGGCATTCAATATGTTTTCCATAGTTATTATTATTTTCTTTATATATTTGATTATCGAAGTATATGTTTTTTTTTTCCTCTCACGTTGTGGTGTCACAAAAGAATATTCACCTTTTAGAATCTACTATTTTATTTATATTTTCTTTAAAAATACTTAGTGTTTGTTGAGAGAGGAAAATGAGCTCTGCTTAGTTAAGTGAAGAAAAAAATGGTCTATGCACTAGGATCCTATGTGTTCATCATATAAGCCATATTATCATGAGAAGGACATTCATCTAATGCAATTATACTTTGATACCAATACAAAAAAACATCACATGTAATTAGTTGAGAACAATAGATTGTGTAGTGTAGTACTATTCTTGAAATGAAAAGCCCCTTGATGATCATTGTTTTGTGACATATTTTTCCAAGTAATGAACATGCATAGACTATTTTTTTATATTTGTGTTAGATTTTTTAACTCACCCATTGTATATTTTTAATGAATTTGTGGTATTACCTTTTTTTTTCAGCGTGTAGGAAATTAAGTTTCAATGAATATTCATCTTCCATTCATTCTCATTTTTTATTTTGTGCGATTTCAAATAATTTTTTACCAAGTAAACATTATTATAGTTGTTAACTGTAGAATAATTGCAACAATGACTACAATAGTTATGATCTAAAAGTATGTGAAAAACCTACATATTATGATGAAACACAATATTTTAAAGTTGTTGGTTTATTTGAACTTGAGGAATTAGAGAAGTATCTACCTTTTAGAAAAGTGATGTATAAGAAAACAAAATAATTTTATGTAAATATTCATGATTTTGATATAGCTATTCATAGACCTTATTTTCATGTGAGGCCTATAGAATATGAACTACATAAAATATGGCAGGGTTATCTAGATGCGTAAAGACCAAGCTTGAGAAAAAGAATTTATTTGGTTCAACATCACATGCCTTTGGGGGTGCCTTTCCAATTAATTTCCCCTTGGGATGTGATAAGATATTTGTGTTAAAACATAATACAAACATGGAAAAATATTTTCAATGGTGTATAACAAGAACCTAGACAAACATTACTAGTGATTTTTCTTTTCCAAAACATAGAAAATTGTATATCATAGTTTTTAAATAAATATTTTCTTATTATTACATATGTTTCTATACATTGGTAATGAATCACTAATATTTTACAATGTTTTCTAATTTTTTAGAAGATTAATCAATAATTTTCAATACTTTATAACCTAGTGAAAAATTCGCCAAAATTTAAGAAAATTTTATAATTTAGTGAAAGATTCGCAAAAAAATTATATATGTATATTATATTAATGAAAAAATAGCCTATACATTTTTCTATATACATTGGGATTCGCCAATTTATTATACATATAACTTTCGGGGGTTTCTTAAAATTTTCCTTGATTGAAGCAGTAATTGAGTTTGTTGGTGGAAACAATTCGAATTTGCTGCAAGAATTTCTTGGTGCGACAATTGAGTAAACATCGAAATGGCTTTCAATGGTTTGCGGTTAGAGTATGCACTCGAGGGCAGCTTGAAATACATTGCATGGAAGGATAGGATGGAGGCAGTGCTTGAAGATAATGGCTTGAAGGAATTCATTGACGGTGATGTTCCTAAGCCCACTTCGACGGATGCTTCATTACTTGACACCTGGCAAAAGAAAGTAGCGAAGATGAGAAGGATTCTATTGGAAGGTGTGCGAGACCATATTGTCTCAAGCCTTCATGGGAAAGACACTCCATTTGCAATGGGGAAGGCTTTGATGGATATTTTCCAAAGCAGCAGCGACCATAGGAAATTAGCGTTGAAGGATAAACTGAGAAAGATCAAAATGGAAAAGGGCGACAATATTCCTAAGTATCTCACAAAGTTTGTCCAATGTCAGGATGAACTGGGGAATGTGGGAATCATGGTTGTTGATGATAATTTGGTGAGTTTGGATCTCTTGAGACTTCCTAGGAGTTGGCACAGTTATCGAGACTTTGTCAATGAATGGGAAAAATTGTCGAATTGGAAACGACTGTGGTCGGATCTAGTGCAGGAGGAGTTCAGGCGAAACACCAAAGATGGCTCTTCATCAAAGCATGATGATGAAGAGGATTGTGCTTTGGCTGCCAAAGAAATGAAAGGGAAGGGGAAGAAATCCCATTCAAAATCCGAGGCTAAAGGCCAGAAGCTAGATTTTTCCAAGGTGAATTGTTTTCACTGTCACGAACATGGGATTCTCGCCACTAACTGCCCACAGAAAAAGAAGAACAAGAAGGTTGCTGGAGTTGCAACTGGTGAGGCCCTTGCCTCGCAATTTGAACTTGATTTCTCTTTGATCGCATGCTTGGTTTCAAGCGCAATGGGATCGGTGTGGTATCTTGATAGTGGTGCTTCCTTCCACAAGATGGGAGATAAGGAGTTTTTCAGTGACATGGAGGAGAAAGATCTCCAAATGCATATAGAGATGGGCGGCGATGGACGATACAGTGCGACCGACATTGGTACCATTACCTTTAAGAGGGAGTCAAGTAAACCATCTTTGTTGAAAGATGTTATGCATGTTCCAGGTCTGAAGAAAAACTTGGTCTGAGTCGCGATGTTGGAGGACAGAGGTTATGATGTTGTTTTCAGCAATGGAAAAGCTTTCCTGCGACATAAAACAACAGGCCAAACCAAGAGGATAGATATTCTAGTCAAGAATATCTACAAGCTAGAGGTAGATGGTTGCACTGCAATGGTGGGCAACGAAGAAGAAGTGATGAGCCGGGATGAGGGCGAATTATGGCATAGGTGATTGGGCCATCTTCACCATGGCGCCCTGAAAATTTTACAGCAGATTTCTACTGGACTTCCCAAGGGTACACTTGAGCAGATAAATCAGTGCAAGGGATGTACCATGGGTAAGTTTGTGAAGACCACCTTTCATGAAAAGGAAAACCATGCTTCGGTGATCCTGGAGAGAGTTCACACAGATGTGTGTGGGCCATTATTAGATGCTTCAACAGCAACACACAGGTATTATGTTATTTTTGTTGATGACTATTCTCGTAGATGTTGGATCTTCTTCATGCAGAAGAAGGATCAAACATTCTCAAAGTTCTGTGAGTTTAAGGCATTGTTTGAGAAAGAGTCGGGGAAGCAAGTGAAGGCTCTGTGGAGCGATAATGGTGGTGAATATATCTCGAACGAATTCAAAGACTTCTGTAGCAAAGAAGGAATTCAAAGAGAACTCATAGCACCTCATAACCCACAACAAAATGCGGCCGTGGAGAGGAAGAACAGAACAATCGTGGGTGCTACATGATCAGGGCCTACCAATGCACTTATGGGCAGAAGCATTCAACACTGCGGTTTATGTGCAAAATCATTGTCCTCATAGAGTACTTGGCATGAGTACACCTCAAGAAGCTTTTACCGGTAAGAAACCGGATGTTTCTCATTTTAAGATTTTTGGCTCATCTGTTTATGTGCACGTGACCAAGAATTCCAGGAAGAAGCTGGAGCCGACTATTGAAGTTGGGATATTTTTGGGGTACACAGAAACACCCCATAATTATCGTGTGTATTTTCCAAATAGTCGAATGACTGTGGTGTGACGGGATATAAAATTCAATGAGGAGAAAGCCATGAAGTTGTCGCTTGAGAGGGATCTAGACTTGCATGCAGAGGAGGAACTGTTTGTTCCCAAAGATGAGTCTCTAAATGTGAATCAGCCACAAGAGGAGGTTCATGGAGTGGAGGAGTTCACTTACGCAGAGCCAAACATCAGAACTGGCAGAAATCGTACCACAGAAGTTGAGAGGCTGAAGCTTGATGCGGCACAGAATGTAGGAGTCCCTACTTCACAGTGCAGATAGAGACAGTCTCCTGACCGATTCACTGTATATATGGCGCTCATGATCAAATGTAATGTGACTAAGCCATCTTCCTTTCAGGAAGCAGTGCAGGAGCCCACATGGTTAGATGCAATGGTGGAGGACTATGAATCCATTGTCAGAAACAGTGCTTGGGAAATTGTTCCAAGGCCGGTTGATAAATCAGTGGTAGGTTCAAGATGGATCTACAAGGTAAAGCAAGCTGCTGATGGGAGTTTTGAGAAGTATAAGGCAATATTTGTGACTCGGGGCTTCTCACACATCGAGGGGATTGATTATGAAGAAACCTTTGCACCTATCGCATGGTATTCTTCCATAAGGACCATCCTTTCTCTCTCAGTGCAGATGGGTTGGCACATTCATCAGCTGGATGTGAAGACTGTGTTTCTTAATGGATCATTGAGGAAGAAGTGTACATTGAGTAGCCTGAAGGATTTGAGATCTTCAGCAATGAGTCGCATGTGTGCAGACTCAAAAGAGCGTTGTATGGGCTGAAGTAAGCACCCCGTGCTTGGTACACTCAGATCAACAACTATTTCGCTGGACTTGGGTTCACCAAGAGTGAGGCGGATGCAAACCTATACCAGATTGTGGTGGAGGGTAATCTTTTAATCATTGTTCTTTATGTTGATGATTTAATACTAATTGGTGATGAGCAGTTGATACACTCATGCAAGGAGTTCAAGATGAAGGATATGGGCCTCCTTCACTATTTCCTTGGATTGGAAATATGGTAGCGAGAAGGTGAATTGTTTGTGTCTCAAGGTAAGTATGCACAGGAGATACTCAGTAAGCTTCACATGGAGGGTTGCAAACCCATGGATACTCCTCTTCCTGGAAACTAGAGGAAAGAGGATGCAACATCTGGAGAGGTAGTGGATGCTATTGTCTATCGACAGTTGGTGGGTTCACTCATGTATTTAGTTAATACAAGACCAGACATATGTTATGCGGTGAACTAGATTGGTCAAGTGATGGTTAATCCTACCAAGCTCCTTTGGAAGGCAGGAAAGCATGTATTGAGATATCTCAGAGGCACATCTCAATATGGCTTATGGTACATACATATGGATGAGGTGAAGTTGGATGGCTTTACGGATGCAGATTGGGCAGGCAGCCCAACAAACAGAAAGAGCACATCAGGAGGGATCTTCAATATCATATCTACAGTTATTTCTTGGTACATCAAGAGATCCGTGGCACTTAGTTCAGCGGAAGCGGAATACATTGCAGCAAGTCAAGCTGCATGTGAGGCTATCTGGATGAGGAAGATCCTGGTCGATTTTTTCGGTTCTCATTTAGATCCTACAATGATTCATTGTGATAATAAAAGTTGCATTAAACTCTCGATTAATCTTGTGTTTCATGATAGATCTAAGTATACAGATATCCGATATCATCATATCATAGGTTGTGTGCAGCGGAAGATCATGTTGCTTCAGTGGATTCCTACGAAAGATCAAGATGCAGATATTCTGATGAAGGCGCTCACTAGGAGAAAATTCGAATACAATAGAGGCAGGATCAGGGTGAAGGATAATCCCTTTCTTGTTGAGAGGGAGTGTTGAGATTCAATAAGATGATGATCCTAGTGAAATTAAGCACCTACACTAGGTGGGGCCCGCAGGCTATTTTTAGGTGATATGTCTATTTTTAGAATTTGGATCAAAGTCTATTTTTAGCAGTAATATATTTATAGATGGTTGAGCAAATTATATGCATGGATGGGCGTCTATTTTTGGAATGCATGTGCAAATTTGTTTCATGGAATGCATGTCGATTATTGTTATCTCTAATTAGACAATAAATAATAATTTGTTCTCTTGAAGCACTTGATTTTAGTTAACTGATGTCGCAAACCAGTTAACTGAAGGAATTTTGAGTTCAAAGGTTGGTTGGTAGGACATGCTAGTGGACTTCATTGTAATTGAGTGATACAAAGCTGTAACAGAGTTGGATGTGTAGTTATGTGAGTTGTAAAGTAGTTAAACTCAGTTAAGTGAGTTAAACTCAGTTGTGCTAGTTGTAACTAGTTGTAACTAAAAATACACTAGTGAAAGATCAGTGAATTAAATATTAAATTAATTCACATGGAGTGATCTCACATGCAACTGAAGATTTACTACTGTTAACTACATGCATGTCAGATCCAGTGGAAACCCAGTTGGGAGATAGGTGAAAGGGACAGTTTGACTATCAGTTGTGACTATAGTGGGTGAGCAAGTGCAACCAAACACACGTTGGAGACGCCAATGAGGATTGCGCAGTCAAGGAAAGGCAAGATCGAATTCATTCAGGGATTGTGATTAGTAGGGATTGCGCAGTGGAGGCAGATTGTCAGGAGGCAGTAAATTGGTGCATGTTTATGCCATTTTTTGTATGATAGTGTGAGACGATTGTATATTGTACAGAGAGCTCTTGGATTAGAGTTTTGTATGAGATTGTTTCATGATCCATGATATATACATAATATATAGTGGGGTTTTTAGCTTTATGCTTTCCCGGTAAAAACATTTGTGTTATGTGTGATTGATCTTTATTCATGTATTTGCAATTGGCGATTAAATTTCCGCAAAGATTTAAGTAGAAGGATTCTGTATTTAACAGTGGCATATAATTGTTAGATCAAGAGAATCTGGCAATACAAAATTGTATTAAAAATTTCTACAATCAACTCGTTAGTTATTTTCCCTTTTAATGTGGAAAAAAGCAATAGTTTTGAATTTCTAAATTTGCAACCAAATTATGTTCTCTGTAATCTTTAACTTTATAGAACTTTTAAATAACTATTAATTATCAAATCCCTTAATTAAGCAATTTTAAAAACATTTGATTATCGATTCAACCATCTTAAAAACATTTATATTAGTAAAGTAAAAACATTAATTTTTTTTTTTTATTTGCTATCATAAATATCTTTACTATCACAATATTATCTATGAGCCCAAGGAAACCTGCAACACAATTACAATTATGATGGTGTTTTATAAAATATACTTAAAAACATATTGATTTTTTTTTTTCAACAGATGGAAAACCTATCATAACTCAGTTGTCAACCAGCAGTGAGGACAACCATCATTGGCTGCTATCCACAAAAGCAAGCTGACTCATCATCGTTATTCAAGGAAAAACCACGCCACCTGTAATAACCCGCTAGTGGTCCGTAAGGGGGCAGGCTATCACTCCTGCCACCTGTAAAAACATATTGATTTGATTAGGCTCTTTAAGTAATTATCATGATATCTATAGAATATATTTAAAAGTTTCTTGATTTGATTAGTTTATTTTCACTTTATCATTGTTATTATGCTAGTTTGAAAAAAGATTCTATCATAGAGATTTAACACTTTTACAATTTATTTTCATCGTGTATAGGTTGGATTTTCTTTGAGCAACTAAAACTATAAATTAATTATCCTATATCTCATTCACAACGTATATATAAAAAATAAATTGCGTATCCAAACGCTTAATTCCTTAGTTTAAATAGTAATTTGTTGTTTTTATACACAATATTATTATTATATATTTATAAAGAATATATAGTAATTTGTCGTTTTTATACACAATATTATTATTATATATTTTTAAAGAATATAAAGTATCTTGTTACCGGGATAAAAGTTTTTTTTTTTAAATTGTGCAAGAAGATGCAGATATGCATTTGTACATTTTTAATTATATTTATAAATGTATTTATTTTGAAATAGAGTTTTATAATTATAATTTAATAATTAATAATTATTAGATGAATGGTGTTCCAAAAGTATAAGAAAAACATTCTAAGATTATCATATTATTGTTAACTTAAAAAGTCAAGAAAATTGGTAATATAAGAAATATTTTAAAATTTAGATATAATGTGAGTATAAGTTAGAAAATCTAAGATAATCTACAAAATTGATATTGATTATAAAAATGAACAATAAAATATTTAACAAATTGTAAAGTCTTGTGCCAAATATAAAATTCTAGTTGAGTAGAAATAAAGAAATATAATCTCATCAACTTGCGATTAGAAAAGAGTTAGTAAATTCTTTATGTTAGTATTTGTTTATTAGGCAAATGTAAACTTGCGATTAAAATAGAGTTAGTAAGTTTTTTATTTTAGAATTTGTTTTTAAGACAAGTGTTTCTATTAAGGGAACACCAAATTAAGGCCTTAGCTAACTTACCATAACACAAAAGAATTCTAGATAAGATGTTAATTTTAATTTCGAGTTGGATTTCAAGTGATTAAAAAAGTAGATAATGCTACACTAGTAATAATCTAATTTTAAGGCCTTTTTTTAAGGAACGATTATGTATTGCATTATAATTGCCTAGTTTGAAGGTCATGGCCTTGTACATCATGATCCAAACATTTTGTTGTTGTCCAAAAACTCCATATAAAATTATCATGATTTATCCCTATGCTACAAATTACTAGTTTGAACTGATTTTTTCTATACATTCTCCAAAACACACCAACAAAAACTACATATTTGCATAACATAACAAAATACGAGAAATTGGATGAGACAATACATATCCTCCATAGTAGAAGCGACCTGGACTACATTTTCTTTCGTTTCAAGTTGAGAGGGGGTGGCTTCTTAGTCGTCGGCAAGATCAAGGCTACACTCCTCCTATTGTTCATAATTCTCAAATTGATTTGTGTTTTCCTCGACTACTCTATCACGAACCACAACAACATTACCTACCTCATCCTATGCCAAAATTTCCACTCGAAATTCCAACATTTCATTCACCAACTAAAGGCGATCCATCTTGATTTCTAGAAGTCCTAGTCTTTGAGTTAGTATTTTGCTTTGGGCCTAAGATTCAACAAAAATCATCTTTGCATCCATAGATACCAAAGAAATGACGAACTCTAGAGCACTTGTCCTTTTAAAAAGCACAAGGTTGAACTCTTCCTCTACATCCCCAAAATTAAGCTCCATAATTTTGAATTTGCACCAAAATTGTTGAAAAACTTGACAAATTAAGGCTCTAATTGCAAAGTCGTTGTTTCCATGCTCTCCTCAACGATCTATAAATATTGTCGAACCAAAATTTCTTGAAATGATCCTGCTACATTTTCCATTAATGTCGACTCTGTTCACAAATATCAAATGTGTAGAGGCCATAATGGAAAGATTGCAATCAAATGAGGATTTCAATGCAAGCATGGAATGCACACATGCAAACGGAATTTCAAATGCAAGGATGATAACCTCACACATTAGAATGGATTTAATAATCACATCGCTCCTTCCCCATCTGTCCTTTGCCCAATGAAATATGATGTTCACTAACCAAGTGGCCGCATTGGCACAACTTTTCAAGACAGCCATAGGTTTCCACAATCTTACAATTAATGAGGTTTTGTAGTAATGTAGGGCCATTTCAAATGATAAGACTCGACTCCTTATTCTATGTATAATGCACATGAATATCAAAGGCACAAGAAATTTAATTCGAATCGTTATGGTATTGACTTTGTTATTAAACCTCCATCATCAATGTTTAACGATCCTTGTTCTAGAAGCACTCCTTAGTTAGTTAAAGAATCAACCACCATGTTGAGATTTTTTTTAACATGAAAAAATTCAATCAGATCAAATTTATCCACTATTAATTTGATTCGATGCAATATAGATGTGGGGATCTGCTTGTCTTTTCCTCTAATTTTAATTATTTGCTGGATCACACTCTTTAAGTCGCCAAAAACCATCAATTGACAAAGTCGTATGGAGTAAGTGAATTTCAGGCCCTGCCATAACGCTAGATATTCAGCCTCATTATTTGATGATATTCTTAATCCCCAGGCAAATTGAATCGCTCTTTCTTCGTAAGGGTAAAAGATAACCCCTCTCGCTCATGCCTCCTCAATCTAATTTTAAGGTTACTATTAAGTCATACCAAATCGGTTTATGAGACCCTTTTGTTTGCGGGACAAGGGATCCCCTCTATGCAATTGGTGTATGGGACCCCCTTATTTGTGGGATAATGGACCCCCTTTTGTGTAATTGGTGTATGACACCTCCTTATTTGTGAGACAAGGGACATGCTTTGCATAGTTGGCGTATCAAACCTCTTGTTTATGGAACAAGGAACCCCTTAGTGCAATTACTATATGGGAACCCTTGTTTGTTGGAAAAGGGACCTCCTTGTTTGCGGACAAGGGACATCCTTGTTTGTGGACAAGGGACATGCTTTGCATAGGTGGTTTATGGGACCCCTTATTTAGGGAACAAGGAACCCCTCAGTTCAATTAGTGTATGGGAACCCTTGTTTGTTGGCTAAGGGACCTCCATGTTTGTGAGACTAGGGACATGCTTTTTATAGTTGGTGCATGAGACCCCTTGTTTACGGAACAAGGAAACCCTAAGAGAAATTAGTGTATGAGAACCCTTGTTTATTGGACAAGGGATCTTCTTGTTTGTAAGACAAGGGGCATGCATTGCATAATTGTTGTATGAGTCCCCTTGTTTATGGAACAAGGAACCCCTTAGTGCAATTAATGTATGGGAACCCTTGTTTGTTGGACAACAAACCTCCTTGTTTGTGAGACAAGGGACATGCTTTGCATGGTTGATGTATGAGACCCATTGTTTATGGAACAAGGAACCCATTAGTGTAATTAGTGTATGAGAACCCTTGTTTGTTGGACAAGGGACCTCCTTGTTTGCGAGACAAGGGACATGCTTTGCATAGTTGGTGTATGAGACCCCATGTTTATGGAACAAGGAACCCCTCAATGCAATTCGTTAATGAGAAAATTTGTTTGTTAGACAAATCACCTCCTTTGCACAATGATTTGACTACTAAAGTCTACAAAGGTGTACATACTCTACCCCTCTCTCGATTTGAACCTCTAACATTTTAAGAGGAAATGATGTCAAATCCTGATTGTTACACATTATAATAAAATTAATAGAACGATGAATGAAGTAATTTGAATCTCAATATTCGATAAAAGAGGAGGTAACAAGAGATTTACTAATATATTTACTTGATAAGCACAAAACTGTGTCAAGGGCTATTGACAATGGAGTTCTGGAAGAATGGGTTTCCTATAATCACCAAAGAAGAGAAACACTTAGTAGAATCTGTAAAAACAATGAAGAAGTAAAAATGTTACACATAGTTTCGATAATACCATCACGCCATAAAATTGAAATCCAAAATGTCGTGATGGAAAATTTAAATAAGGAACACCTCTGTGAACGAAGTAGACACATTGTATAAAGAATCCATTGATATTAACAAAACATGGATCCAATCCTTCATAATGAGCAGGAGAGCATAAAGTTGTTGGAAGGAGAGCATGGATTGAAAAATAATGTTGATGGAAGGAGAGCATGGAACACCTAGTGAAGATTTCATTGAAACACTAGTCACAGAGTGGCATAACTGGTGGATGGTTCCAGAATAATGAATGCGGTAGAATGAAAACTCAACCAAGTCCTAAAATTCATCATAAAAACCTAATGTAATATATATCATTGATCATATAACAAACAATTGTAACTGTTGATATGTTAGGTCAATGTGTCATACGTGGCAACAAGGATCAACTCCATGCGTAAAGGTAGAAATATATAGAGATAAAAATGTCAATGCACAATAATTATGATGCAATATGTTAGTCTATGTGTGTTTACAATTAATACTACATTCAAGAATAACAAGAGGAGTGGTGCCATACATATGGCCAATTTTTCATTAATCCAATACAACGAGCCACGGTAACACCTTGAAGGAAAAAACTTGATGTCCATAAGGTGATAATTGTTGAACTAATACGAGTATTGCAGTGAAATAGGTATAACATGTGTTTACAAATTGTAATCTATGGTCAACATCATATACATCCAAAGGCTTATAATGGACTTAGGTCCATATTTTATACCAAGACATAAAACACATATGTTTTCCATGGTATTAATACTACATGCATTAATTCAATAATGTCTTGCGATAATATAAGAGTTTAAAGGAGTAAATATTTGTTAGAAAAATGGGACCAACACTCCGTGGTAGCATATGTGTGCAAATATTTCCTAGTTGCATATTAAAAGATTGGAATATATATTGGAAAACAAAAATCATTGGTCCAATAAAACTCTATAAGTAGAGGTTGAGTAAAGAATTAACCCATATGATGGAAGGATGGAAGACAAATTCCTTAGTAATGATCTTGTACAAATTACAACATAAATTGCAAAGCATGCTATAAGAAAATAAGAAAAATATCATTATTGTGTTTTCATACACACATATATATAACCAAACATTAAAGAACCATATTGATAATAAGTTTTAAAATAATAGTTATAGTAAATTTGATGGAATGACTATATATATATATATATATATATATATATATATATATATATATATAGGGTTAGGGAGGGACTTTACATTCGAGGAGGGTAAGGATATACTAGTTGCTAATAATGATGATGCCAAACCTTATCCCGCATAGTGACAGTTGTTAAAACTTGAAAGTTGTCGAATTTAGCAAAGGACCCCCAAAGGACCTTCTTGTCGTCTCCGCCAATTTTCGTTTCCACTCAAGTGCTGGACTGGATTCAACTAAACAACGCCTCTTAACTAACTTGGGCATGTCCCCCTTGCCACTATAACTATTCCATGAAGCTTACAAATTCCTTCCCTTCTTCACTTGACACACTCGTTTTTGGGCTATTGTAATCATTTTGGTAGCAGTACTCGCAATTCCTTCAAATGCAATCTTTACAACATTCCCTGTACACAAATACATGCTTAAAACGCTAGCCATAACTCTCATCGCACGCTTAAACCTCTCAACCATCTCGCTCATCTCCTCCTGGCAATGTTCCCTTTGTACAATCTCTTGCATCACAATTGTCAATTCATGTGCAATTTAACCTTGCAAGGGGCAAGATGCCATGCCCCCCTAGTCATATGCCAAGTGAGGTGGTGGCATCGTGACCACCCCTTTATTCCATGCATGTCATGCCATTTGAGGGTAGGAGAAATGATTATTATTCTCTCCATTCAAATTCTATTTTTCCGAATGACATAAAAAAATTTATTATAATGTGATATGATGAGTTTTAATGTAAAGACTTTGAACCTTATTATTATGTCTAAGTATTTCCTCAAAATAAAATAAATATTAACTCTTAATATAAATTAAAAAATTATATATATACACACACACATTACAAGACTTTTCTGGGAGAGGGTGGGGACATTGACCTCATTTCTTAACTCATGTTATGTTAAGGAGAGGGAGAGGGTGGGGACATTGACCTCATTCCTTAACTCATGTTATGTTAAGGAGAGGGAGAGGGTCGACACATTAACCTCATTTCTTAACTCATGTTATGTTAAGGAGATGGATAATACATTTGTCATAAATAGAGATTACAATCTTAAAACAAAAAAATAAATAAACTTTTGTTTCTTCACATAAAAAATTACAATGTCATATAAAAATGGTATTGTGTAACATGGTCACAAATTTGCCTCAATGACGAATTTCTCACTAGAATCTAATGAAAAATTCTTCAAGAAATCTGATTATGGGAGTGTTTAAATTATTTTTTTGATGGCCGAAATAGATTCAGCACCATCAAGAACCCTTGAGGTACTCAATATCTTGAAGCTTGACAGTTGTAACCTAGATTTTCAAAAAAAATCGCCAGATTCTCTCAAAAACATGTCGGATTTTTTTATCGTTTTTAGAGAGAAATTGTGGCATGTTTAGTGTAAGCTTATAAAAATTACAATGTGTTGTTTTTTTCAATTTGAATATTGACAATTCATGACTACGAATATTAAAAAAAAAGTTATAATATGATTATAATTGTATATAAAAAAGGTGTATTCGTAATATTATTATAAAAGATATTATAGAATAGATTTAAATGTTTTTTGATATATGGGCTTGATTGTGGGAAAAACTCCACAGTTAAGCGCGCTTGAACTAGAGACAATATAGGATGGGTGACCTCTCGGGAAGTCATGGTTACTGGGTACAAGCCCCAGAAGTGATGATTGACGCTATGCGATTCATTTCACTAGTTTCAATCGCACTTCTTCACCTCTGTGAGCATCACCCGATGTAATGAGTGCTAAGTGGACTATTCAAAAATCATGGGAAATTATTCAGTTACAACTACCTCTCATGGAAATGGTCATAGATGAATGACTTACTTAACACAGTTAAATCCCAAAAAAAGATATCTAATATAAAGCACTGTGAAAACCCCTCAATACTTAAATAGAAAGAGTGAAGGGAGATCTACTTGAATGGTTCATGATGCACAATACTTGTTAAGGTTTTGCAAATGAGGTAGCAAGCTAAGTGGGCTTGATTATGGGGAAAACTCCCAAAAAATAATATCTAAATATAGATTCATTGAGTTTCATTAAAGACTTTATGTCTTATTAATTCATTATTTAGGAAGATAAAACGAAAAAACAAAAATAACATCAATATTCAATGAAACACTTGTAATCATATTTAGTTTATATCCCAACACATAATTTCAATGTTCAAATAAGTTCATTAAATGTCATTTAAGATCTATTGTTTTAGTGCTACATTATTTACTTAAATGAAAAAAAAAATTAAAAAAAATTAAAAAATAAATAAATAAAATAAAATAAAATAAAAAATTATTAACATTTATAGAAGCTTTGAACATCATACAACCTCAAGATCAAGATCAAGGTTCATCTCAAATATAGACTTAGTGAGATGTCTTACTAACTTTTTTTTTAAGACAGATGACCCATCGTTGAAAGTTTCACTAAATTTCCATGAAGTGATGGAGAGGTCTTCGATTCCCCTAATGACAATGATACTTTTCAAATCTGATTATGCCTTGCATTAGTTCATTATAAACCATTGCATTTCATTCTTAATGTGTGTTTTTTTAAAAGAGAAAATGTGATATATACATTTATTCCCCTTACGACCCCAAAACTATAAGAAAGGCCAAATGGCATAACAACAAATTATTAATTAGATGCAACAAATTAGTAATTAGATGCTTTATTTTCTTTGCTAATGAGTAATTGGACAAAGTTAAAGTTCACACTACAGTTATGGTATACAATATTTTTAAATAAATGTCTCTGTTTCTTTTGACCATGGAATAATTCCTCAATCATTGAGATTAACATGAATGGTATCATTTATGCCCAAACATGTTACGAGATTTGTAATCTTTCATGGGTTCAAGACTACATAATTATAATTTTTAAATATTTATATTCTTCTTTGACCTTCGAGAATGATCTATGTAAATATTGAACACTCCCACCGCGGATTTAATTAACGAATTTTTATTCATGATAATATTTATCAAGTTCCATCTCGTCAATGAAACTACATGCAAATATTTTAAAAACAAATTAAAATATATCTTGCGTTAAGATGATTTGAGAAGAATAAAATTAAAAGGATATTTAAATTACTCTAATGTATCCTTTACCCACGTGGCAGTAACGAAATAACTTTTACACTCTGGACTTGTGGAATAGCAAGCACATGGTCGGCATCGTAGCTTTACTGAAATCTGGGTGCATGTGCCACAACTCACTCCAATTTAGACTATTTTTTGTCCCATTAACTGCCCCTGCCCTCAATAATGAGAACTGAACTCTGGGGATGAGCATGCAGAATTAATGGGTGGACTAAGACAAATTCGGCAGAACGAAATTGTTTGTTTGCGTCTAAGCAACCTTACGTTTTAAGATACATTAGTGTGAGTCCAACTACTTGAGTAGATTTTGTAGAGAGTACGTTAATATAAAACGCTTAGTTTATATTAATTTAACTGAAAATGGCTAATTGTCGTCTTCCTTCTTCTCAACTAGTGGGCTTCCATCTTGTCCGTTATGTTCTACGTCTATTTGTTGTAGATGTTCTACGTCTGTTTGTTGTAGAAGCATCGAAGCCAAAGTTTGATTCAGAGTTTTTTTAAGCTAAGAAGCAACATGTACACCAAGAGGAGAGATTTTTAAGGATCCCAAACATTTTTTAAGAACACCCACCATCATTGATTTTGCTTTAATTTCAATACCTTCCACTTTTAAGTTCAAATTATCCACCTTGGTTGCCAAATTGTCCATTGATAGTTGAAGATGTTCCACATCCTCGCACAACTTTTCCAACTGCCTTGTTATCAAAGAAAAGTGGGAGCGAGCTTCCAAAGCCACTTAATCAACGAGGTTGGCTATGAGGGCCGAAAGGTCTGCCAATTTTTCCACCTCCTGATCCTTACCATATTTTCTACAAGCGTCCCTGGTTGAAGATGCCATACTGCGATGCGCTTGAGCTCTAACACAAACCAATGATAATTCCATGACCACCAGACTCCACTTATATTCCTTGATGCAAACTCTTCCTGCTCCAGCGTAAATCTCGTCACATTGAATGCCATTGCCACATCCCTGCACACTCTTATCATGAATTTTCATCATTGTATCTTTCAGCCTGCTTCCAAGCTCATACAAGTTTAAATGCTCCATAGCTAGTGGAGTATTGACCTACACTACTCCCTTGATGTGAAGTATAAATGCGCTGGGAATTATGCTCCACCTATCCTTGAACATGACATTTCTCACCACGCTCTCACAGTTGGATGCTCTTCCACCATGGCCCAACTTGCAAGGATTTCGCCTGACAGGGACCTTCACTATCATGGGATTAGAGCTTTCATTTAGAGGCCCGACAAGCCTTGTATCCCATCTAATCATACCCCCGAAGGAAATTAATTGGGGCATGAAGATCCCATTCATAAATAGATTAAAATTCATGGGATATGAGATATATATGGATCTCCTTGGTCATGGATTAGTATCCCTTGCTCTAGATTCCCCCCTATTAGCTTGTTCATCAACTCTTTAGTTATTTTCCCTTTTATGTGGAAGAAAGCAATAGTTTCGAACTTCTGAATTTGCAACCAAATTCTAAGAAACAACAGAGGCAAGTCATTTTCTATGTAATCTTTGGCTTTGTGGAGCTTTTAAATAATTATCATTGAGTCACCAAAATCATTTAGTTGTTGAAACCCTTGGTTAAGCAATCTTAAGACATTTATATTAATAATGATAAAAAATCATTTTTTTTTCAAATTTTCTGTCATAAATATCTTTACTCTCAATATTATCTATGAACCAAAGGAAACTTGCTAAGACAATTATGATGATGTTTTATAAAATATATTTAAAAACATATTGATTTGATAAGATTCTTTAAGTAATTATGATGATGTCTATAGAATATATTTAAAAGTATCTTGATTTGATTAGTTTCTTTTCACTTTATCATCAAGTTATTATGCTAGTTTTAAAAAGATTCTATCATAAAGATTTAACACTTTTACAATTTAATTTCATCGTTTATAGTGATGGATTTTCTTTGACCAACTAAAAATATAAAGTTGTTGGCTTTTTGGAGCACCTTTTGGTTTGTGAGGAAACTGCATATTAACCCATACACATATATGGTGATTCTCAAATCATTGTACATGATTTCAACGGTCATAAATCTTTCGACCTTCCACACCTCATATATTGGCGTAGAAGGACGGAGGACCTTATCAGGACTTTTCAGTTGGCTTCCATCGACCATATCTACCAAGAGAAAAATTCAGAGGCAGATTTATTGTCCAAACAAGGCCTACATATGGAAGAGGGTTTCCTATTTTTTGTTCATACCATTGCTGGCCTGGAGGTGGATCAAGGCCGTATACATATACCATAGTTGTCACTCCACCTTCTTTTTTCTCTTGTCTTTATCTACACAGGCTTGTGTTGGATCCTACACAACTCCTTTTTTCTCAAATGTCAGACACATGGTTTCTTTTTCCTACAAGGTATCTTGGCATTGTCTCATGGATAACTTTGTAGTACATGATGTTACATGTGCTATGTTGTTAGTTATGGATCTGCTTCTTTTTGCTTATTTCTCTTTTCTTGGTGATTCATATGTCAGTTATTTCACCTTCTCTGGAATATGTATATGGCACAGGATTTGCTGGAATTTGCTGGAATATGTAGAATTCATGTAAACTATTTTTACATCATAATGAAACACTTTGTTTTTTTTTTTTTTTCCTCTGAAAAACGTATATATAAATAAATTGCATATGCAAACGCTTAATTCCTTAGTTTAACTAGTAATTTGTTCTTTTTCTGCACAATATTATTATTATATATTTATAAAGAATATAAAGAAAATATTTCGAAGTATTTCGTTTCGGGGATAATAAAAGTTTTTTTTTTTTTTTAGTAGATTTATTTAATTGTAGAAGATGTAGATATGCACTTGTATATTTAATGTTATTGAATATTTTTAATTATGTTCATAAGTGTGTCTATTTTGGAATATAGTTTTATATTCTTAATTTAATTATTAATAATTATTAGATGAATGATGCTCCAAAAGTATAAGAAAAACATTCAAATATTATCATAGTATTGTTAACTTAAAAGGTCAAGAAAGTTGGTAACATGAGAAATATTTTAAAATTTAGATATAATGTGAGTATAAGGTAGACAATATAATATAAACTACAAAAATGATATTGATTGTAATAATGAACAATAAAATATTTAACAAATTAGTAAAGTCTTGTGCCAAATATAAAAATCTAGTTGAGTAGAAATAAAGAAATATAATCTCGTCAGCTTAGGATAAAAATAGAGTTAGTAAGTTATTTATTTTAGAATTTGTTTTTAAGGCAAGTGGCAACTTGCAATTAAAATAGAGTTAGTAAGTTATTTATTTTAGAATTTGTTTTTAAGGCAAGTGGCAACTTGCAATTAAAATAGAGTTAGTAAGTTTTTTATTTTAGAATTTGTTTTTAAGGCAAGTGTTCCTCTTAAGGGAACACCAAATTAAGACCTTAGCTAACTTACCATAACACAAAAGAATTTTAGATAAGATGTTAATTTTAATTTTGAATTGGATTTCAAGGGATTAAAAAAGTAGATAAGCCTACTACTAATAATAATCTAATTTTAAGGCTTTTTTTTAAGGAACGATTATGTATTGCATTATAAAATCTTGGTTTTAAGGTGAGGGCCGAGGGCCTTGTACATCATAATCCAGAGATTCTATTGCTATTCAAAAACTCCATATAAAACTATCATGATCTATCCCTGAGCTACAAATTACTAGTCTGAACTGATTTTCTCCATACATTCTCCAAAACACACCAACATAAGCTACATATTTGCATAACATAACTAAAAACTAGAAAGGGGATGAGACACTACATATCCTCCATAACATAAGCGACCTCAGCTTCATTTTCTTTCGTTTCGAGTTGAGAGGGGGTGGCTTCTTGGTCATCAACAAGATCAAGGCTACTCTCCTCATGTTTTTAAGAATTCCCGAGCTAATTCGTGTTGTCCTCGGCTACTCTATCACGAACCACAATGACATTCCCTACCTCAGCTTGTGCCAAAATTTCCACTCGAAATTCCAACATTTCATTCGCCAACTGAAGGCAATCCATCTTAATTTCCATAAGTCTAAAATTTGAGTTAGTAGTTTGTTTTGGGCGTGAGATTTGGCCAAAATCATCTTTGCATGCCTAGATAGAAAAGAAATGACAAACCCTAGATCACCTGCCATTTTGGCAAGCATAAGGTTGAGCTCTTCCTCTACATCCCCGAAATTACGCTCCATGATTTTGAAACTGCACCAAACTTGACAAATTAAGGCTCTAATTGCAAATTCTTTGTTTCCATGCTCTCCTCAACGATCTATAAATTTTTTCCAACCAAAATTTCTTGAAATGATCCTGCTACATTTTCCATTAATGTTGAATCTATTCACAGATACCAAATGTGTAGAGGCCATAATGGAAATATTGCAATCAAAGGAGAATTTCAGTGTGAGCATGGAATGCACGCATGCAAACTAAATTTTGAATGCAAGGATGAGAACCTCACATTCAAATGGATTTAATAATCACATCATTTCTTCTCCATCTGTCCTTTGCCCAACGAAATATGTTCACTACCCAAGTGGTAGCATAGGCACAAATCTCGAGGACAGCCATAGGTTGCCACAATATTACAATCAATGAGGTTTTGTAGTAATGTAGGGCCAATTCAAATGATAAGACTTGACTCCTTATTCTATGTATAATGTGCATGAATATCAAAGGCACAAGAAATTTAATTCGTATCGTCATGGTATTTCTTTTGTTATTAAACCTTCATCATCAATATTTAGCGATCCTTGTTCTAGAAGCACTCCTTAGTTAGCTAAAGAATCAACTACCATGTTGAGATTTTTTTTGACATGAAAAATTAAATTAGAAAAAAATTATCCACTATTAGTTTGATTCGATGTAGTATAGATGCGGGGATTTGCTCATCTTTTCCTCTAATTTTAATTATTTGTTGGATCGCACTCTTTGAGTCACCAAAAACCATCAATTAACGAAGTCCTATGGAGTAAGACAATTCTAGGACCTGACATAATACTAGATATTCAACCTGATTATTTGTTGATATTCTTAATCCCCAAGCAAATTGAATCTCTCTTTCTTCGTCAGGGCGAAAGATATCCCTTCCCACTCATGCCTCCTCAATCTAATTTTAAGGTTATTAGTAAGTCATACGAAATTGGCTTATGAGACCCTTTTGTTTGTGGGAAAAGGGATCCCCTCTATGCAATTGGTGTATGGGACCCCCTTATTTATAGGATAAGGGACCCCCTATTGTGTAATTGGTGTACGGCACCTCTTTGTTTTTTGAGGCAAGGGACATTCTTTGCATAGTTGGTGTATGATACCTCTTGTTTATGGAACAAGGAATCCCTTAGTGTAATTAGTGTATGGGAACACTTGTTTGTTGGACAAGGGACATCCTTGTTTGCGGATAAGGGACATCCTTGTTTGTGGACAAGGGACATGCTTTGCATAGGTGGCGTATGGGACCCATTGTTTATGGAACAAGGAACCCCTTAGTGCAATTAGTGTATGGGAACCTTTGTTTGTTGGACAAGGGACTTCGTTGTTTGTGAGACAAGGGACATGCTTTGTATAGTTAGCCAAACCCTAACAAATAAATGGAAAAGAGCCCATGAATACCATGTTCAACATGAAGCCAAGGATGGTCTATAATATCCAGCTAGGGAGGGCTCCAAGCTCCCAGCCTTGCATGTTGGTGAAATACATGCGGCCAGCCAAGGCAAACAATATGGAATTGTGTCTAATTATGATTCTTCCCTTTTTTCACTTTTTAATAAATAATTATTCGAGTGGTGCTAATAATAATGGGCATTCTTGTAATGGTGGAGTTTCTTCAACTAATGGTGGTTATGACAATGCTTTGGGATCTGATACTAGTACTTTTGGGTATGATGGTAGCAAGATACCACAGCATGGAGATGATCCAACTCTTGGGTATGATGGTAGCAAGGTACCACAACATCCCCTTGTTTATGGAATAAGGAACCCCTAAGTGCAATTAGTGTATGAGAACCCTTGTATATTGGACAATGGATCTTCTTGTTTGTAAGATAAGGGAGATGCTTTGCATAATTTTTGTATGAGTCCCCTTGTTTATGGAACAAAGAACCCCTCAATGCAATTAGTGTACTGGAACCCTTGTTTGTTGGACAAGGGACCTTCTTGTTTGTGAGACAAGGGACATGCTTTGCATGGTTGGTGTATGATACCCATTATCTATGGAACAAGAAACCCCTTAGTGAAATTAGTGTATGAGAACCCTTGTTTTTTGGACAATGGACCTCCTTGTTTGTGAGACAAGGAACATGCTTTGCATAGTTTGTGTATGAGACCCCCTGTTTATGGAACAAGGAACCCCTCAATGCAATTAGTGTATTAGAAACCTTGTTTGTTGGACAAATGACCACATTTGCACAAGGATTTGACTACTAAAGTCTACAAAGGTGTACATACTCTACCCCTCTTCGGATTTGAACCTCTAACCTTTTAGGAGGAAACAAATGTTTTTTACCAACAACCCCTTCAACCAACAACTAATTGAATTTCACTTCAATTATATGCAAATTAAGCTTATACCAATTAGTTATAAATTATAAAAATAATTCCTCATTCTACAACCTAGTATAAGAACAATGTGTGATTTCATTCATGCTCAATGTGAAGTTGACATGTGCCCTTTAAAAATATATATATAGTTAATAAAAAACAACGTAGAAACAAAATGAATGATTTACCATTTGAAATAAATATTTAGTAATTTTAGATTATGAAAATAAAATTTTAAATTACTATCTAAATTTTAATAATTTATTTTCCATAATTAACTATTTAAAATTTACATGTTTTTAATCCTTTAAAAACAAGGCTATTTTTATTTTATCTTTTAATAGTATTTAATATCCACACTTATTATGGATCTTAGGCTAGAATATGATCCCTAATTCATGTTATTATTAATCAAATAACATTATCATTAAAATTTAAAATAATTAATGTTATTATTATTAATATTATTAATTAAAAAAAATTTAATTAATTAGTAATTATTAATATTATTAAAAACACTAATTAATAAAATAATTTATTATCAAATATTAATTAATTTATTATAAATAATTAAAATAAATAATAATTTAATAATATTATTATAGATTATTTAATTTATTACTTATAAGGAGAAGGTTCGCACATTTAGGGATTTGATTCTTCTATACACATAATTGTTACACAGTATTTTGTCGCATTGAGGCAAATGATGTCAAACCCACATTTTTAGTTATCTGAAGAACTATAGTCATCTATCCCTAAAGAAGATGGAAGAAATACCTCTTCATAAAATATAAGAATCTTGGATTACATACCTTAAAAGCCCTATTTTTGGACACTGTCGCAAGTTGCATTATTTTAACCTGCGACATCACACCTTGCATAGCTAATATCTTGTGTCACCATCACAATCTTCTTCATCAAAAGGTGCCTCGGTCTTTTTACGTGGGTAAAAATTAAAAAGGTCATGAAGCTTCCTTTCTAAAAGCCTCGTGAAGGTATCTTATATGTTTCTTGTGGATATGAACTCACATTTCCGATCCCATCCCTACCATGATGGATCTAATCCCTACCATAGTGAATCTCGTCCTACCTAAATGGATCTTTGACTTCCATCCTTGGCCTATAAATACAACACACTCAAAAGGAAAAGTTGTTGGATTTTAGACTCTTGAAGTATACTTTCACTCTGCTAAAGTATCCATTGAAGGTTTTTTAATGCAAGGTTTAAATCAAGAACTATTGGGAGGAAGCTATCAACATCAATGAAATGGTTGTAACTATCCCATTTCCTTATTAATACAAAATATATTTCTTTCCCACATATGTTGTCTCATTGTACAAATGTTTGTAATGGAACTCCTTGATCATTAATTTAAATATGTTGAGTATTTTATGTATCAAATGCTTTGATTAGTTGTTTGTTGGTGATACTGTAGGTTTTGACTTTGGGGATCAAAGGAAAAACAAGAGCTACAACAAACAAAGGACGAGCGAAGACAAACATCGGATTACTAGAATGTCCATGTTTACATTTCAACAATATTCTAGGGAAAGCTTGTATATTTGTGTGCATTTTATTCTAGTATTTGGTTTCTGAACTTAGGGAGATCACTTTTGTCCACAAGAGCGATTAGCCCATCAACAATAATAAATACAAGATTAGATGAATCTATTATAATAATAACATAAAAAATAAAAAATAAAATTAAAAGTTAACTAAAAAAAGAAAAAATATATTTTGAGGATATTAACTTAAAAATGATATCCACATATTTTTGGTGCAAATTAGATTGCAATTATTATTTAAAAGTAATTGTTGAAGGAAGTATTCACAAGGCTTAAATCCTTTAAATTGTGAAACATTTATATGTTTAAAACTAAAATGTTGATGCATAATGGAAATTATGTAATTCGGTTAGTCACATTATCAATGATTACTTGATCTAAATGTTCCTTCACCTCTCTTGGATGAAGGAGAAAATTGTAATGGTGATGTCACCAATGCATAAGCCTAGTGTCTATTATGTAGTTTAAATGTTTAAGGATATTAGAAGGCATGTAAGCTTTGTACTAGGCTGGTTTTGGGTTCCGTTAGAACTTGAGCCACACAAATAAAATGATATTTGTAGCTTGAAAAATCTTTTTTAATTTTTTCCATGTGACCGCATTCTCAAATATGAATTTCTTAAACAATTTAATTAATTAATTAATTTTTTAAATAAAAAAATTGTTAATATTGTTAGCCCCCTATGAATTTTTTGACAAGCAAACAGGGGGCTAAAATGTTTTTGAGCCTTCAAGGAATGCATTTCCCTCTGAAAACACATCATCCTTGAAGCCTCCTTATGTCCTTGTCCTTTGATAAATCCCCACTGCTATTTCCAGTTATAAAGCCTCTCTGTTTGTGAAGAAATGCCCAAAAGGCCTCCTTTTTTCCCCTTATATCATCCCTTCTAAACCTTTGTTTTCATCCCCTTGTCTCCCCTTCTAATTCCCTTCTTACCCTTTGAAATCATCATAATTCCCCTTTTAAGCCCTTCAAATGCCCTTTGTTTGGCTAATAACCCCTTTTTCCTCTACCGTTACCCCTCTCTGGTCTTAAAATGCATTGAAAATAGGCCCAAAATCACTCATTTTACATATAAGGCTTAAGCCCCTTTCGGCTAGCCCCTCAACCACTTCCTCGCCATATGCCCCGCGCCCAGGACCAAGCGCTTAAGCCCCGGGTGCTTATCGCAATCGGAGGTGTCGGGCGAGTGCATTTATTTGTTAACTTAAAACCCCTGATGCGATTGGGCTTTGGCCTATAGACCTCTGCCGCGATCCCGATCGTTGATCGGTTAGGATCCGACGGCCCGACGTTAATCGCATCGCACCCATCGCTCCTCCCCTTTCGCCCCTCCGATCATGTTTGAACTGTCGATCTTCCCGCCAGATCCGACGGTTGGCTCTTAATCGCTCCGTCGCAATCGCAAGTTCTTAACGGTGCCACCCTCCGCCCTTTGCGATTGCAATCCTCGATTTGATCTTCGTCGTTGATCTCTCGAGATCCAACGGCCCAGATCTCATCGCCTCCCACTCATCGCACCAACCTTTGTCCCCGCCGATTTAATCTCCGCCGTCGATCTGGCTCCGAATCCAACGGCCCAGCGCTAATCGCATTATCGCTTCGTCGCCCCTCTCCATCTCCCTCCGATTGAATGTGGGTCGTTGATCTGGTCCCATGATCCAATGGCCAGTGTTCAATCGCGCAATCGCAATCGCAATTTTCAAACGGTGCCACCCTCCGCCCTTTGCGATTGCGATCCTCCGACGCTATCTCCACTATTGATCTTTTTCTGATCTAGCGGTCCGCAGTTAATCGCCCTCCGCCCATGCCGGGTCCCACATCATAAACCCCACTTCTTTCATTTTCTGTGTTTTCCATTGTATTTGCCCAAGGTTTAAGCTTTGGTGCTTTAGCACTAAAGTGTTATTTCTCCACCACTGTCCGTTGCATCCACAGTTGCCACCACCGTTCCTCCAGGCCTCCACAACATTCCTTCCACCCCTCCCCGTATTTTATAATTGGTTCATTTGTACTGTGCAGGGTATATAGAGTGATTAATTCACTTTGTTTGTTGTAATCACAGCCATTGTGATTCAGAGCACAGAGAGGTCGTTACAACAGCGGCAAAGTGAAACAACAGAAGCGTTTTTGAGGGATTTGGGCCTGTCAATCAAATATTTAGCGCCTAATCCTGAATTCAAAGGATAAAGTGCAGTTTGCAGACCAAAGAGCACACCAGCAAGTCATATCAGCGCTACATAACAGCAGAGTGCGTTTTCTCCAGAGGTACACCTTCCTACAGCAGTCTCCGTGCCTCCTCGAGCCCAGAAATAGTTAATTACTCTAACAGAAACTTCTTAAAGACTGTCAAGACTGCAGTTATGGAAGCATGGAGACCTGAAGACCTTTCAGTCACCTTACTTGCTTCAGAAGACAGAACAGAGGGCCTTACAGCCAGAAGGACTTCACGAAACATCAGAGGTCAAAGCCGACCTGACAGAGACTCCCAGACCATACTATAGAGTACTTACAACGATGCAAATTTCCATTAAGGAGAGTGGGCATGAATTCTTTCTCCACTCTGTCTTAATGAGATCCATTTAATGATATCATCTACTATTGTTATTCTCTTCTCCTATAAGAATCCCCAAGAACAAATTGTAAAGGGTTGTTGTTCGGTTGTTGCCGTTGCTGTTTGAGGGATTCAGTTTGACTGTTAGAACAGTCTTGGGAGGTAGTAGCAGAGTAGTTTGTAATATAGTAGGCTGGGAAGAGAAAGTTTGGACTGTGATCAGCCATTGAGCTCAGTGTATGTGACTGGTTTTGCATCAATTAATCAAGCAAATTTCACAGGATCCTGGTCTATTACTACGGGTGATGTTTCTCTTATCTTATTGTTTTATTACATTTTCATGTTGTTCATTGGTCTTCTAGCTTGCATCAAAAATCTGGCATAGGATTTACCCTTGTTAGGTACCCTATGTTTCTACTCTCCTTGCCTTTTATGTTTTCTGCCGATTGTGAAACTAAGAGTAAATTCAGCTAATTTAACCAGTGTAGCGGTTCCATATGCTGCTAGTTGATGTATGAATTCGGGGTTTGCTGCTTGGATATTCTTGCTGGTGTCAAAGCATTGAAGGTTCAAAGTCCTTCTCTGATCTATAGACCCTAGCTTTATATTAAACCTTATCTCTGTTTTTCCCTTGGAGCAAGCTAAAGCTGACCTGGAGTTAAATGACCTCCGGTCCGATCTATAAGCCGTCCGCCCCTCGTCCCTCCATCGAAAGTCGCCTTGAGCATGTCCAAGGTGTCCAAAGTTAAATGACCTCCTGCCCGATCTATGTAGTTTTAAATTTGGTGTCTTTTCCTTCTTTCACCTTTCTCTTTCCTTAATGTTCCATCCCACCATCTATCTAAAAGGATCCTTTAGTGTAGATGACTTGCCCTTTGAAAGCCTTGGCTAGTTGTTTGCATGTAATTACCTTTCATGACTCCATCGCCCAATGGATGGCACTGTCTTGACTCATCCTCTTTTGCTGAAACGTCCTGCTATTTTGCTCCTTTCCTCCTATTACCTTCTCAGTCTATGATCTCATGACCAACCCAGCAACCAACCAACCAAATAATTTTAAACCCCCCCTCTGTGCTTCATACCTAGCCTAATACCTTATTTTGAGCTTTCAAAGATATATCATTCTTTGCTCTATTTGGAGAGATCCCTCTCCGGATCCAGGAGGGCTAGATCCTAGGATCCCAAAGTGGTTCTGATGTTGTCTCATCTTTTGGTCTTGCCAATTTGGCCAAAACATGGGAACCACAACAAATATGATAAATTTAGTCATCTCCAACCCATTAAAGTTTACATCAACAAAACATTCTAAATTATTAGAAAAAACAAACAACTAAGTGATTATGTGAAAAAATAATTTTATCTTTATAAAAAATAATTATATTAAATAAATAAAATCTATATTTATTAAAATAAGATAATTCATTTACCCTCGATCAAGGTGTAAATAGGACACTAATCCCCATGCAGGATTATGATTATAGTAGTTAATACAAGCCATCATGGCAGGTAGGCTAGCCTGGCCGAAGGTAAGTGGCGAACTAGGGACGGCAACGATCGCCGTGTGCAGAGGTATGGGTGCTCCTCTCGAGGGAGGCACCATGCAGTAAATCTTGGTAAAACGAGCAGGAAGCACCGTAGGGATTTCATTCTGTGGTTTTGGCTTATCGCATGCACAGTTCGAAGGGTGGCGAAGCAGAGGAAAGGTGAAGTCGGGAGCGTCAGTCTAGACCTCGGCAACCAGTGGCAACGTCTTGCGGTCCAAGGGTATGTTGTATCTCTCTATAATCATCCAAGCCTCTTGTACATGGACCATGTTAATGTCTGCATGTTTAATGCTATTTATTAGGTGATTGTGATGAGGAGCATGGTTTCCTCGCATGGATGGGTGTCTGGGAAAATCCATGGGCTTTCTGTGGGTCAGAGACAGTCAATTTCAATTCTTTTTGGGATTATGCTTTGCAAAATGGGGGTTAGGGAGATGGGTAGAGGAATAATATGTTGGGCTAACCAGGGCAAGCCCAGGGCAGCCACCCGAAACATGAGGGGGCGACATGAAACCAAGAAATTGAATGACCAGATAGCCACCAGCCGCTGTGAGCATAGTAACCTTAGGCGGAGTGGAAATACCTCCGTGGGAGGATACCCTGGGAGACCTCCGTACGTAGATTGGGGTAAGGGGGCTAAGTCACAGTCTGGTGGTAACACAGAGAGTTGGGTTTGTTATTTGCTTATATATTGCACTAATATGTTGATGTCGTGGTCTATGATAATCTCCTTTATCTCAGTGACAACTTCCGAAATGGGGCACAAGATTACTTTAGGAGGAGCTCGGGTTCTCATTGCTGTTGCGGCCCCTATACCTGTAGAGAAGAGTCCAATGGCCCAGGCAAAGTCAGTAAAAGAGGAAGTGGTGGCGACAAATAGAAGACAGACCTGGAAACGAGAGGCGTAGAGGGAAAGAGGGGAATCATCCACTCAGGGGCCAAGAAGGTCTTTCTGGAAACCGCAGGCTGATCATATAAGGGATGCAACACTCACTTATATTCAAGAAATTCCAATCCAGGTAAGAAAGGTTATCACGAAATGGGAGGAAGCCCTCACACGCCAAGTTGCGGAGGAAGAGGTAATTCTGGAAGATGAAATTATTTTTCCCGAACCAAGCAATACCAGAGGAAGGGTATCTCAATATCAACAAACTTTGCAACTGTACTGGAGAATGAAGCATCTGGTGCAAAAGCCATCATGCACACCACATAGTTTATGCAAGTTGATTCGACAATGTAGGAAATCCAGAAAGATTTGTAGTTACTGCAGTTCCAAGTTCAACAACATAACGCCAATTTGGGTAGAATTGAAAAGCTCCTGAAGCGTCCTCAGCAAAAAAAGATTCCCACGTCTAGTGCTAAAGATCCAACGCGCATTGAGTCCTTAAAGGGTTGAGATGTTTATAGTCCTGCTAGTTTTTTGCCATGTCTTTGTTTATAAATGTTTATATCCAGTGTGTTGAAGTTCGTAGAAGGTAGTATCTTTATGTCCAGTTTGTTGAACTATGTCAAAGTTATAGACAATTCGACATTAAAAGCTGAGTATGATAGACTGAAGGTATTCCGATTTCGGATGGCTTACAATGCCTTCCGATGACCAACATACCTGGTTTCCTGCCAGGGCAGGTTGAGGCCTTGGAAGTGATTATATTATGTAATTGGAGTTGTCTAGCGACGCAACAGAATAGCCCAGACGGTAGATTTTTGTCGGAATCTGGTAAAAGTAATTTAAAAAAATCAGGTAGTTGGAGTACTTGACTTGCATTTTTGATGGTGGAATTGGATTCAACACCATCAAAAATCCTTAGGGCACCCAAAATACTGTTGTTTAACTACTATAATCCAGATTTTCAAAAATCTTTACCGGAATTTTTGAACTTCTTACCGGAATTTCTGGGTTATTCTGTGGGTTTTTTAAACTATTGCTTATGTAATTTGCCCTTTTTGAAATTGACTGAAAAAGACAGGACCTACTCAACCTAAAAAAAAATCAACTAAACTCATTTTATATATAATTTTTCCTGGACCTTTTCCAAATAACTTTTTTTTTTTTCACGTTAGATTAAACATAGACCACCTTACTAAAGAAACTCTTTCTCTACCAATTGTGTTGAACTCCAAATAAAACTCTTTAATAAAGAAAATTCCCATAATTTTTAATGCATATAAAATCATGCATAATTTACAAATATTAAAAAACAACATAATATACATATTTTTAATTACTTCACTTACATATGAGTAAAACCATCTTTATTCTATTAAGAAAAAAATATTTTTCATTACTTTAGTCACATATCTATGAAACTTTATTCTACTCCTAAAAAATATTTCCAATCCCTTTCACAAAATCTCTTGATTACTACTTAGTGTCCCAAAATTTCTTCATTCATTGAAAAATGTTTTTTTACAAAGTTGCTTATCTTATATTATAAAATAGTAAAAACTACATTAACAAATATCATTATTTTATAAAACAGTAAAAAATATATTAATAAATATTAGGATTTGCATAATTTATAAATATTTAAAAAAAACATAATAAACATAATTTTAATTACTTCACTTACAGATCAATGAAACCATCTTTATTCTATTAACAAAAAAATATTTTCCATTACTTTACTTACATATCTATGAAATTTTATTCTACTCATAAAAAAAAATATTTCCAATCCCTTTCACAAAATCTCTTGATTACTACTTAGTGTCCCAAAATTTCTTCATTCATTGAAAAATGTTTTATCATTATCTTTTTTATTTTATAAAATAGTAAAAAATATATTAACAAATATTAGGATTTACATAGTAAAACTCTTGGTCACCCATTTTATAAAGTCAAATTTAAATTTTTATTTTAAAGCTTTTAAACAATTTTTTTTGATAATGTACTTTATTTATGGATAAAATAAAGTTTTTTACTTGCATTTTAAAAAATAATTTCAAGTAAGATCGATTTTTTTGGGTTTAAAATACATTTTGTAATAAATAAATAAATTAGATACTTTGAAAAATTTCTGAAACACTCAAATTTTAAAATTTAAACCACATAAAAAAAAACAAAAAAACAAAAAAACAAAAAAAAACCATTCACTCTATAAATTAAATAATTTAAAAACCATTTAATTATCCTTCTTAAAGTTCGTTTTGATATGCAATATTTAAATAATTAAAGTAAAATGAATATTACCAATTTTTTTAAAATAAACCACTATTTAATTATCATGGTGTTAGGTAGATACGATACAACCTTATATTCTTCTTTAGCCTTCTAGGCAGCTATGGTACAACTTGGACAGCGAGATTCCGCGGAGCGATCTTAGTAACAACTAAATACCCTCTCCACGCATTGGGAGATGTAACACCACACAATAGAAAAAAGAAAAAATATTGTATTTTAATACCATGAAAGACACAAGTACAGCAGAATAATTTGCTAACTGTTAATTAAAATAAAAAAATATATATTTTCAACTATCCCGGAGCAATGAGAGCAACCTTTATAATGGAGACTTCTTTTAATATCCACCACATGCTTGCCCATCATAACTTTATTAAATCTCGATGCATGTGCCGAATTTCACGCCGAATTCGATGAATAATAAATACTGAATTGTTGTGACGAGTAGGAAGAATTAAAGGGTGAATTTAAAAGTGACAAAAAACCAATAATTCGACCCTAAAAATAGGGAGTATTTATTTGCACATTATTACTGTTATTACACAGGTTTCTTTGCTCAGCCCATCGTAAGTTTCCTAAGATAATGTAATTTAATGTGCAAATTAAACCAAGAGATTATCATTGGCACTTCTAAAAATCGGAGTGATTTCTTTTATCTTAATGTTGTAATTCTTTCTCCTCGTGATTTTTATTTATTGTTTCTAATATTATTTTTTAAATAAAATTTGGATTTTTTAAAATATTTTAATATTTTAAATATTATTTTTTTAAGAATAAAATTGAAGAAAAATTTAATATTTTTTATTTTAAAAATAGTTTGACTTATCATGATTTTGAAAAATCAATTTATAAATCATAAATGCATGGCATTTAGGTGGGATCAACGTGGACCAAGACACACCACATGAGATTATCTCTAACTTCCAAAAAAAATGAGGATTTAAGTTAAAAGGCTAACAAAATTGTATGGTAACTTGTAATTACCCCAACAAAAATTGAGGGTTTTATGCCAAAAGGCTAACAAAATAAATATATATATAAATAAATAATACAATAAAATAATTTATTAAATTTTTTATAATAATATTATGAATTAATTAAATTAATCATTAAATTTATATTTATAATTTAATTATTAAATTATATGTGAGAATAATCTAGATTAATGCAGAAATAGATTTAGTTTTGAGTTGTTGAACGAGAGCTTTAATTTAGAAATTGGTTCCATCTATTTAGGTTTGTTTCCTCTTCTTCAGAAAGATTAGGTGAGTGCAATCTGCTATATAAATGTAATGTAATCGTGTGTTGTATTGTGTGTTTATTTTAAGTTTATATATATATATATATATATATATATATATATATATATATATATTTTTTTTTTTTTAATTTTTTAATTTTTTTTTTTTATTACTAAAAATATTTAAAATTTAATTTAATTAAAAATATATATTTTACAATTCTCATATTATTATTTATTTTATCTCCTGACGATGATGATGATGGTGGTTAATGTCCATTGAGACCAAATTTTGGTCTATCGGACCTATAATTTTCTTAATTCTTAATTGACGAGATTGGTCTATTGGTCTATTGGTCTTTCTTGGCAAGATTGGCGTTGTAGCTTTCTTTTTCTTCTCTATGGTCTTCCAATTTCCTTTATCTTGCAACTCCTTCATCTCTTCTAATCCTTGGGAAACTGATGTCTTATCTTCGGGATCTAGGAGATCTGCTTTACTGCTAAATGAAGATTTCTTTTGTGTGGTATTCAAATCCTCATAATTGTTGATGCTTGAGGAGTTGTCGAGTTCGTATTTTTGTTGTTGGGCAGGGCTTTCCCCCTGCTTGTCTTGAGGGTTGTTTCTTTCTTGCTTGATTTCTTGCGATTCAGAGTTTTCTAGAGAGTATTCTTCCTTGATGACAATGTAGTGTTCCTTTTGTGCTCCTTCCCACCATGTAGATCTATGGTGATTCTTTCTAGCAGAATTTTCCTGCGAGACTTTTGGGCAATTTTTGGCTAGATGGCCTGTCTCAAAGCATCATCGACATCTGAAGAGGACACTTTCATAGTCGAGTTTCTGGTTCCATACATAGTCTTTGCTTTTTAGGATTATTTCAGCTGGGAATTTGGCGCTGAAATCCATTTCTACACAGATGCGTGCATAGGTGGTTCTGACATATTCCTTTGTTTCTGGGCACCTACAGTAAAATTTCCCAATTACATTTCCAATGGCTTTTAGCGAGGAGAGATTCCAGAGATACAAAGGAAGGTTTGGCAATTTGACCCAAACTGGTGCTGAGGTTATCACTGTTGTTGAGGGATCGAATGATGGGTTCCATGGTTTCATGAATAGCCCGATTTTTCCCAAAACCAACGGCCAAAATCTAAAATGCATTGTCTACTTTCAGAGTTTTCAAAATCTACTATAAAGAAACCCTTAACACATGGGTAAATATTAATTATATACCATGTTAGATATCATTTTTGGGATTCAATTGAGTTAATGAGTTATTCATCTAAAACCATTTTCATGTGCTTTTTTTAAAAATAACATAAATTAAATCAAAATGATACTTTTCTTTTTCTATGTATTAAGAAATATTACCATTTATTTTTAATAGATAAACAATTTGTTTATTTAAAATAACAATTATATATATATATATATATATATATATATATATATATAATTAAATTTTATAATTTTTATTTAATTAAAAAATAAAGTAATTAATTTTAAAAAAATATGTATAAAATTCATTTAAAAAACAAACAAACTAAAAAACTTAATTTATGGTTTTCTTAATATTTATTATATATATATATATATATATATATATATATATATATTTGTTAAGTTGTTTGAGTTTTTTAGAGATTACATCAGGCTTGAGAAACCATGATTTAGGGGTATCTAAGCCTTTAAAGTCACTAGGTGATCACATTCGGCTACTTGACTTGTGGCTTGAGAAACCATGATCCAAGGGCATCTAAGCCTTCAAAGTTACTAGGTGATGGAATTAGGCTTGGGCCACACCAATCCTTAACATGGCTAGATTTTTGCCCATAGAGTCTCAAACCGATGACCTTCACATTACATAATGACTTACAATACACCTCGTTATCTTCTATTCTAGGTCAAATAAATGTTATTTAAATGTTTTTGTTTTATTACATTGTTTATATATGAGATAAAAGTAAAATAAATAATATATGAAATAAAAGTAATATAGATAATTTAATTTTAAATTTTTAAATAAAATTGTGATTTTTTATTATTTAAAATATATATTAAAAAGATTCAACCTTCTTAGTTTTTTTTTTTAAATTCTAAATTATAAATATTATAGAATTAAATTTACATCTCCACAAATTTCTAATATTTCTAATAATAAGAAAAAAAAATCTACTCATAAAACTAATAACCACACTCTCCGAGTAGGGCTTTCCCTCTAATGATTCCAAGTTGGTGATTTAATGCTGATTGTTTTTGGGCCCAAAATCACTTTGTGCATTCATGTCACTACAACACTTAGCTTTGATGGTTTTATATTTGGCCATATGGATTGGTTAAGTAGTTATTGGTTTGGGGTGAGCATGGTTCAAATTGCTTTCTATCCGTGATAAAGCTCCCAACCTAAGGTACTTTGGTTGTATGGTTAAGTATTGTATATGAGGAACCATTCCCTAGAAAGCTCCTAACCTTGAAGTTTTGTTGAATAAGGTATTTTGGATGTATGGTTAAGTATTGTAAATAAAGAACATTGGAAGTTATGAGCGACCTCAACATAACTATTTTGTTTTCATTTTGGTGCTATCTCGTATTACTATCTTGAGAAGCATATTATTGTTTTATCTTTTTAATTTTTTTTATGTGTCATCATGATTTTATTGGAAGATTTGGATATAGACATAATAATTATGCAATTTTAATAAAATAATGCAAAACAATTTACTTTTATTTTATTTAGCAGTTAAGAGTTAGATTTTTTCTTAGAAACCAATTAATGGCCAAAGATCTAGAGGCAAGAATGAAACCCTGTCTTCTTAAGGACCACCAAAAGATTATGCCGTAGTCTAACTAGATTGCTTTTTTGCTCTGAAAATCATTGAAATTCCAGTACGATTTTAAGAAAATCCAGCAGGGGTTTTTGTAAATTCAAGTTATAGCTATCAAACTTCAATATTTTGAGTGTCGTAGAGGTTTTTGATGGTGCTGAATCCATTTCCACCATAAAAAACATGATTCAAACATAGCTACTACAAGATTTCTGCAAAAAAAATTCCCTAGATTCCAACCACTTTTGACCCTCCGGAGAATTCCTCCATCTCCTTAGACAACTCCAAAAATTATTCCAAATAATATGGTTTTCGTTAAATAATAGTGATGAATCAACCATCCTCAATGTTAATATTGACAACTAAATTATAATAGATTCTTCCACTAAAAACAAAACACACACTCACTTTAAATATACATTTATTAAATACTACTCCACTAAAGTTACATTCACTGCAAATATCCATTGAATGCTCCTCGACTTATATTCAAACCAACACCAAAACTTCAGTCACTCCAAATATAAGTTCATTGAATGCTACTCGAGATCCTTGTGAGCTCATTCAGTGGTATTCAAGATCGGTATTCAAGATCCCTGGTCAGTGCATTAAATTGGGTGCCCCCTTTTCCCCTCGTCACTATTCAGCCAAGAAAGAAACGAAAAATAAGAACTTTTAATATCAAAACTATTAAAAACTATAATTTTTATCAAAATTCTTAATTAAGTTTAGAGTAAGCTTTCATTCTTACTCGATATTTCTAAAATTTAAATCGTTAAACTGTTTCTTTATATGTCCCAAAAACATTAACTCTTACTCAAACAAAAACAATTTTAAAATATACCCAAATCTAATTTTTCACTAATTTTTATAGTAAATTGTCTATTTCACTTTAATATTTATCTATATTTTTAATAAAATTTAAAATATATCCCAATCTAATTTTTCACTATTTTTATAGTAAATTGTCTATTTCACTTTAATATTTATCTATATTTTTAATAAAATTTTATACGTTAAAAAATATTTAATATTTTCCATTTTTCAGATTTACCCCATATTCCATAGTCAACACTTCCTTTTGTTGTCATATAATAAATACTAAACTGGTCGAAAGATAAAACATAATAGCCATAGAAGACAGGTGAGAAGTACAAACATAATAGACATACGAAGTATACAAGCATAATGAACCCGACAGATTATTTCTACTTATCCAAAAATCTAGAGTAAAGCGATAGTTCACCTAAAATAAGATATGGGGTGGTGGACAATGTTCTCTTTGTGTAAAATCCGGAACTGTTGACGCCGTCATGGAGATTAATACTAAATTAAACCACGCCAGAAGCGGGGCAGCATGTGGAATGCGTTGTGGAAAAATCCAAAGAAAATGAACTATAGAATTCGCACATGGGAACTTGGAAGGGTTAGGGGAGCGCACATGGACTCAAATTCCGGCCGCCGGTGCCAACGGTTTCGGGACTTCGTTGCCGTTAGTTTTACGCGACGGCGGGCTGTTCAGCGTTCCACGGAGGTCGGGACTTGGCGTCCACCCGCCGCACTCCGTTCAGCGGCTGGTCGCGGAGGGCTTGAGCGTCCACATGACTGTCGAGCTTTAATTAAACAGGCAGGCCCACACATTCCAGGGGAGCCAGAGAGCAATGGTGTCTGAATATAGGCAGGAAGCACGTGATGTTGATTGGCCATGGGCCCGGCCCGACCCGTCATTTGCAGGTGTAAGCAGGGTAGTGTGGGGTTTGAATGCTTAGCTGGACGAAACCAGCCATCTAGCTGTGCGCCTTGGTGGAAAATCTGGCCGACATTACGGCAGACAGGCCACTTCGCACTCACTCATAACGTCAGCTCCGCTACTGGACTGGAGTTCGAGGTCGAATCTGCTCTCGAGCTTGAATAATAATGCTGGTAAAGCTTGACCGACGATGAAGCAGGCAGTAAAAGAAGCGTTATGCTGAAATCTTGCTTCATTCATGCTTCATTCATGTTCGCTGAAATATTTTTTGTGGAAGGTGTCGTGTTCCCTTCTCGTCGAGTACAAGCATTATGAGAGAGAAAATGGGAACGAGGCTAAATATATGTGTATTTGCCGCTCAAGTGTCTGACAAGGCCCGCATTTGGCCATTTAACCTGGCGACCAGCCTGACGCGAAGGTCGAGCCTCGGTACTTTACACGCTTTCGTTAGGGCCTGTAACTTGTAGCAGCTGTGGAGAATTGTTCACTGTTTGCAAACGGAACGCTGGAGAAAGAAAGGTTAGGTGTCTAGATATCAAAAAATATTGGTAAGCTTGGAGACTAAATAACTGGATCTGAGGAGCAATGGAGTCGAGAATGGAACAGTATGAGATAATGGAACAGATTGGCCGCGGGGCTTTCGGTGCAGCGATTCTTGTTAATCACAAAACGGAGAAAAAGAAGTAAGGATTTCTGGTCTTTAAAGATCTCTTCGAATTCGAGGAATTTTAGGATTTAATGCTCCAAAGTTTCTATCAATGCATGCTGTGTAGTCTGTCACTAAAGTTTTGTAGGCATTTGAAGGGATATGGACATAAGCTTGGAATGTAAGAAGTTCTGGGGCTTAATTCCGCAAAAAGAAGTTATCTGGCCGTGCTCGGTAGTTTGATACACTAAAATCTTTTAGATTTTTTCAGGATTGTCGACTTTCGCGTCCTAGAACTTGCCCGTGCTGAAGGAACAGAGGTGTAATTTAGTCAAAACTGGAAAATGAACTTCAAACAGCGGCTAAATTGTTTTCGTCTTGATTTTCAGGTATGTTTTAAAGAAGATCCGCCTTGCTCGACAGACTGACAGATGCCGACGCTCGGCGCATCAGGAGGTATTTCATCTGTACTCCTTTTAGTTTCTTTTCTTGAATATTGACACCGATCCTTCACGCCTGGTCATGTAGAGTCTTTGCCGGTAGATACATTGATTAACTTTTATTTATATTCTATGCATACCGTCCATCTGCAGCATTACTGGAATTCGATAAATTTTGTGTTCGGCATTTTTCTAACCTAGTAAAGTCAATTGATCTTCACCGTTGGCTCCAAAGTTTGGCGCAAATTCGATTTTCTTTCCACTCTGCTATTAGATGTCCGTTTACTGTTATTACGGTCCAGTATTAGGTGTTCGTTTTCTGTTATTACGGTCCAGTATTCGGTGTTCGTTTTCTGTTATTACTGTTTGGTATTCTCTGTAAATTATCTACATTGTTCCATGAATTCGCAGTACGAGCTTAACATTTGAAAAACTTTCCCGATAAATTTTTGATTCAAACATCGTTTCAGGCATTTTCTTACAAAGAGAATGCATTGTAATGTCTCCAGATGGCTTTAATTGCGCGCATTAAGCATCCTTATATTGTGGAGTATAAAGAAGCTTGGGTAGAAAAGGTGGGTGTGCCTAAACTTCGAATCGAGCTTGTCCACATCAATCGTGTGCTTCAACACAGATATTTTGAGTATCAGTAAATCCCAATTACTTGTGTCTTCATAAGAAGCTTCTCAACAACTGAATTTTATTTTCCTCTTCTCTGTACTTGCAGTGCTATCTGTGCAAAACTTTATTTGCAAGAATTTATTGTTTTATTATTTACAAGAATACGGTCCCAACTACTTCTCAACAACTGAATTTTATGTTCCTCTTCCCTATACTTGGAATGCTTTCTGTTTGCAAGAATCTATTATTTTATCAGTTGCAAGAATACGGTCTTTTGTTTTCCTGCCTTTTTAGCTTGCTTAACACTTGATATTTGCTTGAGCTATATTGCTTGCTCAATTTTTAGTTTACAGTTACATGTTGCAAGTATTTCTGTAATCTCCTTTGTTTTGTATATTGTTTCAGGGATGCTATGTCTGCATTGTAACAGGATATTGTGAAGGTGGAGACATGTAAGTAAACTTATTATTTTGATTTTAATGCAGTCTGTTCTTGTGATTATTTTAGGAAATCTGGACGTAGTGCAATCTTATGTCTCCTAACATGCATTGTAACAAACTTTTACTACCATGCTTGCAAGTGCAGGGCTGAGTTGATTAAGAAATCAAATGGGACATTATTTCCTGAGGAGGTTGGTTTTCTCCTAAGTACATTACTCAGGTGTGTTTGTACTTTCTCAGTGTGATGCTGAGTCCTGACTGTTATTCTTTGTTGCCTTGTCAGAAACTGTTGAAATGGTTTACACAGATGCTGTTGGCGGTGGAATATCTGCACTCAAATTATGTTCTTCACAGAGATGTGAAGGTGAGCGAAGTGTGCTCATAACATTCCTGATATCTTGTTCACTAAATATTGTGCTCTCCTAGGCTCTAGCCATCTTAAATTTTCAAAATGTATAACCTGTACCATCTTACACTGTTTTTTGTAAATATTTTCTCGTTTATGACTAATTATTGAGGGTTGGTCTGATTTAAATACATTTTGTTTGGTCCAGTGTTCTAACATATTTTTAACCAAGGAGCATGATGTTCGACTTGGTAAGTTGCATATACAAAGATTGCTAGTTTTCTATAACAATCACTCTACACTATCGTGAAGCAACATATACAGCTTGCAGTGCCTGTTTTTTATTTTTTGGATTTCCCTGCATCTTTTTGTAAAGGGATTGAGTTTTCAATTTCCTTTTTGCAATTGAAAAATGAAAGGATATAGTGAACAGAGCTTGTGCTCCTATTATCGTTTAGAGTGAGATGCATCTATGTTGATCGGGCTTTTGAAACAACAACATTCTTATCACTCAAAAAAGCATATGCAGGTGATTTTGGACTGGCAAAAACACTCAAGGCAGATGATCTAGCTTCTTCTGTAAGTGATGCATTCCAAAGTTCTCGTCTTATGTTTTCTACTCACCCATTTCAGTTCTTTTGTAGAGCACATGAAAGCTACACACAAAATATTACTTTCTGTCTCTCCTGATTTATTAGATTTCTTGTTATTTTGTTCTACCTGAGATGGAACAACTGTAGACAAAGCAGTGCAAGTGTACTATCATTTAAATAGAAATTGATGCAAATTTGATTTCTGTTTTAAGTCCATTCCTGTATTATTTTATCTGTCTTTGCCATTGTCTATCGAGTTGTAGACAAAGAAACAATAGTAGACAATACAATAATGCTGATCTAAGTCCTTTTCTGAAATTAAAGTGCATAAATGGCTGAACCTCTTTTAATACAATCTCTATCCATTTCCATTTAAAAAAATAATTAAAGTGCATAAAACCCAGTATTCCGAGGCACAGAAGCATTTGCAAATCTGCTGGCATTCTAATGTAGAAGACTAACAGAAGCATGTAAATCACATATTGGGAGTCCAGTGATAGATATTGCAAGTTTGCTGTTTGGTTGCAATTTGCTGAGGGTGTCTTTTAATACAGTGGAAGGCTAGCCAAGGATTTCAGGTGTGTATGTCATATATAAAAAATTATTGCTACAAAAGTAATGTGAAGGAATTAGAAAATCACAAAATGCTTCCATCCTTTGGCTATACAGAATACAGATGTCCAAGGGCTCTCCTGTGAAAGGAGCATTTGAACCCTTGTACAATTTTAGTCCGGAGACTTGCATATAGTTTGTACATTTGAATGTTTGCTGGACATTGATTGCTTAACTATCGAGGAAGCCAGAAGCTCCATTCCACCAACAAGAGTCCAGAATAATCTGTTATTTCTGTGTGAATATTTATAGCCAGTCCATGGAAATCACATGCTGGGCCACTGGCATTTTTAAAATCTTCCATCAGTTTGACATTTGGATCACAGCACTACTGGTATCTATGCTTTGATGATTAACTTGTTAATTGTTACGAGTAAATTGCACATGATGTGAAGCATAACATTAAGAAGAAGCAGTGTTAAAGATAAATGTTTTTGAAATGGTTGAACTAGACTGGCATTGTAGCTGATGCTGCAGATATATTATCTCGGATTGGAATCAAAAGCAATAATGAAGGATATGTGGAACATGGACATCTTCGCAAGGATGCTTGAATCAAGTTCATGTAGTTCTTTATTCATACTCATATCTTGCTCCTCCCCTGTTATTCCCATCTCTCTGCCGTCTCAAATTAACATGTGCTATAATGTCCTCCTCCATGGCAACTGTTTATGTTCCTCGTACTTCTTATATCCCTGACTATGTCAATGCTCCTTTCTCTACCCTACTCTGCCTTGCATCCCCCATGCTACTTTCTTTCTTGATGTATCCATCCCTTCACTGTATAAAGCCTTATATATACTTCCTAGTGAGCATCCTTGTTTTCTGCCCACCCAATTCTTTACCTTACTAATCTGTTGCTAACCGGCTGTGGAACCTTTTCTTTCCTGTTACCTCCTTTCCACTCAGTCTGGCTGCCTACCATAACCGAGACATGCTATATTTTCCCCAGCATTCTTTCCTTCTCTGGTATTCACGACATTTGCATGATTGCCTTATTTCTGTCTCCTTATGATTGTATCATTCTCCTTAACGTCCTAGAAAAGCATTTGATCAACTATAACCGTCTTCTTTGGTGGTCTATTTGTCTGTTTCCCTTGCCATGCAGGCATTCTATTTATGTGACCATTTTCCTCTCTCTCTATTCACCCTTTCAGATCTCTTAATTCTGTTTTGGAAACATTATTTGATTCTTCATTATTCCCTTTTATTTTTCTTTGCTATTTCTCTGTGGGATTCATATACAAGTCTTCATATCTAGCGCACAGCAGTTGTAAATATGGCTAACGTTTTGATTTGTATTCACTAGCATCTATTGTGTTATGCAATGGTATACCTCTTTCAAAGGCAATGAGTATTGGAAAACAATTTTTTCTTGTCATTAGATGGTTTGTTAGTGACTGAAGGGTTAAAGTTATTGAAGTCAATTATACATAGCAAGGGATATAATTGTATTTTAAGTTGTCTCCTTTCAATTTTCCTTTTACCTAGGGTGTAGAGGCAATTTCCATAGTAAATAAGTTTATGTAGAGAGCTAAGTGGAAGATATTCACTGAGATGTAAATGAGTGTGGTTATAAGCTTTGTTGACTGTTAGATTTTACCTGCTTTAGCTTGGAAAGTCTTCTCCACACCACCAGGGTGCACACGATCAGCAGGTACAGCAGTAGGAGAAAGAGTGCATTTAGTGCATGATCAGCAGGTACAGCAGTAGGAGAAAGAGTGCATTTAATTCAGGTCCCTACAGCAGCAGTTTGTGTAGGTTCTTGTGCGCAGCAGTGTGAAGGAGGCACAGTTATGTAGGGGAGCAGAGTGTGAGCATGCATACACCAATCTTAGTATATTTCCAATTTTTCTGCTGTCAGTTAAATTCAGTTCATCACTCTTCGAAGGTCTATAGTTGCTTTGTAGACTTCCGAAGAGCATTTGACACTATTCCAAGGGAGACCTTGTTCCAAAGGCTCTGCGACAATGGCATATCTGAGACCCTCTTGGCAGCCATTATGAGACTGTATGAGTCAGTTTTGGGATGGCTCAAGATGGAAAACTGCCTTTCCGATTTCATCCAGAGTACCATCAGAGTCAAACATGGTTACCCTCTCTCGCCGACCCTCTTCGAGATTTATATTGATGAGCTGGAGCCTTTCCCACATCAACATACCCAGGAGGGGGATGGTGGTCTTCTACACCAGGTGCTGATTTTGCTCCTTTTTGCCGATGACTTGATCTTGTTGGCTTCTTCTCCTAAGGGATTACAAAGACAGTTTAATGCACTGCCTAGATATTGTGATCTTCGATAATTGACGGTCAACCTAGGTAAAACCAAGGTTCTGGTCTTTAATGCATCGAATAAATCTCTTATAGGCTTACATTTCTACTATCGGGGCATTGAGATTGAGATCACCATTGCTTACACGTACTTGAGGGTACTATTCACAGGACCTCGTTTTGGTATGCGATAGGCACTCCAGCGTCGACTCAGCAAAGATATGATTCCCTAGCCCTTAGTGAGAGACGGTGTTTTCAGAGTCAGTTTCAGGACATCTCATCCAAACTTCACCTCATGGAGGCACTTATTAGACCTAGAGATTTTTATGGCTTCAAAGTCTGGGGATTGAGCCTTTTGCGGATAGATTGAGGTAGCCCAGAGAGAGTGCAGACCTTGCTTTTTAGATGTATCATTTGTTGTAAGTAGACAATTCCACAACCTATTATTCAGGGAGAGTTCGGTATCCACCCATTTCACCTTGAGATCATTTGCCATTTGGTTTCTTTCCTTCATAGAGTCCTATCTTTCAGACACTTAGACACTGAGAGAGAGAGGTACCCCTATCTTGCTCTTTGCTCGTCAGAGGCTCTTGCCTCAAATTCCCCCTCGACAGGATAGGCTCGAGGTTGGTTCTCAGAGGCTTCTCGACTTCTAGTTGTTGACTATCTCCCCTAAGTGCCTACCCCCATTTAGTTTCTCCCTCGATGCGCTGAGCCACCCCTTACTGAATCAACAAGTACTAAAGCATGCCATTAGAGAGGATATCTACAAATTGTACATTTAGGTCACTTGCACCTCACCTCCAACGAGCTGGAGCTCGATGATGTCCTTCTACCTAGAGCACATTTTGGAGTTGCAGGATGGTATCATAGTCTGCCCGCCTTACACATGCCGACATTGGATGCATTCGCTTAGGATCCCATTGGGACAATTCCGTGTTGGTTCTCATAGACTCCGAATAGAAATGGATCACCATATACCATGATAGGATAGGATCTGCCAACTATGTCATCCACAGGAGCCAAAGATAAAGACACACCTCATTTTTAAGTTCCCCCTATACCATGAGATTAGAATACGCTATCACTATATATATTGGGATTTAGGAGGCCAACTATGCTTAGAACTCTTCATCAGGGAGATTTTCAACCACAAATCTCAACACCTACACACCATGCCCCGCCTTGGGATTACGACGACAATCACCTCATACTTTCATGTAGATTCGTCAGACTAGGGACATAAGCGATAGGCGAAGGTTTAGAGTGCTCCAGACAATAGAAGGGTGAGATCTCGAGTCTCTTCTCAACCTTCCCTCAGGGAGATCAATGGATACCATTGAGACCAGTTCGATAATGTTGAACCATACATTAGTTCGCAGGTTCTCAAAGCACCAAAGGGACTAGCTCTAGACAACTCAAGAGCATGGTTCCCATGACACATTCGACTACCTCCCAATGCCATAGGAGCGAGCAGATACCTATTAAGAGTTTCTTCTTTTCAACTTTGGATGCTAGGAGTATCCCTTGCTCATACACCCCCCTAGGATCATACGGTCGAATCCACTGCTGGACCTCGGGGACTTTGACAACGAACTTGTACTCAGTTTGCTTTCGTTGCCATCGGGCATTAAGCTTAGAAGCCCTTGACATCTCTAGCTGTTAAAATTGGAAACTAGGGCCAAATTCCACCTTAGGACAACTCATTTGATGGAGATGATGATTGCATTAAATTCCTCTTTTCAAGAGGACCAAAATTGATCTAAAGATCATCTCATTCGAACAAGCAGAAGTGTGATTTTGAATTTATGCCCACACATGTGCAAATTGTTCAGGTTGGCCTCAACTAAAGTAGGCTCAAGAATCCCAATGGACGTGTCGCTTCACCCTCAATGAATTGTATAAATACAAGTGACCTCACACCTCATTTGGCATCATCATCACTCACTTTTTCTTCTCTCTCTTTCATCAGATTGGTTTGTACAACTATTAGGGAGCCTCTCTCTCTCACACGTGTGGCAAGGAGGGCAAATTTTCTGAGTAGAAATTGCAAGCTGAAAATTTCAGACTTCAGGACCAGTTTGACCAGTGTTGACTGAGGGGTTATTGACTGAGTTTGACTGCGATTTTTGGGTCAAAGGTTTGATTTCCTTAGGCCGCATTGCTAGGCACAAAAATAGAGGATTTATGGGCTAGTTGACCTGTGTTGACTTAAGGGTTGATTGTTGTTTGACCACAAAAAATTACAACATTTTTCTCTCTCCTTGATCGATTTTGACTGAGTTGTTTTGGGCTGAATTTGATCTCCTGATCAGGCCAAGTTTGACTAAGGAAGACTGAGCTGCTTTGAGGAAGATTTGTTGTTGTTTTGACCAACGTTGACTTTCTGGTTAGGGCTAAAGTTTGATTGCTGAATTTGACAGGGCTGATTTGACTTTGATTTGGGCAAGTCAATTTGATTTTTGTACTCTCTCTCTCTGTGCTGAACTTTTGATATAATAATAAGAAGAATTGATCAAAGGGTTTTCCCCACATTGGGGTTTTTCTCCGGCATCCGCCAAATCCAGTGTTCTCTTTTCTTGGCTTGTCTTATGCATTTTGTTTTATGTTCTATCTGCATTTACTATCAATGTGATTAATGGTTAATGTGATTGCTACTGAAAATAATTGGAAATTGTCATTGGGCTGCTAAAGGAACATTGAAGTAAATTGTGCTAGGCATAGAACATACCGTTGTTAACTAAAATTAACATGGTATCAGAGCATAGGTGAAGACAAAGCCCAAGAAAGAGAGAGAAAAGCTATCACCAAGAAAGATCTGTTGGACAAGGACAAGCCTCAATGGCTTCTACATCTTACTTCAAGTCTGAGGATAAGCTCCATGATAAATCTAACTATCATGCATGGAAGTTGTCTTTGGACTTGACCTTGAAAGAAAATGATGTTATGGATTATGTGCAAGGAAATGTGGTGGAGCTTCCTTCAAATGCACCAATTGCTACTAACACGAAGTATAAGAAAGGTGAGGTCAAAGCTAAGAAGATTATCAGAGACTCCATTCAAAAACATTTGGTTGCTTACATTTTTGATTTAGGAACATCTAAGGAGATGTATGATAAGTTGGTTGGGATGTTCAAAGCAAACAATGCAAATCAAATCCTCTTTTTCAAGAACAAGCTAAAGGACATCAAGATGAATAGAGGGGAATCTATCCAATCCTACTTCATGAGGATTACCGAAATCAAGAATGATCTTCTATCTATTGGATAAGTTGTTACTAACAGGGAGCTCACTCTTATTGCTCTTGGAGGTCTCACACGAGCTTGGGATGTGTTCAACACCACTATTCTTAACAATGACAGGATTCCTGGTTTTGACAAACTATTGACTAGATGCACTCAAGAAGAGACGAGGATGATGGAGAGAGACAAACCTTCAAATGGAAATGAGCCCACTGCATTCTCTACTCATGCTAAGAGAAAGAACAATGCTGGTCCAAAGAGACAAGGTCAAGGATTCAAGCAGGGATTCAAAGAAGGAAGAAAGGGAAGATGCTACAATTGTAATAGGTTTGGCCACTATGCTAGAGAGTGCCCTCATAAGAAGGGTACTCCACAGGATGACAACAACAACAACAACAATCGCAACAATTTCAAAGGCAATGGCAATCAAAGGAACAACATGTTCAACAACAAAGGAAATAGGAATGCTCCAGCTGCTCGATATGGAAATTGTCGACCTCCCAAAAGGATGAGAAACTCCAAGTATGAGGAAACTAATTTTGTAGAAAAACAAAACGAATTTTATCTTATTTCCGCTCTCTCTACTGCCTCTCTTCTCGACACTTTGGATAATTGGATGATTGATATTGGTGCCTCAAGGCACTTCACTGGGTACAAGGAGGCCCTCTCAAATTTGATTGAAAATAAGACTAATTTGGAGATCATACTTGGAGATAATGCCACCTACCCTGCGAAAGGAATAGGGACTGTCACTCTTCACTTAAATCAAGGTCCAATCCTTTATCTACAAGAAGTATTGAATGTACCTGATTTCAAAAAGAACCTAGTATCAATTTCTGGGATGGAAAATAAAGGCTTCAAGGTAATATTCTTTGATAGGAAGGTACATGTTTGGGAAAGAAACTCGAAAGATGCATTTACACTTGGATTTAGGGTTGAAGGTCTCTATTAGGTTGGAGGAAGTCCTTTGGGAGCTATGACTTGCGATATTTCTCTTCAATCGGAATATTGGCACCGAAGATTTGCTCACCTTCATTACAAAGCCTTACTTGATGTAAGGAAGATGGTCACAGGTATGCCTGAATTCAACATAGATCATGAAGGTGTTTGTAAGGTTTGTGCAATTGAAAAACATAGAAGGGGACCATTCTGTTCAAGTGAAAGTCAAACCACTGACATTCTTCAATTGGTCCATTTTGATCTATCTATTCTGTTGCCCGTAACATCTCTGGGAGGATACTTATACTATGCAATTTTTGCGGATGAATTCTCTCGCAAAACATGGATTATTTCTTGAAGAAGGACGAAGTGTTCAAATGGTTCCATTCTTTCAAAGCCTTGGTTGAAAATCAAACAGGGAAGAAGATCAAAATATTGAGGATCGTTAATGGAACTGAATATGAATCAAATGAATTTAATGACTACTGTATAGAGGTTGGCATTAACAGGGAGACCACTACTGCATATACTCTTGAGCAAAATGGAGTTGCCGAAAGGAAGAATCGAACGATCATAGAAGCTACTCGTGCTATGCTTCATGACCAAGGCCTACCGAAGTTCTTATGGGGAGAAGCTGCCAACACTGCCATATATGCCCACATCAACCATTGGACTTCGAGACACCCGAAGAAGTTTTCACTAGTAAGAAACCTGATGTTTCTCATTTTAGAATATTTGGTTGTCTCGTGTATTTTCATGTGCCTAAAGAGAAAAGAAATAAGCTAGAAGCATATGGGAAGAAAGGAACATTTATGGGCTACAATGAAACTTCAAAGGCATATATAATCTATGTGCCTGGTCAAAGAGAAGTTGAAATAAGTCATGATGTCACCTTCGATGAAGATTTTGCCCTTTGGAAAGTCAAAGATCTTCCTATCTCAAGGAAGGACAATGACGATGATCCAGGAAAGCAGGATGAATCTTCGACAGATGAACTGATGCTCGATGTTGAAGGCCCGATGGATCCCATTGATCCAACTCCCTGTGATCTCCCTACCTCAAGGAAAAGATCTTTGTGGCTCAAAGATACTCTCGAAGATGCTGAAAGACATGTTGCTCCTCGGGGGGAATTTCGTGAAAGCAAGAAGCTGAACAGGTACCAAGGGTACTTAGCTGCTATGTGTACCATTATTTAATCTAAGCCATGTACGATCGAAGAAGTCGTGAACCATCAAGTATGGAAGGATACAATGAATGAGGAGTATGAATCAATCATGAAGAATGATGTCTGAGATGTGGTTCCTAGACCCAAAGACAAGTTTGTGGTCACTTCAAAATGGCTTTACAAAATCAAACATGGAGTTGATGGGAGTGCTGAAAGATTCAAGGCCAGGTTTGTTGCTCTAGGCTTCTCTCAAAAGGAAGAAGTGGACTATGAAGAGATATTTGCACTGGATGGAGCTTACACCAAATGGATGTCAAAACTACTTTCTTGCATGACTCGCTTAAGGAGGAAGTCTATGTAGAGAAACCTGAGGGTTTGAAGTACAAGATCGAAAGACACACATATGCAGGTTGAAGAAAGCCCTTTATGGGTTGAAGCAAGACCCTAGGGCTTGGTATGAGAGGATTGATAGCTATCTTATGAAGCTGGGCTTTACAAGGAGCGAAGCTGACCCGAACCTATACTTCAAGGTTGAAAAGGAAAACCCTCTCATTCTGGTCCTTTATGTGGATGATCTCTTTCTGACAGGTGCAAACCCTCTCATTTATCAATGCAAGAGGGAGTTGGCTTTCGAATTCGAGATGAAGGACCTACGTTTGATGCACTACTTCCTAGGATCGGAGGTCTTGCAAGAGCCAGGTGAGAATTTCCTTTCTCAAGGAAAATACATTGTGAAGCTGCTGGAGAGATGTGGGATAGTGGAATGCAAGTCTGTATCTACTTTGATGGAACTCAACTTCAAGAAGCTATGTGGAAGTGTTGCTAGGCCCAAATTGGCAAATCCTTCCGAGTATCGACAACTTGTGGGGGCCCTGATATTCTTGGTAAACTCCCATCCAGACATATGCTTCACTGTGAATATATTGAGTCAATTTATGGTTGAGCCTCATGACATACATTGGATTGCTACCAAGAATCTCTTGAGATATCTTAGTGGCATAATCAATTATGGTTTGAAATACACTGCCAGGAATTTGAGGCTACATGGATATATTGATGCTGACTGGGCTGGTAGTGTGGTGGAACATAAGAGCACATCTGGATGTTGCTTCTCATTGGGGTCTACTTCAATATCTTGGATGAGTAGGAAGCAGAAATTGGTTGCTTTAAGCCCCTTAAAGGCCGAATACATCGCTGCTAGTATGGCTTGTTGTGAAGCTGTTTGGTTAAGGAAGCTCTTTAGTGAGCTATTTGAGCATGTGTTGGATACCACCGTGATCTACTGCGATAACCAAAGTGGGATTCACCTTTCAGAGAATCTCGTGTTCCACGACCGCTCCAAGCGCATTGATATTAGGTACCACTTTATCCGGGATATGGTACAATGTTGAGCAATAAGTCTCCAACACATCAGGACTGATGAGAAAGTCACAAACATTCTCACAAAGCCCTTAGGGAAGGTCAAATTCTTAGCCTTTTGTGAGAGACTTGGAGTCGTGTACACACCCTCCTATGAGGGTCCTGCTTGAGTTGGACATTGAGCGTTGGGAGCTCCTGGGGGCTTGGGGTACTTCTTGGAGCTATGAGCGACCATAGGGTGAGTGGTTCACCTTCCCCTACAATTGCAAACACATGTATGTAGGGTGAGTGGTTCACCTTCCCCTACAATTGACATATGCATAGGATGAGTGGTTCACCTTCTCCTATGGCATATGAGCAGGATGAGTGGTTCACCTTCTTTGGTTGATGCCCCAACATACATCCTACCCATGTAGTCTGGGACTCATGGGAAGTACTTCTCATCTGGCCAATGAGTTGGGAAATGTGGATAGGGACCATAGCACTACCGATGGATGCATCGTGTACTGTCGTACTCCCTATGTCTAGGATGCATGGTGTTCAACAATTTGATCTGGGATCAACTGAGGACTGACTTTTGTCAGTGGAGAGTGGTAAGGTCTTGTGACTCACTCTCGATCAATTTTTCTTCATTATTACATCATGGTTTAGCAGAGCATAGCAAAGTAGAGCAGAGCAGAGATGACATAGATGGTATATGGCCATTGATGGATTGGCAGGTGGAATTCTCCCTAGTTGAGAGGGAGTGTTAAAATTGGAAACTAGGACCAAATTCCACCTTGGGACAACTCATTTGATGGAGATGATGATTGTATTAAATTCCTCTTTTCAAAAGGACCAAAATTGATCTAAAGATCATCTCATTCGGACAAGAAGAAGTGTGATTTTGAATTTATGCCCACACATGTGCAAATTGTTCAGGTTGGCCTCAGCTAAATGTAGGCTCAAGAAGCCCAATGGATGTGTCTCTTCACCCTCAACGAATTGTATAAATACAAGTGACCTCACACCTCATTTGGCATCATCGTCACTCACACATTCTTCTCTCTTCATCAGATTGGTTCGTACAGCTATTGGGCAGCCTCTCTCTCTCACACGTGTGGCAAGGAGGACGGATTTTCTGAGCAGAAATTGCAGGCCGAAAATTTCAGACTTCAGGACAGGTTTGACCAGTGTTGACTGAGGGGTTATTGACTGAGTTTGACTGCGATTTTTGGGTCAAGGGTTCGATTTTCTTAGACTGCATTCCTGGGCACAAAGATTGAGGATTTCTGCACTGGTTGTCCTGCGTTGACTTCAAGGTTGATTGTTGTTTGACCGCAGAAAAATTACAACAGTTTTCTCTCTCCTTTGACCAATTTTGACCAAGCTGTTTTGGGCTGAACTTGACCTCCTGATCAGGCTGAGTTTGACTAAGGAAAACTGAGATGCTTTGAGGAAGATTTGCTGCTGTTTTGACCAGCGTTGACTTTCTGGTTAGGGCTGAAGTTTGATTGTAGTTCACTGCAGAATTTGACAGGGCTGATTTGACTTTGATTTGGGCAAGTCAATTTGATTTTTGTACTCTCTCTATCTGCTGAACTTTTGATATAATAATAAGAAGAATTGATCAAAGGGTTTGCCCCACATTGGGGTTTTTCCATTGCATCCGCCAAATCCGGGGTTTTCTTGTCTTGGCTTGTCTTCTGCATTTTGTTTTATGTTCTATCTGCATTTACTGTCAATGTGATTAATGGTTAATGTGATTGCTACTGGAAATAATTGGAAATTGTCATTGGGCTGCTAAAGGAACATTGAAGTAAATTGTGCTAAGCATAGAACATACCTTTGTTAAGTAAATTTAACATTAGTTCCTTTGCCAAACCTTACCATCTCACTCACTCATTCCTTTTTAGCAGGCCATTATTATTTTGTATCGTGATGCAGACTATTGAGTATTTTGTATTATACCACCATCTCTTGTATATGTGTCGTGGCAGCACTACCACTGGTTTCTTGCTCTCTATATGTTATTTTAATTTTTTTTTTTTTAGGAGATGCCCTTGCACTCCCACACTGTAGTCATATTGACTGTACTCTTCTTCAGTCCCATTGACCTACTATTGTGGTCATCAGTTGGACATTAGTAAATTTACTTACTTATTGCTGTTTCAGATTTCGTGAGTTCCAGTTTCAGTTCTGTCCAGTTTCTGTTTCAGTTCTAATTCAGTTCAGTTCAGGTTAGAGTGCATGTATGATCTATTCATGGTCATGGAGCAGATTTCAAGGCTACCTGAGGCACTTGAATGAGAGCTGTCTTTTACGGGACAAGGGTGCATATCGCTAAGAGGCACCAGTGATTTGCTTGATGTAGTTATCTCCAGAAAGAGGCACACTTCTCTAGGCACTGTTATCCATGCAGCTAGGGCACACTAGGTGTTGATGTTAATGTTAGAGTTTAACAGTCATTTCTAATGCTTCTTTCATTTGTCCAGATAGATTGTATCTTCCATGGTCTCTTATTTATAAAAGAGGTGAAGTGCATTCCATTGGGTTGGTTAGCAAGTTAAAGATTTGAGCCTTTTGCTTTGCGATTTTATTTTTTGCAATTAGGAGAATATAGATGCTGACCCAGGATGAACTCGCAAAACAGCACAACAGGAGTAGGTTTCAGTGTCATTGAGCTCAGCACAGGTGGAGTACATGTTAGCCAACACTGCTAGTTGTGAAACCATTTGGATTTGCAAGTTGATAGCAGAGTTAACATGTGAGGTGTTGGAGCCTATTGTGGTCTACTATGACAATCAGACTTGTATCACACTCTTTTAGAACTAGTATTCCATGACTGCTCCAAGCACATTGACATTAGGGACCACTTTGTCTAGGATAGTTTAGAAGGGTGTGGTGGGCCTTGAGTATGTCTAGACTGATTAGCAGATTGCTGATACCTTGCTAATCCTCTGGCAAAGGGGAAGTTTGAGATATTCAGTAAGGGATTGGGATCGGCCGGAGAACACTTTCCTCAGCAAGAGGGTTTGTTAAATTTTACCCGGTTTAACTCAGACAATCTTATCCACAGCACGAGGGTGCACACAGTCCACAGTTACAGTAGCAGGTCCATACAATATTACGAGGAAGAGAACATTTAGTGCAGGTCCATACAAGTGCAACAATGGTTATGGCAGAAGTGTGCCTACCTTCTTGCATGCAGCAAAATGTGAGGTAGTTGCAATTATGTAAGGGAGTAGAGGGTGCATGCAGCTTCAGCACTTGCACCAATTTGAGTATGTTTCCAATTTTGCCAATCAGTTATAGCTCCGTTGACTGTTGTTCCAGATTCAGCAAGTTCTAATTTCAGTTTAGTTTCTATTTCGGTTCTAGTTTGGTTTAACATTAGATTACATGCACGATCTATTTGTAGACAGGGTGCAGATTCCAAGGTTATCTGAGGAGCTTGCATGAGAGCTGTCTATTACAGGACGACGGCACAGATCTATGAGGCACGAACAGTTTGCTTGATGAAGTTACCTCTTATAGGAGATACACCTCTCTATGCACCCTTATCCATGCAGCTAGGTGCATTAGGTGTTCAGATTAGGGTTAGGGTTATGAGCTGCGTTTGCACTCCAACATTGTATTCATACTGGTTGTATTCTTCTGTCTCATCAACCTACTTTTGTGGCCATTTGTTGAACATTAATAAAATTCTTATTTTATCTTGCATGTGTCTAGATACATTGTATCTTCCCATGCCTCTTCTTTTATATAAGAGACACAGGGTCACATCACTGGGTTGGTAAGCCAGTTAGAGATTTCAGCCTTTTGCATCATGATTTTATTCTTTAGAATTAGTAGAATACAGATGCTATTTTGAGAGTTTGGATCTGTGTTTGCTGTTCATAGTATGAGCAGTATGTGTTTGTAGGTTAACATGGTCAATAGCTGTTATCTTAATTGGTATGTTCATTTTTAAGGTATCTAGGATTTAGGTTAAACTCCTGAATTCACAATCTGGTTACCATGGTCTGATTTTTGAGAGTGATAAAGCTTGAAAAAAATTCTTGTTTACCTAAATTTCTTGGCAGTGCTAGTCTCATGTAAATGTTTTCATTTAATAGGTTTTTGGTGATTGTAGGATTAAAGAATTGAGGTTCAATCATGATTATGCATACAAGGATTAAATGATCTCGTTTCAAGCTAAACCTCCCTTTAACCATCCGTGTTTCTTAGGTCATAGAGGCAAACCTGGTAATGATGGGAACAACACATCTTACTTGGAGATTGAAACAATAATTGAGGAGCAGTGAAATGTAGAGAATAGTGAAAGATCCATACAGTTAGATGCAAAAGGCTATGACTAATTTGTTTTGCTGGTAAACCATGGCTAAGGCGTTGTTTTTTAGATAAAATTGGCTGCGTTACTGGCCCTTTATGCAAACTCTGAATTTCTGTGAGAAATCATCTTATTTTTTGAAAATCCTTGTTTGCTGTCTTGCCTCTGGATATAGAGCTTCTGCATATAGTTATGTAGATATTGTTGATGAAAATAATTTAACGATAGAAGATTTGTGATCTATAGAAGCATAGAAATCAAATCTGTTTAGGATTTTATTAACCACTGACACTTGGTTAACACGTGCAGGTTGTGGGCACTCCAAACTACATGTGTCCAGAACTTCTAGCAGATATCCCTTATGGTTTCAAATCAGATATCTGGTCCTTAGGTGATCAATTTTAACTTACCATTCCTGAACTTTATGTTTGCTTTTTCTCTATATTTTATGGCAAGCATTAGACAGTCTTGTTGACTGTAATTTTGCCATGTATGAACAGGATGTTGCATGTATGAGATGGCTGCTCATCGATCTGCATTCAAAGCATTTGTAAGAATTTCTTTGTATTTATTATGTTCAAAGCAACTCTTTATTGGTAGTTAACAGAGATGTACAATATATAGTTTGATTCTGCTATAAAGCCTACTTTAGCATGGGTGAACAAGCATACTTGAGGCACATTTTTTCATGTTCATGTTTTAAAGGTTTACAAAAGTATTGGACGCAAAGAGTGTTTGTCCCTCTTAATTAGCTCTAAACATGACCTTTTTTTTTTAAATTTAGCTTATGAAATGCACCTCATGTTGATGTTCAGAGCTAGTGCTTTGCATCTATACATATTTGATATTCTTTTCTCAGGCTTCGCTCTATTTGTGGTAGCCTTTGTTTTTACTTGCCCTATTTAGTAGTGACTTACTAAGATGTTCTTCAATATTTTATCTTCGTCAACATTTCAAATATTTTTGTTGAAAATAGATTCCATTATCTGAATATAACAGAAGGCTACATTAAACAAGCAAACCAAATCCAACCACACTAAACCAAGAAAACCATGGAAGTCAAATGTATCTCATGGCATATTAATCTTAGTGCATGCTGCACCTGGTAACAAGCTTTCTTAAACTAACCCAAAATAACTCGTTAGGCTTATTGTATATGGAGCACTTGCAGGGTTTATAACTGGAAAACAAGACTGTGAACTTAAAACAAATAAGAGAAAGAGATCCATTAAACCTTTGTTACCAAAGACAAGCATAGTCAACATGTTGATGAGGGTTGAGTCTTGACCATGAAAGATAGTAGTACACCCATAATGTAAATTGAATTGTCTGTTCCCTCTCTTGAGTGTGCCCAATATCTAGGGTTAAATTCAAAAACCATGCAATATAGGGTGTGTATGTAGCCTTTTGATTGACAAGCTTGCATCTACAAAAATGAGAAGCACAAAAGAGTTCAACAAGATGAGGATAGGACTAGGAGACATGTTTTTCCATTACCTTTGCCTTACAACTAAGTGCCCCCCCTACAAATGAAGGCTTTAGGCAAAATGAAGCTCTCATTAGCTGGCAAAGTTGCAATCCTAAATAGGTAAGCTGCACCACTACAAAAATTTTAGCATGGACTGAAGCAAGGTTACTTGGAAGCGGGAGTGGGAGCGGGAGCGGGAGCGCCATATTTAGAAGCTCCCGGTCCGGAGCATTTCGGGGAGCATTTATATATATATATATATATATATATATTATATTTTGATGCATATATGTCAACAAAAACATGTAGAATGATGAATTAGACATAAAAAACATAAAAACATAGATTGAATCATATAACATCAATCATCTAGAAGTTATAATCTTCATCAACCACGCCCATAAGTTGGAAGCATACAACATATTGACTCTTGAGTCTCGCGAATCATCAATCTGAAGGTTTCAAGCCTTCAAAATTCAATATATAACATTTATCATCATTGATATATAACATTTATCATCATTGATTTCAAATTTCAATATCTAACATTTATCATCATTGATTCATTGATTTCAAAATTCAATATACATTTATCATCATTGATTCATTGATTTCAAATTTCAATATATAACATTTATCATCATTTATCATCATTGATTCATTGATTTCAAAATTCAATATATAATGTTTATCATCATTGATATATAACATTTATCATCATTGATTCATTGATCACCATATAACTTTCATGAAGCATCATATTCATAATTCATAATGACTTGTAAACTTATAAATGCCAACTTCAAAGTTTCACACACCAAATTCAAACTTCATACTTAAATTGTCATTAAATATATGAAAGAGTCAAGTTTCAAGCCCATTCCATTGTCAACGGTTATAAAAGATAAAAACTACTAGAAAATAGAAAAGACTAGTAAACAACAAATCTATTTTATCTACTGGCTGGCCCCTTGCCACGCCCACGAGAAATGTCTAATTTGTGCGAGCCACGAGGAAATGGTGGTCTTCTAGTACTCTCAGGAGTACCATGACCATGACTAGAAGGTGGATGCTGAATTTGCAAAGGAACAATAGTTTGATATCGAGAACTGGCACTGGCACTGGGACTGGCATCCGCACCCGCACTGCTACCAATAGATGGTGGGACTGGCCCTGTGTGTGGTGGTGTTGCTGATGCTTCATCATCATCCCTAAAAAGTTCTGCTTCCAATTCTTCCATATGTACCGTGCCGTCCTCCAAATTATCATCCTCTAGGTTGTTGTCCTAGACTCTGTATGATGGATCCTCATTTGCCCGATCACAGTAATGGCTCAACAATCTCAAGTTGTAATGCACATAAACCAAGCTTTTAGAGCGGTTTTCATTCAGCGTATTTCTTCTCACATTATGTATGAAGCTGTAGGTGCTCCAACACCTCTCTGCAGAAGAAGTGTTCACAACCTGTGAGAGAACTTTTTTTGCCAACTTTGCAAAAGTCTCATGTCGCCATATGCTTCCCACCATGTGAGAGCATCAAATCTGTCTCTGTCTTCCATTGCATGGAAAGAACCAAAGTTAGCAGTGCAACTGAAGTATTTGCCTAATTCAAGGCGCAATCTAGCACACTCCTCCCTGTCGGGTACCAACTTGTCTAATGCCTTCATGTACCCCTCTTGTACCTCTAGATCTGTGTGAGGTTTCATCCTAACCCCACCTCTAGGTGCAGGTTGGCCCAACCAAGATGGAGAGTAATATTTTGGCGTAAGGATATATGCCAAGGCATGTAGTGGAACATTGAGTTTATTCCACCGTGCACACACATAGTCATGAATCATAACATACAAGTTGGGATCATTATCCTTAACAATATCTTTTATTTAGCCCAACATGCTGTCCATCTGCTCATAAACCTCCCCAATCACTGGTTTATCTGTATCTGCAAACCGAATCATGTGATAAATGGGCTTGGTGAAATTCAAAATTTCCCTCACACGTGCCCAAAACAAAGGGTCAAGGGCGGTCTCTTCCACATGTTCGAAACCTTGCCTGTCAACTATTGTCGCTGCCCTGTCCTTTAATACCTGCCAGTGTGGGCTTGATACCATTGCAGCCAATGACTCTCTTACCTTCAAAAGGCGCCTGAAGGTGAGGTAATAACTAGCAAATCTAGTCTTTGCTATCTTCAACAACTCCAATTTGGAGTGAGTACGGAAAAGCCCATGGGTATTGCTATGATTTGTAATAAATTTTATCATTTTTTTACTTCTCTTGTACAAATCACCAAGCCATTTGAATTGAGGTTGTTTGTTTTTGATGATATCATGCATCAAAAGGTTCATTGTGTGAACCAAACACCCAGACCAAAAAATGTTGGGGTATTTATCCTCAATAATTGCTCCTGTTGCCTTACAGTTAGCAGCATTATCAGTGATGACTTGTATGACATTGTATGGCCCAGTCTTTTCAATTATATCAAGTAATGGTTCTGCAATGTTAATGTCGGTTTTGAATTTGTCTAAATAATCATATGCTGACAGGAAGATTGCACCACTAACCGACACAGCCAAAACACTTATCAATGGCTTTCCTTTTACATTGGTCCATCCATCAGAGACAATGGACACCCCTTGCTCATTCCACGAATTTGTCATTCTAGCCAAAGAATGGTTTATTTTAGCTTTTTCATGATCAAGACCCACGGTTCTGGCCTTGTCATACCCAGGGCTCTTGTATCCTTTGGGGGCATCATTAATGGTAGAAACCATTTCATGCCAATAAGGTGGGCGAAGAACATTGAATGGCACCCCACATGCATATAGAAACCGATAAACTTTTGAATCCACATCATTCCTACACCCTTCGTCCAGGAAATCAGATATGGTTCTACGCCTTAATCCAGATGTGCCACTGCCTCGATAACCACTGGCATGGGTGGAAGTTGGACTTGTTTGTCCACGACGTGATGGGCCTGAATAAGAATCAATGAAACCCCTAGATCTTTTAGATCTCTGTAGGGCAGCCTCCTCTTCCTTTTTATATTTCTCTCTCTGTGTTGTTGGCACACTAGTACAAATTTTGATTCCTATATTTTTTTCTCCATCCCCTGGCATTTTCCCACAAAGGTGCCTTCTTGCACGGGTGTATGAACCGTGGTATTGTTTATTGCAATGGGGGCAAATAAATTTAGTGGTTCCACCACCTTTCCCTCCTTCCTGTTTCTGAACATATTTCCACAAAGGTGTCTGAGTTTGGTCTTGTCTAGTTGGGAAATCTGTGTCCTCATGTTCTCCACTCCCCACTTCCTCCTCAACATAATCCTCCTCCTCTTCAGGATTTTCTTCAAATCCACCATAACCCTCCTCTTCATCCTCCTCTTCTCTAATTTGCCTCTTTCTTCTACTACTCTCCAACACCATTATTACAAAGAAAGGAACCAACATGAGGAAAATCCCTAGCCATATAGCCATGATGTTTCAAGTTTCAAGTTTCTAGCCTGCAAAACAAATGGAGAAATGCCAAATGGGAATAGGAAATGCAACATAGGAAAAAAACAATTCAATTTTAAGTTTTAAAAACAATAAAATGCAACATTCAAGAAAAAAATCAAGTTTTCATTTTTAAACAACTTACAAATTCATCCTAGAAAATACAAAATTAGATTAGAAGACCTACCTCTTTCTTGCAATCCTCCTGTTGCCTTGCAGCTTGCTCCTTGCTCTCTCCTTGTCACTTTTGCAGCTTCGCTCTCAAGCTCTCCTTCTTGCTCCTCTTGCTCCTCTCACTCTCTCACTCACTCAACTAGAAACAATAAACAAAATGAGCCTCCCTCCCTCTTATAGACAAATCGATTTTTTCAATAAAAAAATTTCTCGCCGGCGGGAAACGTTTTTTTGCCGAGGAGCGTTCGGGAGCAAACGCTCCCCAAGCGCTTCCGGAAACGCTCCCGAAAAAGCAGGGAGCGTTTTTACAGGGTCGGAAACGTGCTCCTGAAAACGCTCCCCTCAGGAAGCGTTTTCGGGAGCGCATTTCCGAGCGCTCCCAAACGCATTTCCAAGCGCTCCCAAAACGCTCCCGAGCTCCCAAAACGCTCCCGAACGGAGCGCGTTTCGGGAGCGGGAACGAGGGGGGGGGGGGTTGAAGCTTCCTCGCAACCCTGGACTGAAGAGTAAATCCTAATTGCCACCTCAAGGAAACTCCACAAATTTTGCTCAATGAATCCTATACATAGAGTAAAATTGTAGTGTCAAGTTATTTTCCCAAGGTATGAAAACTCACACAAGGTCCCCTCTGTTTGAGCTCGTGGAACATTGACACCCTCTCTTGAGGGGGACCTCTTACTCCTTGCATTTTGCCTCCCTATATTAACATGGAAGAAAATCATTGTCTAGGGCTTCCAGTAGCAAGAAACTCTTAGAGACTTGAGACTTAGTTCCTAGACACTGTTGTACCCACTCTAATTAACACTTTTATATTCAACAATAACTTTTATCGATTACAAATAATATGGAATAATTACATGCTATAGTTGTCAAGCACCAACCATCATAGTTGTCAACCAAGATCAATAAGTTTAATAGTGAAATGCACCACCTAAGTGTATAGATATCAAATTGGTGCATTAAAAATCCAAATACTGGTGGTCAAATCCTAGTCATGATTATCAGGACCCCAACCATGTTTAGTGTACCCATTGGGGTTCACAATAGGGTACTTGTTTTTCGACATGTCTTTATCATCCACGCTTTGGCTATTTTGTCCTTACTTGTAGAGGTGGTAAGATCTATTGAGTGTGCCTCATCTCATAGCCTACACACTGCCACTAGGTTGTGGTAAGACCGGTTTCGCTTCTTTCCCTTTTTACACACAAAGGCTTTCTATAGGGACACTTCGTTCATTGTATAAGGCACATTGCCTCATGGTAATAAGGTTGCACCTGTGTTACTGGATCCACACAGTCTTGATGATTAGCTCACCTTAGCGTTTCAGATACGAATATGGATACAAATCCATGTAGGATCCGCCACTTATACGGATCCTTCAAACCCGGAAACATATCCCATGCTACTGAAACGAATCTTGTGCCAACTAGCCCTCACACACTAGGTCCCGAGCAAATAACATTAGAGTTTTTGGTTTATTTTTTTTATTTTTTGAGGATATTTACCACCTGTTTGAAACCATGAAAACAAATACTCTATTTATATTTTTAGTTATATTACTTATTAGTAATCTGTAGGCTGTATAGTCATATAAGTATGTTGTTTATTACCTATAGGTTGTATAGCACATAATAATTCTAGTAGGAAAGGTCTGACACATCAAAGTTTTAACTTTTAATTTTAGATAATGCTAACACTAAAGCTTTGAGAAAATGCATAGATAATCATATATAGTGCACAAAGGATGGTTGTTTCATTAATAATCTAATTAGATTAATCCCATCCAACTCTAAATGAGGAGTCCTCTTAGACAATATGATACATAGACTATAGTAAGTTCCCAAATAGTGTATAATATTCATTTACCATTGTAACTAGATGGGAATTTTTAGATTTTGAGGCTAATTTCAAGGAAGATGACATGTTGATCATGATGTAAAATTGAAATATTCAAATGTTGAGCATGTAGACCCATTTTTTGACATGTAGTCAGACCTACTAAACATCATCATGTCCATAGAGTGGTCATTGATGAGATAATTTTGTATTTACAATTATCCTTTTTCTATAAAACATGAGACATCATGATTTCAGTTTTTTAGATTTATAAGCTATCTAATGATTTCTGTCCTAATGTTTGAATTCTTTAATGGTTTTGATTTTTAACTTTGAATATGCTTTTAAAAATATATATATATATATATATATATATATATATATATATATATATTATTGTATTTTTTGTACATGGAGTTTCCCGACCGTATCTGGATCCTGGTTTTTCAAAAATTTGGTGGATCCATATTTAAATCCGAATCCGGATCCGTATCTGTTTCTGTTTCCTGGTAACTTAGGGTTGCACTAGTTCTCTAATTTCATTACCATTCAATGGACTTGGATTTGCATCTCCATGGTAGAATTGGACAAAAAGATGAAAATGCTAGTGAGAGGGAGAGACTATCAAATATGTAACATCCATGCATAGCATGATTTTCTTCCCTCCACAATAAATATATAGTTTCATTTCTTAAGTTTTAACTATGCCATGTAGTATAGAAATCAGAAAGAAAGGCATAATCTCCTTCAGCCTTATATCAACAAACAAGGGCTATTTCATTTGGGAGTGCACAAATTCTCCACCAAGTGCCATTACACTTTGACTTCTGTATAAAAGAAAGAACGATGGAAAATGATTTTGTTGTCCTTATTACAAAAAGAAATATAGAGGGAACATTGCCAATCTTGGCTAGTTGAGATTTAGTGGCCAATTCTTGAAAGCTAAGAAAATAATGACTTTCTTGTTTATGTTCATTGTGGCCCTTGATTGAGGTTGGCATAATCAGACATCTATAGGTAGCAGAGGGAGAGAATCTTGTGACAGGTGTGGACCAATTCCAACACTGATCTTTCTGTTAGAAAAGATATGGAGAACTATTCATTGCTAATTGTAAAAGGTACAGAGAAGAAGAATGTAGGTGCAGAGTTGGCACAAGCACACCAACACTATCTCTAATGTGGTTCAGTTCTAGTAGACTAGAAATTGTGGTGGCGTATTTTGGTGTAGGGTCAATTGTGCATTGCAGCTGACATGATACAGTCTATTCATGTGGAAGTGATTGCTAGGCAAAGATTGACTTGGTAAAATAGACCTGGTCAACTTTGATCACTCATCACTTGGGTGAGTGCTAGATTTTATGGAGAGGGTATGGAAGATTTGGTCAAACTTGATCACTCCAGAAACATTTTTTTTTAATGGAAAAATTCATGATTTATATTCAAGGGTGAGAATGGAAATGACATTCGTTATGTGCTCTAGGCATGTATAGAAAAAAAATGTGGAAGTAAAAGGCTCCCTTCTTTACTGACAATACATATGAATCAAAAGATCATAGCTCGAAGTAATAAGCTCCCGAACATTCTATTGTGGAGATTATCCTAAAACAATAGACCTTTTAAAGTAAATCTCATGACAGTCTTGAGACAATTACATATTGATTTGAAGATAAAAAATAGCAAAAGATAGAGAGAATGACTCCTCATAACTAGTCTTCAAACCATAATGGTGGGGATCTTGACGGTGTCAATGTTCCAAAGATAGATTCTTCCAAAATAGATAGTCTACCTTCAACCTGCTGTCCTTCTTTTGAAAGGACATAATTGAACATATTGTGTTCACGATATACATGAGTGTATGATATGGCCTCAAACAAGGATGATACCTCTTTTAATTGATTTTCCAAATCTTCCAGATGAACGTAGTGAATTTGAATCTCTCTTTTAAACCATTAAATAACCAATGATGAATCCCCATGTATCTACAGTCTCTACAAGCTCCCAACCCCTTTGTACATGGCTATCTTCAAAAAATAGATGAAGGGTCATCATTTCAACATAATTGTTTGATGCAGTTCCTAGCCCAGACTTGATCTAATGAAATGCATGGTATATAGGAATAAACAACCTCCTTGTTTAACTGGCACCTCCTTGGATTTCTCAACAAACGTGTCTGTGTCGGACACTTGAATTTTCGTGTCCTGCGTGTCAGGTGACTTAGGTGGTAACACGATCAATATTTTTTACATTTTACATGTAAAGCATCAAGGTTGTTACTATTTAAAGGTCTGTTTCTAAAACACTTCTTTCACAGATTTCAAGAGTTATCTAGAATAAGATTGGGCACCAAACTCCTGAGTTTGTCATTATTGCTGTGTTTAACATCATTTCCTGAAAACAAATCGATGCCATAAAGGTCACAATGACTAAGTCTTAAAGGAGCTTTAAATCACCTTAAAACTACGATTTCTGGAATAATTTCAGGATGAAATGGAATTCAAAATCGTATCTATGGAAACTCATGCAAAGTTTAGAATCCAGATTTGAATTTCATTTCTAGTTGAAGCAACTAATTGAATGGTAAGAAGTTGTAATTGAAATAAACTCACGGAAAGTATCTCATTTTTATTTGTTCTGCAGAGAACAATTGACATTGTGTTGATAAAAGGATTGAATATATTGAATTGACTGCCAACGGCACCTTAAGTATCCTTTATCAAATACAATGGCACAGCATAGTCTGGAAACATACATGGTTACAATTGAAATAGACAAATTTGTTTGATGACATAATTGCTAGTTACTATGAAGAATTTATGGTATCTCTTGGTTACCCTATTTGCTTAATAGACTGCAGATATGGACAGTTTTGTGCACCTTTTATTCACAGCAGAACAACTCAGATAATAATATAAATAAGATTGATACATCTTGTGGATATGAACTAATTGCTTATTCATAAATCTAAGTAGCATCCTGTGAATCAAATGAAATGGTCAGATCCAAAACGCGTTTAAACATTATTTTTATTGCAGTAGTCTATCCATAACAACACTGTTGTCATACTCCAAATCTTTCTATTGTGTCAATCTTAATTATTATATCAGCAGGTACAAGCATTCTTGGAAAATCCATCTTAAACTAACAATCTGGATTAATCACAATATGTAAATTCATGTCAACCTAAAATAACTTGGGATCTCGTTCAATTTTTCCTTTTGAGAGTGCTTTGAAATATCATAGTTCATAATCGATAAACCATAACGATTGGCTGTCCTGAGTACATTATGGCAATATGCAGGGTTATGACACTCTTTCGTGAATAAGATATGGGGGGGTATTTTAAGTAACTAATCTGTCACAGACACACACACATTGTCATTGGGCAGCAAGATATTTTTTGACTTTGAATCTTGATCGAATGTATGGTTATGAATTCATGCCAACGTGTTCGATACATATAATTCGGTGTTTCTGGATAACTTACTATGATATTCAGACAGCCCTTTGATTCAGCATTATTTTGACTCTAAATTGTGAACAAACACTTTGACATATTTAACATCATTTGGATACTGCATTAGCTGAAGACATATTCACATTTTCTTCTATAACATCATTTGGATACTGCATTAGCTGAAGACATATTCACATTTTCTTCTATAACTTACTATGACATTCAGACAGCCCTTTGATTCAGCATTATTTTGACTCTAAATTGTGAACAAACACTTGGACATATTTAACATCTTTTGGATACTGCATTAGCTGAAGACATATTCACATTTTCTTCTGGGATTGGTCTGATAACTCATTTCTATGGGTGAGTTGATCTGGTAAAGTAATTAATCTGAGCTAATTTATCTCCCACTCCAACTACAAAATTTGGCTAGATTGAACTATAGAGATTCCCCCCTAGGCTAGGGTAGCTTAATTCCCTTAGTCTGAAGTGTGGGGCAAGGCTACCAAGGTGACAGTGGGTAGCTTGCCTGTGGTGTGTCCAGTCTTTCTCATTGAGGTTACGACTTTTTCTCCTGGGGTAGGGTTTGAGTGATAAGACTAAGGTAGAACTAATGATGAAGGTAGGTCAGCTTGGTTCTATCTTGTTCTCTTGCTAGGTGGGAAGAAATATGTATGCATTTGTTTGCAAAAGGCTATCTTTTGGTTAAGGATTCCCCAAATTAGATGTCTTAGCATACTTGCTTTAATTTCTGCTTTAATAGAGCTGAGGAAGAGGATATCAGATGCTATTGCATATACCTTTCTGCTTTTGTTTTCAGCGTTGTAAATATTTCTATGTTAATATAAGAGGTATTTAAAAAAACAATCTCTGTTTGTTTTACAAAAGAAGATTAATCAGGACAGTCGGGAAGGCAACACAATTATATGGGAAGTAATGCTGTGAACCTTGAAAAACTGAAGCCTTCAAGCTTTCTATGCAGGAAAGGCTTTACACCATGGTTTACAGAATATAAAACGAATGTTTAAAACTGCTTGCTATTGAGGCACACTTATGTCTATTTTTGCTTGTCAACCAAGTCTGACTTCTTCTTTAGATGATATAAAAGTGCTGCAACAACACTTTGATCTTAGATAACTTCGTAAATTTTCATGTTTGATCTATCAAATGACTCAGAGATGAAATTATTATGTCCAGTGTCCACTTATAGAATTTCCAAACTCTAGAATCCGAGCAATACTAAGCATTTCTTAAGACAATAAAGCGAAGGAACAAGCAGCATTGCCTTAAATCCAATAGTTTTGCAATAAGATGATACCAGCATAGCAGTTCAGATCACTGGAATCCTGTTCTAGAGGTAAAATATTGACTGCCATTGGCAGAGCTGATGTTAGTCTTGCTGGGAATCATCTATTTGGAGCTTCCAAATATGGTCTTAATTGTGAAATATTTCGAAGTTCTATAAGCAGGCATTGTTGTGAGAGGTTAAAAAATTTAAGTAGTGAGGAGAACAATTTTTCCTTATTGAAACTTGCTATGAAGTTTCCTAATGGTAGAAGTCAAATTCTAGTGTAAAACTTATTGACCTGAAAACTCAAGCAGTGGGCCAGTGAAAATACATCTTGACAACTTCAAAGCATTTCAGTTAGTAGCTATCCAAATGCTTCAATGTATATTGCAGTTTACGAAAGGTTAATGCATATGTTATGCTAATGCTGGTTACAATAGAGGAGCTCCCTTGTCAAATATGGTGTGTCTTTACTACCAAGAAATTAGACCTCAATTTAATGTACACTAGACAACTAACTGTACTGATAGTTAGCAATGTCCGTAATGTATCTTTTTGCATTTGTGCTAGGTTGTTCTTCTGCTGCTTCTTGCATGGAATGTTAGCAAATAATGTAAGCCAAACTTATGTATTTCTCTAATACCTTTTTTATTGTTGGATTCAGGATATGGCAGGACTAATAAGTAAGATAAATCGTTCATCTATTGGACCATTACCTACTGTGTACTCCTCTTCTTTGTAAGTGGCATATTTCACTTTGGCTCTAACTGCCTCTGCTAGACAGGGACTTTGTCATCATTTCATGAAATTGAGCCTTCTATATCTCTAAGTCATAAGATATAAAGCTTTTTCTTACATATTTGACTCAATTTGGTTAAATAAGATAGTTATCATGCATTTGGCATGCCGATTTTTAATAGGAAATAAAGTACATAAATAAAAAGCTTCTTTTAATATTTCAAATCAGGTTCATGGTAAAAGTCAATAGAAGTTAAAGACATTATTAACTAAGAGATCAATTGTAGACATTTAAATGTGCAAAAGCATGTGATATGTGATATGTCGTAGTTTATTTATCATCCTTGCTACTATTAGGTAAGAACGTTGCATTTCTTATAACAATTTCTTTCCCTTAATGTGGTCATTGTTGGAATTAATGGAGAAAGATAGACTTAGATTGTTGTTATGATGAGGATAGGTTTTAGACTCTAACCTTAGTCCTCAGATCCTAATATCTAGGGAGTGGTTGAAACCATCTTGTTAGTGTGAAAGCCTATATATTTGAGGCTCATCTGACTCAATAGTCAGTGTTTGTATGGAGTGTTTGTACACTCTCCAGGTATCTCACTTGGAGAGCCATTTAGTTAATAGTTAATAGATTCAGTTTTTAACATGGTATCAAAGCTTCAGGTAGAAGCTGGACGAATTTGTCTGTCCATAGAGATTGCGCTAAGTGGTGATTGCATGGCAGCATGGCCGTAGTCGAGCGCTGAGGAAAATAGCGGTGGAGGAATTCTGGCTAGAGTCTGGGCGGAGGTGTATTGAGACTGCGAGAGGACCGAGTGGTAGCGCAAAGGAGATCGTGTTATTGTTGAAGCTGTTACTGATCTCTGCTTACTGTATTCGATACACCGGCAGCGGAATAAACGTGGACCTGTGGGAGAAAAGCGTTGATCCAGTGAGAGCCTTACATAGATTTTTAGAACTTGGCCTAGCACTGCGTGGCATCAGGATGGCCGAAACCGCGTGGAGGCCGTGAAGGCTGAGCTTGGCGAGTCTTTTGGTGAAGGCTATGACAGAGGTCGTTGCCAGATTGGAGCCCGTCAGCCGTGGCAGAGGAGGAGCGCGCATGAGTATGCACGGTGAAGGTGAAGTTTCTCCTTGTGGCCGTGTCCGGTAAATATCTCTGCCAGAAAGACGTAGATCTTCAGAAGGAAAATACCCTCAGTGATCTGTGAATTTATGATCCGAGGGGTCTTGAGACTGTGAGGAGCTCGAAGCTCATATTTCATTGATTGCCGCGTGATCTGGAGAGTTGGATGCTAAGTGTGCATCAGTGCTAGAACTAGTTACGCAACTCCTGCATCCGATTTGGGATGTGTGTTCAACCATCCAGTAGCTTTTGAAATGCCTTCATTTGCAAAAATGACTGTTTCAATGGCCTTCAGGGCAAGAGAAACAACTACCCCTTGTCATTTTTTTTTTCTAACCTCCTTCAGAATTTTGCTTAAAAAAAAACCTGATTTCATTGAAGCTCATGTTGTTGAAGAGGGTGCGCGGATGAGAGAAATCTTGTGTATGCAGCTTGACAGATTTGAAGAATATCTGCTCCCTGCATAAGGTTGCGACAGCAGCCCGTGACAGAGGAGCACGTGGTAGAAGAGCCCGTGAGCAGTGTTGCAGGTGTTGTGAAGGCCAATTTTGTTGGTTGATTGCGTTCAAGAAGTTGCAGCTATTATTGAAGGGTGCACTTGAGTGAGGTTGCATCAGTGATTTGCTTCAGATTTGGTTGCGTGGCATAGAAGCCACAATCCATAGGTTCTACAGTTGAAGAGCTGCCAAAGGGAGAAGTTTCCTGCCTATGTGGTAACGGGGTTGTTGGAGCTCGTTAGAGGACCGAGTGGAGTCGAAAAGAAATCTGGAAGCAAGACAAAGCTAGAGTTTTCCAATATGGCGACACTTTAGACATATTTGATCTTGATGATATTTTCTTCATGAGGCTTGGTGGTTTTATTAATGTCCATGATTATCGAGAGATACTAAATGTTCTGCGACAGTGTGAGATTGAAGACTCACGAGTTGTTCCTCAGGAAGGATGTAAAGAGGAACATATGGTCGAAGATCAAGAAGACCCAGTAATCGTTCTTGAGGAAGGAAGTAAAGAGGAACATATTGTTGAAGATCAATTGGACGAGCCACATGAAGCTGAAGGAAGGAAAGAGGAACATATTGTTGAAGATCAATTGGACGAGCCACATGAAGCTAATTGCAAAGACGTGGCAGAAGAAGACAAAGCTGGAGAGAATTTAAATTATGATGATCTCATAAATATTTTTGTGTGTGCAGACATTAGCAACAACAACAAGGAAAAAGCAACAAAGTTTGAAGAGGAATTGAAGTTTCTTGAAGCATGGCTTGAAACACCATGTCTTTATGAAGTCAACATAGAAGTTGCATCAACGAATGATGAAGACAACGTTGCTGACGTTTAGATGGTTGACACCGAAAATAGTGAGAAGAAAAATTCTCCTGTCATAATTTTGAGAAGGGTGAGAATAAGAGTTCAAGCTTTCCATCACTGGGGAAGAAATGAGGTGAAGATATATCACTACCTCATGGTGAGGAAAGTGAAGATGAAGCCTCATCTCAGAATGAACAAGTATGGAGTCACACGCAAAAAGACCAAAATGAAAACCTTTGTTACCAAGTTGTTTATGTTTTTTGTGTAAGCGCTGAGACTGAGACCAACAGGCGTATGGTATTTTTCAGACCCTTTCTCCATTAAGGGGGAGTGTTGGAATTAATGGAGGAAGCTAGACTTAGATTGTTGTTATGATGAGGATAGGTTTGAGACTCTAATCTTAGACCTCAGATCCTAATATCTAGGGAGTGTGGTTGAAACCATCCCATTAGTGTGAAAGCCTATATATTTGAGGCTCATCTAACTCAATAGTCAGTGCTTGTATGGAGTGTTTGTACACTCTTTAGGTATCTCACCTAGAGCCATTTATTTAATAGTTAATAGATTCAGTTTTTAACAGTCATCCACACAAACAGTGTCAAGAAGATAACCTGAAGCATTAGCTTGCAATAACATACAAACAAGGGGACATTAATGTTTTGTTTTCATGTATTAGAATATTTGGAAGTCCAAGTGCAAAGGCCCCGTTACCGCAAAGTCTAACAGCCTAGTGCGAAGCTTCACAAGTATTCTAGGTCTAGAGCAACAATGAGATCAGACACGATTGTCACCTTAGTGGCCATTCTCCTGCTGTTTTTTGGTTGGATGTTATCCCCACAAGGGAGGCTTCCCCAATAGGCCTCAGAGATTAAGTAACCCAAGAAATTCCAGACTAAATACCCTCCTAGGAACCTGTTTATTAAACCCCCAAGAATAATTTTCAATAAGGTAGGGCACCAGGTGAAAATAATGTAGCGAGTTCAAAGAATCTATGGCTAAGTTTAAAGGGTTAAGAAAAGTCCTGGAGATGCTCAAATAGATTCCAATATATGCTACCATTCAATTTAAAGATTGCTGTAATAAAGTAGGGTTTTAGATGAAGACAATTTTACATTATGCAAGTTTATAACAACACTATAAAAACAGCCCATAAAATATGATATGTAATAAATTTTCAAAGGCTATTTAAAGAGTAAACAAGGGATGAGATTTTAGCTGCTGTCAATAGCTGAAAATGCACAAAAAAGCTAGTAAACCCTAGACGTCAACCCTTAAATTATGGCTGAAAAATACATGTAGTTGACATTTTCCCTTTTCCAATTTGTGATATGTAAACCCTACCCCTAGGACAGTAATGTATAGGTAAATTTTAGTTATCAAGTGAGGATTTTGTCAAACCCTAAACCTATTTTATTATGCAAAAGAAAAAAATTAAAGGATTGGCACACAAAGGCTAGTGGCTTATCCAACTTGGGTATATGGAGTCAAGAAGGGTGAGGTCAAAGACGAAGGACCTTGGTTGGAACAGTTAGAGAGAGTATACTCTTAATCAAACCCGAGAGATTTTCAATTTCAATGGAAATTTATGATCAAGAAATACAAGTCTAGTTTTCCTTGATGAATATCATGTGTTAAATTATACAAAGGAGATTTTAAAGCTATAAAATAGTCAGCATAACATCCTAATTTTACAACTTTGCAAAATGGAAGAAGATACTCACAGTAAAATTGCATAGTTCACCATAACATCACTTCTTCAATTCAAGATAAAATCATTCCAAGCCAAATTTATCCTACCAAACACAAGTCACTATCTTTTAGTGATCGTTTGTATCCAAGAAGACAAGGCTACCTAGTGCACACTCTTCATAAGAGTAAAATTAAGAGTGTGTGTGACAATGATCCTCTCGAGTTCTACTTCCCTCTATTTATGTGAGGGTAACCAAGTTGAATTAGGGTAAAATACACCTAAAAGCCCTAAAACAATATTTTTAATTGTTTAAAAGTCAAGTAGGCCAGAAGGCAACCTAAAGATAGCTCTCGTATTTATAAAACATAAGAATTAGTCTCTTTTAGCTTTCACATGTGTGAGCACAATGGCCTCCAAGGGAGGCATCATCATCCAAAAGTGAAGATCTCCATCAACAAAGTGCAAAATATGTGCCACATGAGTGGTCCTCACTCAAAACCCCCTTCTCATCAATCTAGTGTCCAAAGTTCAAGCGAAACCCTCATCATGAAGATATCTCCATCATCAAGCCCACACCATCAATCTAACCCTCATCATAGTGACGTTATGAGGCTAGGACGTAAGATCATCATCAAGAAAGGTGCATGATCCCCTCTCAAAGAGATCTCAAGTCATCATAATCCATAAAATAGTTCAGGAACAAGGCAATGTCCATTAAGAAGGTGCAAAGCCAGCTTGGGGGCGATCTTCTTTCCTAGTAATGTCTTGGATTGTTTGGGTAGTGTCTCAAACTCTCAAGTTCTAGAGCGAGAGGAGAGGGTCATCATCAATGCTAGATCAATCTAAAGGTCAAAACCCTTGTTTGAGTGGTCAACATCTTGGTTACACTGTCGTAAAGTGGTTATGTAGTGTGATAGATGTCCTCTCTGAAGTGTTGAGGGAAGAATGGATCAATTCCTCAAGGGAAAGTTGTTGTACCTAGGAGATACCACTTGAGACATATCCTCAAAATCAAGTGAGATCATCATCATATGCGAAGAAATCATACAAGTATCATAGTGGTCCATGTTTAATGTAAAAGGTACAGGAGTACTTCACACAAGTATTATTTTCAAATGCCTTTCTAGCTTAGGGTTTGTAAACAAGTTACCATGCTTAGGTATGGAAGGGTTATCTAGAGGCCATATTGGTGGCTTCAACCTCAAGGGGAGAAACAATTTCTAGGCTGACCCATCAATCAACAAGTGCTAGTGAAATATGGTATGGTGGGGGTTTACTTCATGTAGGATGCCACCATTTGAATACTAGTTATGAATTACCATCTTTCTTGAGCATTATAATGTGCAGAGCGAGCAATCATGGGACTTGAGTTACCCCTTTCCTCGACCTATTTTTTATGACGCCTCTTTAACGATTTTCCTTTTCTTGTGTAGCTTGGGATACAAGCTTGATTTATGTATTTATTACACTTTAAGATGAAGTAGTTTATTGTCCATCAAGGTTGGGATATCAAAGTTCCTTCTCATTTTGATTTGCTTATGCATTGCTGAGGAATTGGGTGAGGGCTAATCAGGGGGTAGATCTCACACGTGTCTTTTTTCCACGTACTTTCTTTTATCACAACCAAAATTTTGCATTGAATCTTTATGGCTCATGCTTTTTCTTTTCTTTTTGTTGCATCCAATTTAGAGGGCAAAGTTTCCGGGCCCCACTCTAGAATGAGGAAATAGGAAACCAATACTGGTGATAGATAATAATCAACCTGAAGATTGGGACATGAAGCTAGGGAAATATAGAAAGTGGCAAGTATGGGTTACCATGGACATGCAACATTGATCAATGTCTCCCATTCGTGCTCCTCTTGGGCAGTGGAAACAAAGGCCTCAAAAAAGGTCATATTGGACTAGGACTAGGGAATAACCACCAAGGTGAAACAGGGGAACAAGAATACAACTGGAAGTAGTCAATCATCTAACTCAACCTATGATTCATAGTAATATGCTCTAAAACATTAAATGAAAGCACTTGATGTCAAGCATGATTAAAGTACCTTATAATAGATAACCCATCTTCATTTGATAAGTAGGCTAGATGTCTCAAAGCACTGACCGAAGCATATGTGGAGGGCCTCTGAGGCTTCCTATTTGTAGATCACATAGTGTTGTTGGCTGGAAAGGTGAACAAAATAGGAGAAGACTTTTCTCCTGGGGGTCACCCACTTGGGTGGGTAACAAGCCCTATTATTTGAGAAATTATATTTTGATCATGTGGTGAAAAGCATGACGTATAAAGGGAAATATGATGTAATGCTTTTATAAAGGTAGAAATCCATATGCATGATGATAAAATAAAGGATAACCCGTTGCCTAAGGAAGAGAATGCAGAGTGCGGGGGTGGGGGGTGTGTATGTGCGACAAGTGGCAAAGCTCTCATGGAATATTCCCTTCATGGAACCTTATTATTGCCTATAAATAACCAAATGAGGGAAGCAAGTACTTATTGTACTTTCATGCAACATTCCCTTTCCAAGGGCTTGAGTCGTATGCATAGGAAAATAAAGGAAGCAAAGGCTTTGGTATAGTAGTAGGTTCTATTTTTTATCTCTAATAGTCCAAGCTCTAACATACTTGAGTTGCAAATATTAGGGAAAACTTTGGTTGTCTTGATCCTTGATGTACCAAAGAACAATGTCATAAAAATTGGACTTGAAATAGGAATTGATTGAGAGTCAAATCAGGCTCGAATATGACTTGGACTGATTTGATTTCAATGACTCAGTTTACTAAAAAATATATAAAATATTTAAATTTTAATGAAAAATATATTTTAAAGATTCCAAGACATCAGAGACAAATATACGAAGTTTGCTCATGTACCATGTAAGGGTGAATATATCAAAATAGCTCAAAGTGCAATACATGTTAGCAACAAAATACATAATCAATGAGGCTTGAAATGGCCTCTAGAGTCCTCTAGAGCTATGTCACATAGTTCGAGTTTGACTATGATTAGGTTTGATTCTAATTTGAATTTTCTAATAAAGTTTGAATGAGGTTCACCATTAAGTTGGACTACATATATATTAAATAAAATATATGTTAACATATGTTTTGTAAAAAAAATGGTTCATATATCTTATCATTCTATATTAGTAATAAGTTTATATAAATATAAACAACATTAATAATAATATTATATTATATAAAATAATATATGATTTTATGTTCATATAGAGAGTTTAAGTGATAAATTTTATATTTATATAATATAATATTGTAGATATGTAATCTTAAGGTTTTCCAGAGAAAAAAAACCTGTAATTTCATACATATAGTATGATTGAAAGTTACATTCTACATACATAAAGTGTGTATTCTTTAAGCACCCCATAATCGTTAGGATTTTTCCGTAAAGTGCTGCCTGAAGAAAAGTATAAAATGACCTATACATTTTGAAGATGTAATCTTAAGTTATTAACATAATTGACAACTTATTCAAATATCTCTTATTAAAATTGCAATCAAGAATTGGTGCCTTGCTTGATAACTTAATATAATGGGCTAGGAGCACATTTCATTGCATGGGGGCATTTCATGGTGCGAGGGAACATTTCATTACATTTTGTTCAATTTCGATTTAAAAGCTCATGATCATATATGCTAGAAGAATCACGCACATTTCATAACAGTCTAAAGGTTCAAGGGTAGATTTTATTACATTTTGTTTAATCACCATTTAAAAATATGTTGAAAATTATTTATTAGAAGACAAGGAGGTTGAATCGAACACCTAAATTGAACCTAAGTTGGATTTGAACTTTGTTTTGAGGTTCATTGAACTTCAAACCTCAAGGTTAAAGTTCAGGAACGCTGTGACATTTCTTTATAGTTCAAAAAATGTGCTACTAGCTACTAGCCTAGTACATAGTACAAATCATTGAACAACTTGATCAATCATCAAACTCATCACCAATGCTAAAAAAGGGATTATTAGAATGAGCTACAAATTGGTCATCTGGCTCAAAGTCTTGAAACTCCTCGAAATCCTTAGAGACATCTGCAACTATAGTAGTAGTACAGGTGTTGGCCTAAAGGTTAAGAAGATTTGTTTTCTCCTTGGAGGTCACAAGTTCAAATCTAGAGGATACATCTTCGTAGACTTCAATAGTCAAATCATTGCATGGAGCAGGTCCCTTGTCCTGCAAACAAGTGGGTCTCATACATCAATTTGGTGTCTGTCTTAATTTTGACCTTACAATTAGATTACTATTATTATTATTAGTATATTACTAGTAGAAGCATGAGTTGCACGACTAGTGTTTGCATGTGCCATGCCTATTGGGGTTTAAATTGCTAGGAATTATATTTTTTGTTAATTGAATTTTCCATGAACATTGTGCTACAATGGGGTCCCATACTAACTCAGTCAAGTAGGTATGGTCTCATTTGAGTTGGACTTGTTTCATACTGAACTAGCCGAATCATGTCTTGACTTAGTCGATTTGGTACCAAACTGGTCCCCCAAACTATCCAAAGGGCCTAGATATGTCACAAGGTTCGTCGAACTTTAACCTCGAGGTTCGAATTTTGGCGAACCTTAAATTTTTTTTGAGTTTCGATGAACCTTATAGCCATTGACCAAGTCCTTAGATAAAAACTCATAACTTCATGTCACAACTCAAGCTTGTAATTTATCCTTGCAGTTTCCATGTTCGTGATAGCATTTTTTATGTTTACTGATGTTGATTCTTACTATTCTATACTATATATATATATATATATATATACACACACACACACAAACCTAATGGCGAACTTCCATGTTGATTGCTAGGAATTATATTTTTTGTTAATTGAATTTTCCATGAACATTGGGCTACAATGGGGTACCATACTAACTCAGTCAAGTAGGTATGGACTCATTTGAGTTGGACTTGTTTCATACTGAACTAGCCGAGTCATGTCTTGACTTAGTCGATTCGGTACCAAACTGGTCCCCCAAACTATCCAAAGGGCCTAGCTATGTCACAAGGTTCGTCGAACTTTAACCTCGAGGTTCGTATTTTGGCAAACCTTAAATTTTTTTTGAGTTTCGACGAACCTTATAGCCATTGACCAAGTCCTTAGATAAAAACTCAAAACTTCATGTCACAACTCAAGCTTGTAATTTATCCTTGCAGTTTCCATGTTCGTGATAGCATTTTTTATGTTTACTGATGTTGATTCTTACTATTCTATACTATATATATATACACACGAACCTAATGGCAAACTTCATCCGAACCTCATCAAAAAATTCGAATTCAAACTAAACCTAATCATTGTCGAACTTGAACTCAAACCTGAACCATGTGACATTGGGGCCAAGTTGACTCAATCAATGGTCAACTTGGTTAAGTCTGAGTCCATACAAACTAACTTTTAAAATTATGCAAATAAAGCAACCAACTCTTATTTTGTGATGGCCCAAAAAGAGGACGCTCGATATCATTGGTAGAAATGCATGTTGTTTTTCAAGCCATGGTAAATAGATTTTGCACTAAAAGAATAATCCCAAAACCTTTGTTAACGCTTGAAACCTACCAATTATTAATCTTCAAATACTAGAATCAACAAACATAAGTTGTGAAAAAGTAATAACAACAAGCACACATATTTGAACTATCATCACATCTATCTTCTATAAGAGATGAGTTGCAAGGGCTCAAAACCAAAAACTTGCTAACCAACACATGGTGCACCTTGCATTTCCTTTGAGTGTGTTGAACCCTAACCCTAATTTGAGCATGTAGTGCACTCTAGTTGCATGGAAAAGAGCAAATCCTTCTAGAGTTAATTGCATCAAGCAAACTATTAATTCCCTCTAGATATATGCACCCGTATCTTGTAATAGATATCTCCCATGCAAGTGCTTTGGGTAGCATTGGGATTTGCACCCTATCTAAGAATAGATCATTCATGCAATCTTAAATAATTGAACTAGACCAAACATACTCTAGAACCATTACTCATGAGAAAATGGCATTTGATGTCGATGTTCTTGGAGTGGTCATAAACTACTTGATTCTCAAAGAGTTTGATACAATTTTAATTGTCAGTATAGAACATAGGAGGATCCAACATCTCACTTGTTAGCTCTGCTATCAACTTGTGAAGTCAAATGGCTTCACAACTGATAATGTTGTTGTCGTGTACTTTACCTCTATTGAACTCAATATTGTTGATGCTTGCTTCCTATTGAACTAATATATATTTCCTGAACCCAAATTGAAACAACAACTTGAAGTACTCTTCCTCTCACTAGCATCCCCCTCCCAATCATAGTCAACAATCCAATGGAGCATCAACTCATCATCTCTTTCACACTTCATACCATAATGCACTACAACCTTCAAGTAATAAAGCACATTGTTTGCAGCTACGCAATGAATCTACCTCGACTCATCCATAAGAGGCTCCAACATCTCACCTATTAGCATTGTTTTCAACTCATGAAGCTAGATGGCTTCACAACTAGTGTAAATTTTTGTAGATGTTCTATGCTTGAAGCTACTTTACTTTTCTTACAGCAATCACACAAATAGATAAGTAAAATGCTGATAGAACATATAAGTGGATCTTATAGAAGACAAACCAGAAACAGAAAAATGTGATGGTGCGTTACGGCGGTCAACAGGATGCTTCAACCAGCAAAGTCTCCTTGATCGGCCAACCCAGAATGTGTCACAACAATCCTCCAATCAACTACCGAGTCAACCCAAGTCAACTCCAGAAAAGTCAACGCTGTCCATAAAAGTCAACGCAGGGCAGCAAGCTAAAGTCAACGCAGCAACAGTTCGGTCAACCCTTTGACCTAAATTTCTGTGCCAAAGTGTACGGCCTCTTGAAATCGAACTCTCCAACAATTTTCAGCCCTTTCGGACCATGCGTTGACCAAAGTCAACGCTGGTCAAACTACCTTCAAAACCCTAGCTGCAGAAATTCATCCTTCCTCTTGGCCGTACAGATTTCGTCCTTCTTCTTCACATGTGTGGGCTGAACTTGTCCTCCCGAGGAGCTCGTACTAAATCGGATGAAGAAGATGTGTTGAGTTGTTGTGAAATGCTCTCCAACTTTGCACGTATTTATATCCATCATTGGGGTGTGTATTTTATACTGGGGAGCAAAGCCTTGAGCCGACACACTTTTATATAATTTATTATAAATAATAAATTCAAAATAAATATTCTGCTCATCGGATTAAGATATATTTTATATGGATTTTACACCTCTGAAAGAGGAATCCAACAAAAATATTAGCCTCTTGTCGACATCTGTATGGGTTTGGACCTAGTTGTCCAAATTTAACACTCCCTCTCAACTAGGGAGAACTCCATCCATCGAGTGCAATCAAACATTGTGCGTCATCCGTAAGTAACTTGCTTTGCGCTCTTTATTTCGAACGAAGTGGGTCGGTCACAAAGACATCATCCCTCGTGACATATTAAACCCCGAGTTCGGTGTCCAGATCCGAGACTCACCAAAGGTCATAGGCCAACCAGTTGGTTCATCTGACCCGAAGTCAGGCAGAGGTCCCAGACCTCACTAAACTTGATCCCAGATCAAGTGGTTGGACCGTGCCATCCTAGATAGAGAGTACGGCAATCTCTGATGCGTCCATCAATATTTGCTACTAGTCTCTAGCTTTTCCCACCTCATTGGCCAAATGAGAGGTACTTCCCATGAGCCCTGAATTCAATGGGTAGGATGCATACGGGGCACAGATAAATGAGAGGCGAACCAGCTCAATAATCACAACGGTGGGGCAGAAGCATTATGAGTGCTTATAGCTCCGAGAAGCTATCCCCAAAGCCCCCCAGAGCTCCCAGAGCTCATCGTCCAACAGGACCCACATCATAGGGTCTTTCCACGACACCAAGACTCTCACGGAAGGTTAGGAGCTTGACCTTCCCCAGGGGCTTAGTGAGAATATCCGCGACCTGCTCATCAGTTCCTATATGATCGAGCCTTACGGCGCCTCGCTGTACCATATCCCGGATAAAGTGGTACCTGATATCAATATGCTTGGATCAGTCGTGGAACACAGGATTCTCAGTCATACGAATCCCACTCTGGTTATCACAGAGTATCACAGTGGTATCTAGCACATGTCCAAACAGCTCACTAAAGAGCTTTCGCAACCAAACTGCTTCACAACAGGCCATACTTGCTGCAATGTATTCGGCCTCGGTAGTGCTCAAAGCACTGGGCTTAAGCTACTTGCTCATCCATGAGGTGACGGAAGGGCAAGATTGAAACGGCACATCTCGTCTTTTCTGATCCACATAACGGCCCAATCGGCATCGGTATATCCACGGAGTGTCACACTCCCGGCAGTGTATCTCAGCCCATGGTTTATCGTGCCCCGAAGATATCTTAAAGGATTCTTGGCACCAACCCAGTGAAAATGATGAGGCTCAACCATCTGTTGACTCAAAGTGTTCACTGCAAAACATATGTCCGGACGGGTGTTCACTAAGAACATCACAGCTCCTATGAGTTGACGATACTCAGTAGGATTGGCCAAGATAGGCCCCGGCGGCGCCTCAACTTCTTAGAGTTGATGCATCATTGACAGGACCCAGGTCCACCTTTTAGTCTCTCTAGAAGTTTCACAATGTATTTTCCTTGAGAAGGAGAAATCTCTCTAGATCTCTGCCCGGACCTCCGGGCCACAAGTACATACGGGTCTCGGTCATCATCTCGAACAACGAGTGAGCTCCCTCTTGCACTGATGAATGAGAGGGTTAGCACCTGTCAGGAAGAGGTCATCCACATACATCACCAGAATGAGAGGCTTCCCTTTGACAACCTAGAAGTAAAGGTTCGGATCAGCATTACTTCGAGTGAAGCCCAGCTTCATCAAGTAGCTATCTATCATCTCGTACCAAGCTCTGGGTGCTTCCTTCAACCCATAGAGGGCTTTCTTCAACTTGCAGACATGGGTGTCCCAATCTTGGACTTCGAACCCCAGAGGTTGCTCCACATATACCTCTTCCTTTATCGCACCATGCAGAAATGCGGTCTTCACATCCATCTGATGAAGACTCCATCCTTGCGTAGCAGCAAGGGCTATAATAGATCGAATGGTGGTGTATCGGGCCACAGGTGCAAATATATCGTCATAGTCAATTCCTTCCTTTTGAGAGAAGCCACGGCAACAAATCTTGCCTTAAATTTTTCATCACTCCCATCAGATCCATGTTTAATCTTGTAGAGCCATTTAGCGGTGACAACAGATTTGTCCTTCGGTCTCGGGACCACATCCCGGACATCATTCTTCATAATAGACTCATATTCTTCATGCATAGCATCCTTCCAGACTTGATGCTTGATGGCTTCCTCAAAAGATCCAGGTTCAGATTGTACAATAGTACTCATGGCGGCTAGATACCCTTGGTATCTACACGGCTTCTTGCTTTCTCGGAATGTCCCCCTTGGGGCAGCATGACCCTCAGCATCTTCGAGGGTGTCCCTGAGCCATGATGGTCTCTTTCCCAGTGAAGGAGATGGATCAATAGGGTCCATTGGTCCTTCAATATCACGCATTGTCTCATCCTGCGGTTCTTCTTGATTTCCAGGCCTTTCTTCATGATTTTCTTCGGATCTTGGAAGATCTACTACTTTATTCAGGGAAGCATCTTCGTCAAAAGTGACATCATGGCATATCTCTACTTCCCTTTGACCAGGTACATAGACTCTATAGGCCTTAGAAGTCTCACTGTAGCCCACAAACATTCCTTTCTTCCCAGAAGCATCCAGCTTACTTCTCTTTTCTTTCGGTACATGAAAATAAACAGGACATCCAAAAATTCTAAAATGTGAGACATCAGGTTTCTTATCAGTGAAAACCTCTTCGGGAGTTTTGGAGTCCAGAGCGGAATGAGGGCATCGGTTTTGAATGTACACAGCAGTATTTGCAGCTTCTCCCCACAGAAACTTCGGTAGACCCTGGTCACATAGCATGGCACGGGCAGCTTCCACAATAGTCCTATTCTTGCGTTTAGCAACACCATTCTGCTCAGGAGTATATGCAGTGGTAGTCTCCCTCTTAATGCCAGCTTCTCTGCAAAAGTCTTTGAACTCATTTGACTCATATTCGGTGCCATTGTCAGTCCTCAAAATCTTGATCTTCTTTCCGGTCATATTTTCCACCAAGGCTTTGAAGGTACGGAACCACATGAAAGCCTCATCCTTCTTCTTCAAGAAGTATATCCAGGTTTTGCGAGAGAAGTCATCAGTGAATGTCATGTAGTAAGAACATCCTCCCAGGGATGTCACGGGCAACATACGAGATAGATCAGAATGGACCAGTTGCAAAATATCAGATGTCTTTGTGACACTTGAGGGGAAAGGTCCCCTTGTATGCTTTCCTTCGGCACAGCCCTTACATACACCTTCATGATTATTTCCAAAGTCAGGCATCCCTGTCACCACCTTCCTCGCTTCGGGAAGGGCCTTGTAATGAAGGTGTCCAAACCTTTGGTGCCATAGTTCGGTTTGACGGATAGTATCACATGTCATTGCTCCCAGCGGACTCCCTCCAACCTGGTAGAGTGTGCCAACTCTAAAACCAATCGAGATAGCTTCCTTGAAGCTCTTATTCCACATGAGCACCTTTCCATCAGAGAATGTTACATTGAACCCTTTGTCTTCCATGGCTGATACAGACACAACGTTCTTCTTCAATTTTGGTACATAGAGTACATCTTGCAAATGTAGGACTTGTCCTTGAGACAAGTGGAGGGTCACAGTCCCTGTCCCTTTCATGGGGTATGTGGCATTATCTCCAAGGATAATTTCTAGATTAGTATCCCTCTCAACCATGTCAGAGAGTGCTTCCTTGAATCCAGTGATGTGTCTTGAGGCACCACTATCGATTAGCCAGACATCCATAGTGTCGGGCGGAGATGTAGCAGAGAGAGCAGATACAAGAATATACTCATTTCTTTTATCAACGGCATTAGACTCCTCATACCTGGAGTTTCTAGACCTTTTCGAAGGTTGATTGTTTCCACCAGAGGGAGCCTTCCTCTTTCCTTTAGATCTGTCGTTTCTTCGATTCCCATTGCTCCGGTTATTGTTGTTATCATCACTATCGGGAGAATCCTTCTTGAAGGGACATTCTCTAGCATAGTGACCAGGCCTATGGCAAGTGAAACACTTACCCTTCTTTTCTTGAGTCCTTGTTCTTCCTTTGTCCTTAGGACCACCAGAGTTCTTCTTTCGAGAATGAGCACCATAGGCAGCATTTCTGTCATTTTTGAATTCCTTCATTCTTGTTTCTTCTTGCATACATCTAGACAGAAGCTCGTCAAAGTTAGGAATGGTATTATTATTGAGAATGGTAGTAGTGAATACTTGCCATTCATATGGGAGTCCTCCAAGTGCGGTGAGAACCATCTCACGATCAGCTATTGTCTCCCCAATAGCCAACAAATTGTTCCTTGTTTCGGTCAATTCAGAAAGTAAGCTTGAACGGACTCATCCCGGCCCTTCTTCACATTCTTCAATTTATTCTTGAGGAATAGCACTTGGTTTACATTATTTACCTTAAACATAAGGATCAATTTATCATACATCTCCTTGGATGTGCCTAGCTCAGATATGTAGGCAACCAGACTTTTATGTATGGATTCCCTGATCATCAGCTTTGTTTTGATCTCCCCCTTCTTATACTTGTTTTTAGCAGCAGCGGTAGCATTGGATGGAGGTTCTTGAATCTTACCCAGTACATGATCCAAGAGATCATGGTCTTCCAATTTGAGATCTAATATCATCTTCAAGGCATGGAAGTCATCCCTTCCAGTCAGCTTGTCATTCTCCTTGAATTCAAAACTTGTGGAACCCATTTCCTCCGATGGTGATTGCTAAAGATAGGGCTTGTCTTCACCTCAGCTCCGATACCATGTAAATTTTTGTAGATGTTCTATGCTTGAAGCAACTTTACTTTTCTTACGGCAATCACACAAATAGTTAAGTAAAATGCTGATAGAACATATAAGTGGATCTTATAGAAGACAAACCAGAAACAGAAAAATGTGATGGTGCGTTACGGCGGTCAACAGGATGCTTCAACCAGCAAAGTCTCCTTGATTAGCCAACCCAGAATGTGTCACAACAATCCTCCAATCAGCTACCAAGTCAACCTAAGTCAACTCCAGAAAAGTCAACGCTGTCCAGAAAAGTCAACGCAGGGCAGCAAGCTAAAAGTCAACGCAGCAACAGTTCGGTCAACCTTTTGACCTCGATTTCTATGCCAATGTGTACGGCCTCTCAAAATCGACCTCTCCAACAATTTTCAGCCCTTTCGGACCATGCGTTGACCAAAGTCAACGCTGGTCAAACTTTGTTGGAAACCCTAGCTGCAGAAATTTCGTCCTTCCTTTCAGCCGTACAGATTCGTCCTTCTTCTTCACACGTGTGGGCTGAACTTATCCTCCAAGGAGCTCGTACTAAAATCAGATGAGAGAAGAAGATGTGTGTTGAGTTGTTGTGAAATGCTCTCCAACTTTAGCTGTATTTATATCCATCATTGGGGTGTGTGACACATCTGCTGGGGGTGTAAAACCTTAAGGCCGACCTGCACATATAATTTATTATAAATAATAAATTCAAAATAAATGTTCTGCTCATCGGATTAAGATATATTTTATATGGATTTTACACCTCTCCGAAAGAGGAATCCAACAAAAATATTAGCCTCTTAATCTGAGCATCACAACATGGAGTTTGGACCTAGTTGTCCAAATTTAACAACTAGCAATGTTGGCTGCCATGTACTCTACCTCTATTTAACTCAATTCCATTGATGCTTGCTTTTTGTTGAACCAAGATATCACTCTTCAAACAAAAATGAAATAACTTGAAGTATTCTTCCTCTCACTAGCATCCCCTATCCATTCATAATAAACTAGCCCATGGAGCATCAACTCACCATCTCCTGCACACCTTAAACCATAATGCAATGTGTCCTTTAAGTAACAAAAACACATGGTTTGTAGCTACCAAGTGAATTTACCTCAATTGTACCATACATTGGCCCAAAGTGTTAATTGCAAAACATATACAAGGTTTGGTATTAACCAGATACATCAAAGATCTAATCCATTTCTTATACCTTGATGATCGAAGGATATACAAATTTGAATCCACATCAACATGTAAAATTAGATTTGGTATCGTAGGATGTGGTATTGTAGGAGTAGCTAAGGGTTTACAACGTGTCATTTGAAACAACTTCAAAATATGAACTGTATATTTACCTTATTTATGGAACACCTCACCTAGACCTTGTTGCATCTCTAGACCCAATAAATAGTGCATCAGTAGGATGTCCTCCATCTCAAACTTACATTCTAACTTTGCATTGTTCCTTGCTATGACCATCTCATAACTCCTTGTAATTATTGGGTCATCTACATACAAGATCAAAAAAACATGGTAGATCTATCAAATAAATAATAAGGATTGGATTTGTTGAGAAATTCTGAGGAAGCCCAATCCTCACATCTCTTGGAGTACCAAGCGCATGGTTCCTACTTCAACTTGTAAAGGGATTTCTTTAAACTGCACGTTTGTCTCTTTCCCATGAACCTTAAACCCTCTTGGTTGATAAATGTATTTTGTTTCTCAATCACACCATTGAGGAAGGCCATCTTTACATCCATCTAGTATAACTTCCAACCAAAAATTGATGATAATGGCATAATAGTCTTGATAGAAGTATACTTGGTAATTGAAGGAAAGGTATAGGACAATCACTTGGAATCAATAATTGATTTCTACTCTAGTCTAGGCACAATATCCCAATTGTCATTCTTCATAATGGAGCTTTACTCTTCGTCTTTGGCATCACACCATGCTTGCTCACTTGATGCCTACACATAATTGGAAGGCTTTGCATCAATGACAAAAAACATTAGTGTAACATAATTGGGATATTTCTTCAAAGGATGACTTACCCGAAAATAAGTCTTTTGAGCACCAACTTACTCCTCTAACTCTTTCAATGGGTAAGCTATCATGTTTTCCTTGCTATCCTAGAAAGTAAAATCATCTTTGCACTTGTATTGAAACATGAATCTGCACTTGTTGGTTTTTCTAAATTAACAATTGCGACAACCTCTTTTTCGGGACAACCTCTTTTTCTACCTCCTCAACCTTTACTAGAGGTCCTCACTACTTTGAAGGCTATGCATCTACATCAACCTTCATAGGAATCCCTGTATGGACTTGTACGGTGATGTTGTTCAATAAATGACTATGGGAGATATCATCCTCTTAAGGGACTTCAGTTCTCATACCAAGATCCATCATATTCTACTTCAAGCCAAAGTTTGAGGTTGCCTTTTGTATATAAGAGATTGACCTAGTCTTCAGCTTCTTTAGGGTTACATAGGATATTGGATGATGTCTTGGGGCCTCTTTTTCCATATGGAAGACACCCCCTACACTTATAGTTGTTGATTCTGAACGACCTCTCTTACTCTTCAAAGTCTAGTAGATTCACTTGCTTTCTTCATGGTGGGGGGAACTAGTAATGTTGATCATGTCTCGACCTACTAGGACTTGATCCCATTTATCCTCCAACTCTCTGTTACCCAATGTTATTAGAATTGGTGGAATCGGCCGGTTCAAGGTCTCGAGCCAGAAATGGTTGGTTCAGTACCAAACCGACTTTTTTTCATTGAACCGACCAATTTCATACAATGTAACCAAGGATGTTCCAAACACTTTTTTTCTAACAAGAATTTTTGAGTGGGGCAACTTAATATTCAATCTTATGACCCTACTATTGCTATGCAAGTAAAAGTGACATTTTCCTTTATCTTTCATTTTCGTCTTTTTAATTAAATTTTTAACATTACCATTATTGACTCATGATGTTTGAGAGTGGTTCTAACTTCATTGGATTTGATATGAAGAAAATAGAATTTTAGATCTCATTCAAAATCCAACAAACTTAACGATTTTCATGATTTCAGGATTAGGGGGATTGTAACGTTTCCATCGGATTTTGTCATGTACGAAGGTATGGAATTAGCATTTAATGAAGAGCACTAAGCCCTCTATGTACCTTGGTGTTAGCGGCATTGACTGTTGAACTTCTTTATCATGACCCTAGTAAAAATGTACCCATCACTCAAACAAAATCTCGATTTGACATGTGAAGGTTTTTCTCTTATTTTAATGATTAAAGGGTGATTGACGATAAAGATCCCAATATAGGCAATGCTTTTGATGATATGTAAGTATTTGTTGTAGCATGATTTTTATTGACACTATAGGCCATCTAGAGCCTATTTATTGATGTATTTTTGGTTCATAAATGTATTGCATTGAGTGCTATTTTGGTTATATAATTTTGCATATTTGTATATAAATGGTTTAGATTCATATGGATGCACTTGAAAGGTCGATCAATTTTTTTGTCTGATTTTTTTACCGGTTTTGGTTCCCAGTTCAGAGGGTTTTTTGGTTCGAGCACCGGTTCGGTTTCGATAACATTGTTGTTACTCCGATCCATTTAGTAGAACATGCCCTCTTCTCTTTTTTTCTATCCAAACCAACCATGCTTGCTTCCTATGTAATCCCTTCCATGCCACCCTTAAACTGCCAATTTTATTTGATGATGGGGAACTAAATGACTACTCTTGCAATGTCTACTAGCTTCCTCTTTCCCCCTTCTTGTTTGTTAGCTCATGTGTGTCTATGAAGAGAAGTAAAGGAAGAAGATATGGTTATGATTACCCTAAAACGTCTCCATCCATCGTTTGAGACATTGTTATTGGAATTGGTCGAACCAACAGGTCTGATCATGTTGAGCGCCAACTAGTCTGACCAATGGCATTGAATTGGAAAAGGCCAATTTGGTATCAAACTAGCTGGTTCTTCTATAGAAATGTTCGTTTCAGTGTCAAATCAACCTTTTTTCACTGAACCGTTTGGTTCCATATGATGTGACTAAGGACCCAAAAAAATCAATTTTGTTTTAAAAAACAATAATTTATGTGTGGGGCGGCCTAATAGTCAATGTTATGACCTTAATAATGTTATGTAATTAATGGTAATGTTAAATTCTTGAAGTAAAAGTGATACTTAAATTTTTAACATTATCATTAATTGTTTTAGGATGTCTGAGGGCGGTTTTAACTTCGTTGGATTTCACATGGACAATAGAATTTTAGATTCCGTTCAAAATTCAACAGAGTTAACACTTCGCAAGATTTTAGGATTTTGATCCAATTCAAAATTCAACACAGTTAATAGTTCTCAAGATTTTAGGATTGGTAGGATTGCAATGTTTCCATTGGATTTTTTCATGTATGAGAATATGGAACTTGCATTTAATCAAGAGCACCAAGCCCTCTTTGCACCTCAAAAGTTGGTAACATTGATTCCCAAACTCCTCTGTCGTGGCCCTAGGAAAAATGTACCCTTCACTCAAGTAAAATCATTGATTTGGCATGTTAAGTTTTTCTATCTTATTTTAATGCTTAAAGGGTGATATTAATTATGAGAATCCTAATATGGGCAATGATTTTGATGATATGTAGAGTCAAGAGCTTGACATGTTGTTGTGGTCGTAAAGTAGGGCCAAGGAAAATTCAACAAAATGTAGGCAAGCATTGTGGAGAGAGGAAAAAGAAGAAAAAGAGTTTGTAGCCTTTGTTGCTTTTTAAATATAAGGCAAGTCACATGCTTAGTATTTTGGTTCTAGAGCATCAAAATACATTACCAAGCAATCTGATTGGTTTGTTGAGGACAAGTCAGGGACAAATACATTCATTTTGGATGTTGACAAGATACATTGCAAAAGGAAGAGGCAATGGTTAGATTGATCCAAGAGGGGTAATATACTCAAGTTTAAGAATGTTATTTATATTCTAGGCTTGAAAAGCAATATTCTTTCTTTAAGTGAAATAACTAATCAAAGTTTACATTTGGATGCAATCATTGGAGGAGGAGATAAAACTTTTGCATTGGAAAAGAAGACAGGGAAGATGCATGCATTAGTAGTAAAGGAACCCAGCCTTTACAGATTTTTGTTGGGTGATGTAGCAAAGTCACATGCTTTGGTGACTCACAATGGAAGTTGCAACAACAACAATAGTTCCTTGTGGCATTGAAGGCATTTTGAGTATCTTTTCTTACTAAGAGAGTGAAAAATGTTGTTTGGATCGACAAATCTACAAGAAGCAAAATAAGTTATTTATGAGGTGTACATAACATGCATAAATTACGAAGTAACATTTGAAGATTGTGAAGCTTGGAGGAATAAGGTGGTGTTGGATTTAGTGTATTGTGATATTCATGAATCTACATAGACAGACACCCTTTATATAAGGGGAAAGGTCCCTATTTTTTGTAGATGACTTCTTTAGGAAGATTTGCGTTTATTTCTTGAAGAAAAGTTATGCATTTGTAGAATTTATAGTTTTTAAGGTAGTAATGGAAAAGGAATGTGGAAGGAGTGTAAAGGTCCTCAAATGTGACAATGGAGGTGAATTCTGTTCAAATGAATTTGTTGTTTTATGTAAGGAAGGTAGTTATTGACAAATTTTTGTACTAGGCACGCCTCAATAAATTGGGTTTGTATAAAGGAGAAACATAATAGTTGTTGAGATGACAAGATGCATGTTTAGTATGGCAGTATCAAATATTTATTGGGCACAAGCAGTACATGTTACAGTGAATTTGCTCAAAGAATTCATATAAAAGTAGTATGGGCCATCGCATTAGATGAAGCTTGGTTTGGGAGAAATCTACATAGTAGCCATTTGATTTGAATTTTTTTGGGTTCCTCAACATATATATTATATATTGATTCTAGTTTATAAGAGATAAATGTTTGATGCAAATTGTAGAACGTTGATATTTGTTGGTTATAACATATTCTAAGTGTAATGAACAAAGTTCGTACTTCAAGTTAAATACTCCAGAAGACTTGGAATATGAAGATCTCCATTGAAGATACAAGAATATATATTAAAATGTATGAACGAGAATGATCTTACAAATTTGAGTGAGGGCCTGATTATATACCCTAGGCATGTGCCCCTTTATGAACGATCATGTCCTTTAGGAACATACCTCTTCGTTAACTAATTACTAATTAATTATTATTTATGATGTGTTATTATTATTGATATCTATATTTGATTCATAACATTGCCTACATCCTCAAAAAGCTTTGTCCTCAAAGCTTACTACTGAAAATGCTTGATCTCTCTTCTTGTTTTGAATACCTTCTCATCTCGAAATTGTCATCTTCGTTGATATGAGACAATATGATCCTCTAATTAATAAAAAAAACTGTCGCACTGAGAAGGGATCAAACCATCCTAAATTAATCTTCTGTGAAACTTGGCAATTAATGGATAGCTGGGATAATTTGTTATTGTCAATCTGGATTGTGCTAACATCATTATCTTTCAGAACATGAGTTTGTTGTTTCTATTTTGAGTGATACGGATACACAGACTGATTGGGATGTCTACTCTTGTGGTTCAGATGTTGGTAAGGAGTACTGGTGATTTGATTTTTGCTTATCATGTGTTTGCAATTTCCTTATTTACTTTAGGTGACGATGTTGTTGAGTTGGTTACAGAACCTTCCCTTGGAATGTTCTTTGTCTGAACTACAACATATGAGTGTGTCTTTTCTTCAATTGGCTTGTCTTTTTCTTCAGTTGTGATATTCACTCGAATGATATTTATTCCTTTATCTTCGACTTGGACCGAAGACTGTCACACTCCTTTCATAATAAATTCTTCTAATTTGTTGTTCAATGATTTTTTATCATTTTTGAGTTTCTTAATTTGTGTCAATAATTTCTCGTTGTGGTCCTTGAGGCGAGCAACTTCTTCATCAGTAAGCTTTGAGGACAACTTTTTGAAGAGGAAGACAATGTTATGAATTAAATATATATAAAATAATATAAATAATGTAAACAATAAAAGCAATAAATAATGATTAAATAACGAACAATTAAGTTAATGAAGAGGTATGTCCGTAAGGACCTGACTGTTGTTGAAGAGGTACCTGCGTAGGGTATATAAGCAGACCCTCATTCTCATTTGTAATCATCTCACTTGTATTCAAATATTATTATATATAATTACTTGCCCTACAATGGATGTTTATGTCTTCGAAGTATTCTGAAGATTCTTGTGAAGTACGAACCTTGTTCGTTACATTGGTATCAGAGCATTCCTCTGAGTATATGAACTTTGTTCCTTACATCGGTATTAGAGCATTCCTCTGAGTATACGAACTTTGTTCATTACACTAAGACTTGTATATTTTGGACATTGCTAATAACAAGGTAACAATCAATAGGGTTGAAATTGTAGATGAAACTCAGGAATTTTTAGTCCAAAACAGATCTGAAATCTGATGATAATGGTTGGTTAGGGACACAAACTCAGTCATGACTAAGGTATACAATTATAAGAAAAACTGCAGCCATTAAGGGTAGCTGTGCAAGCTGCACATGTGGTTTAAGACAAGATAACATAAGATCAGATTTTTTTATTCATTTCCAACAAGAGGTTGAAAAATAACATCCAATCAGGGGGAAAACAACACTGTTTTGGAGGGGATAATTGAAAAATGAAGACCAAAGTGGTACTAGGACACTTTGGAAGATTTTAGGGTGGAGGAGCTTCCTCAATCGAGAGATGAATGGCCAAGTGGGACACCTTTGAAGAAATGTAAGCGCCAGGAGTAAGTTTAATTTTGTTTATTTATTGCTTTAGGAAACTTGTGAGTGCATTGTGTTGCCATAAAGGATGAATTGAAGAAATCCTTCAGGGAGGGTGAAGGCAAAACTATGTCTACTTCAATTTGGTTGGTGGAGTTGCAAAATGACTGTTGAGAGTGGTGAAGATCAGCTAGAAGTGGATCCCTGGTTCTTAAACATTCATATATTATGTGACAGAGTTGTAAAATAAGTGCATGTATTGGAGGGGAAATCAAATTTTGCATTGATGGTTAGGGGGGCTGAATTTTCAGCTATCAAATTCTGCATTGATGGTAGAGGGGCTGAATTTATCAACCATCATCGACTCCAGTCCCACTAATGAGTTTGCGGATGATTAGATGGCTGATGACTTGGTATCAGCCATGGCAGATACACGTTTTCCAGTCAGCTTTATCTCACGTTACGGCAATGTCAAAGAGAGGTATGTAGTGCATAGAGAAGACCATAGAATGGGAAATAACAAACATCACTTGGTTGTTGATCGGCTATGCTACTCAAAGGTACATTGCAAACAATTTCTATGACTTGCTTGGTCCAGAAGTTGGTTATGCTTTTTAACAAACAATTCTGTTTAATATGACAATTAAGAAACGATAATAAAGCATAAATTTAATGGCAATATGGTATATCTATTACTTAATATATTTAAGTTTGAATGCATGCTTTGGAATCGAGTCAATTCATTATGAATTTAGTTTAGATTAGACAATTAAACATTTTTTAATCATGGGAATATGAACAACTATTCCCTATATGCACCCACAATAAAATATTTTTGGAAAAATAAAGCAAGACTATTTGAATGGTTCTCTCTTACAGTTGCTGGTATAAATTTTATGTTATTGCTGTGTGCAATTACTAACACAGGTAATAGAATTCATTCATATCAAAATATAATGTGTGCATCAATGTATACCATTCTCTTTCTGAATTAGGGTCTTCCTGAAATTGGCAATGGAGATGTGGAGGTGTCCTCAATATGCCCCTCAGGCACCCTCCCCTTGTTGGATATATACAATTCATATTGGACATATCCATACAGAATAAAAACCTATTTTGAATAATCTATGCAAATTGCAAAATACATGTTTGTATGAATTTTATGCTATTTCTTTAAAAGAAACTAACAAATGAAATGCTATATTTCACCAAATGTTTTAAAAACCGGCCGGTTTGAACCGGAAACCGGCCAAACCGGCCGGTTAGATAGCCCACCGGTCGAAACCGGCCAGGCAACCCGGCTACCTAGGGCATTTCGCCTGTTTTTTGAAAAAACCGGACCAAACCGGCCGGTTAGGTGCTAACTCATCCGCGGACCCACATTTTCGGCGACAGTTATGTTTTAGGGCTGATTTGGAGCCAATGGGAGGGTTCATTTAGCTACTCTTTCCCTATGTGGACCCACGCACGACCAGAAATGAGTTTTAGGGCTGATGTGGAGGTAAGGGAAGCATTGACATTTCATGGTAATGTTAAATTCTTAAAGTAAAAGGATGAAAATGAATCCTTTTACTTAAATTTTTAACATTACCATGAAATGACTCAGGATGTTTAAGAGTGGTTTCGACCTCATTGGATTTCATATGGAGAAACTAGAATTTTAGGTTTCACTCAAAATTCAGCAGACTTAATGGTTTTCAGGGTTTCATGGTTTCGGAATTTGCAATGTTCCCATTTGATTCTATCATGTGTAAGGGTATGATATTGGCATTTGATCAAGAGCATTAAGTCCTTTAAGAACCTTGATGTACCCTTCAATCAAAGGAAAACAACTAGTTAGACATGCTAATCTTTTTCTATCGCATTTTAAGGTTGAGGAAATGAACCCTTCACTCAAACCAAAATCATTGGTTAGGCATGTTAAACTTTTTCAATTTCTATCATGTTATAAGGTTGAGCAATCCAAGTCTGAAGACTTTGAGCTAGATGATGTTTATGTATCTCTTGTTGATGATCCCATTTCTAGTAGCAATGAATCAATGATGAGTTTCATGAGAGACCATGTTGTTCAGTGATTTGTAGTTTTGATGTCTATTTTTGCTACTACTACTACTACTAAAATTGTAGAGGAGTTTTAGGAGTCCTCAAACTTTGAGCCATATTATTTATGTAGCTCATGTTGATGATCCCTTGTCTAGTAGTGGTGATGATTTTGATCATAATGAGGAGTGATCATGTTGTTGATCACTAATATGTAGTCTTGTATTAGGCCAATGGCCTCATAGCTTGTAGCATTGTTTTTGGACTTTATGGGCCATTTGAAGCCTCATTGCTTATGTATTTTTCGATGATATGTATTGCACTCGGTGCCATTTTGATATATTCACCTTTGCATGGTATATAAATGAGCAAACTTTGCATATTTTGTCTCTATTGGCTTGGAATCATGGTTGCAAATCTTAAAAATATTTTTTTTTATTAAAAAAATAATTATTTAATGTATTTTTTTTAAACCGGTTCATTGGCATCTGACCGCTCCCGGTTAGACCGGTTCCGGTTAGAAACCCGGTTCATTAGGCCACCGGTCCGGTCACCGGTTCCGGTTTTTAAAACAATGATTTCACCTTGATTTAGGGTCAGGAGATGAGAGGACGAGGTTTGGGTCTTTGCAGCAGTTGGGACAAAGACCCCAAATTTCCACGGATTGACCGTGTAAGGGAGGGCACCCAAAAGATTTAAAAAATACAACGTTAACATTTTATATCCAATTTGAAACCCAGATATCTTAAATAAGCAACAGTTGGGAAAAAGCCCCCAAATTTCAGGGGATCAACTGCATAACAGAGGACACCCAAAAGAAGATTTAAAAAATATAACGTTAACATTTTATATCCAATTTGAAACACATGTATCTTAAATAAGTAAATGCTGAAAAACATCTGACTTAAGCAAGAAAAATGATCCTCTTGGCTCCTGGCATTGGTTTGCTCCTTTGTTTAGAATTTGTAAACCTTATATTTTAGGCTGACTACATGTGGGACTTGGTGGGTAGGAGTATATTAATAAAGAGATAATTTTAATGCTTTTGTTTTTGTTTTCTAAGTAGCCTTTATTGTGACTATAATGGGATTTTTGGGGGATTCTCTGGGTCATCTTGACTTCCCTCAACAAGGGTCAAAGATACCTAGATGTCCTTGGGCCATCCCCATGATCAGAGTATGTCAGCTGCTCGAGCTAACCTTTGGGGCTTATGTATGTGTGTGTGTGTTTCTTTTTTAATTTTTCTTTTTTTCTATTTTGGAGGAAAGAGCCAAGTTTGGTCAGCTCAAAGCTTATTATCATCCGTATGTCAGCAAACTTTTCCTTGCGGCACACTCCCCACCCCTTTCTTCAAGAATTTCTGGAAGGAAGATTGACTGCTAGCCACAAGAGTGGCTGGTGAGGCAATGGTACTCCCCCATGTTTGAACCTGTGACTTCTATATGCCTTGAAACAGTCACTTTCAAACTGCATGAGCTAACCCACTAACATATATTTCTAATATTTAAATATAATAATATATATAAACTATAAAATCATAGTAATGTAGTATATTTGTTGCATACAGAATACAATAGAACACTTTTCACTGTGCTATAAAGTGTAAGCCTGCTGCCTTACTACAATGTAATATATTTGTTTTGTCTTTTTGAATAAAATGATTCCCTTAACTATTTTGATAATCAAATTATGTACATATATGATATAGGTCATCTTTTTTAAAGAACAGGGATATATTTCCATTAAAACTCTCTGGAATACAGGCCAAAACCTGGTACATATTTAAACCATGATTCTTTTTCAGTCTTCAAGAAACTCCACTAATGTCTATTACATATTACACCTATTCTAAACAGGTTCTCCTTATACAGTTTCCAAAAAACACCTATGATAGTATGATTGCTACATACTTGCAAAACATATACTACTAATTTAGACTTTAGACCTAGCTACATTTTCCCATATCTTCAGAATTAACCTGTGGTTTGTCATCATCCTTCTTGAGGTGGTGAAGCCTAGCACATGCTGGTGCTCCTGCTGGCGTCTTCTCCATCCTGCTCTTCCGAATTATTCTGCCTCTGCATCATGTCCTCTGGTGCATTGACGCGTTCCTCCACCTCTGGGACATTTGTTGCCAAAGCCATCTCGTCTATATGAAATTTCAACCTGGAGACCGCCAACTGAAGCCTGTCCATTTTAGTTTCTAGAAGTCCCAATTTCTGGGTTGTTATTTCACTGTGTGCCCGAATCTCTTCCAGAATCATTCTCATCAGTCGAATTGACAAGTTTGTTGTATAATCCAGTGCACCTTCCTGCTGGTCTTCTATGCTATTCGCAGCTCTGGGGTTATCATTGGTGGCCATGGTGGTTGCTCTACACAATTCCTTTCCTGTGCTCTGAGAGTATATGCCACTGGTTCCTGATTTTGGCTTTCCAGAGTCGTTGTTCTGCTCTATATATGAATTGTAACTGCTCCTTTAATGCTGCAGTGATCCCCATACTGTGATCGGACATTGAAATCCATTGCCATCGTGCGAAATGCGTTTTCTATTACAGAGTCAGATGACAGAGAAGGGTACACACTTATTGTCTGCTTCTTGTGTTGAGCAGAATTTATCTCACTCGCCTTACATTACTCCTTGAAATTATATTCGTGCCTCCACCTATCCAATCTCCAGCGATGAATGATGACCATGTTTCGAATGAAGATGATGTTGCGTCCTTTAATGGTGAGCACTCGCCTCCGCTGCACCAGGTAGTTTGGTACTAATGTCACCAGGAGGATTATTGCTCTGTCCATTCGAATTGAATGCTTCTGCCCCCAATTTCTATGTTGTCCTATGTTTAATGCCTTAATGCTATAATATTTGGATTTGCCTTTCCTGGAATTGGTTTGTTTACATGTGCCCCATCGTCCACTCTCAATATTTCTTGTTCTAAGAGAACTCCTTGATTAGCCAAGGAATCCACTACTGTATTGAGATTTGGCTTTATGTGAAATAACTCAATCTTCTCAAATTTTGTCAATAGAAGATTAATTTTGTGCAAGATTGGGGTCAAACTTTGTGGGACTTCCTTCTACTTCACTCACCTGGTTTATTATGATTATTGAGTCACCGAAGACCATCAAATGACATATACCTGTAGTGAATGCCAAGTCCAATCCTTGCCATAGCGTTAGATATTCAACCTGGTTGTTGGTTGACTCCCCTGTGCCCCAGGAGAATTTAGTCTCCCTTGCTTCATCAAGAAGAAAGATAACCCTCCTGCTCCTACCACCCTTGGGTTGCCTTTCGATGCTCCGTTAAAGAATAATGAAGAGTCCCTTATTTGTCCTCAAGGTCTATCCGAATTAGGTTCATATTTCCCTCGAACTTTTGGGTTTGAAGCCACCAACATGATGTACTGGGCGATCTAATTTCAACCATTCTTTTTCAGCAGAAGAAAGATCGTCAAATTCCTTTGGATCATATCCCCTGATAGAGATGGTTTCAAAGAGCATTGACAATGCTTTAGACACTAAAGAATTACATTGGGCCAAGCCATCCTTGAAGATGGCTTGGTTCCGGGCGATCCATATTGTCCATCATAAATACTTAGGAAGCACCATCCAACATCTCATGACAACTGAACTTTATTTTTCTGCCATGGTGACTTTTGCTTCCAGGTGTCAACCATTTCTTCCCATGTCCTTGGGATGCTAGATGTGACCAATATCTTATCAAGTACCAAATTCCATACGTTGTTGGATATGACCAATATCTTATCAAATACCAGATTCCATACCTGTAAGGCGAAGGAGCATTGGCAGAAGAGATGCGAAATATCTTCTTCAACTTCCCGACATAGGACACATCAAGAGGGTCCGATGATGTTTCCCTTCTTTAGGTTTTTTGCTGTTAAAACTTCCCATGCACCATCTCCCAACATAATAAATTTTTTTTTTCGACAACCCATCTTTGTTCCATATTCTTCCCTAGATTTGGTCTGTGGATGGTTGTGGGAACTGTTGTATCAACACTTTATATCCATCCCCCACTGAATATGTATTGGATTTGTTGCCTAACCAAATTCGTTGATCCAACCTCGTTGTTGTTGATTACTATAGCTTGGGAGGTACTCCAAGCCCTAGGGTTCAGGGTTTGGAGGGCAAAGCATCACAAGGGCAGCTTGTGGGCTTGGAACCCAAGTGAGGGGTTTTGCAACCATCGTGATTTGGGCCAAAACCGTGATGAAGACACAACATGTGATGGATGAGGATGATAGTGCTCGACGATACGATTCCAACACGTCAAGAATCATTCGAATCTGAGTTGTCGTTAGAGAGAAGAATTTTTGAAGTTGACTAGGTAATTATTGGTTGCCAAGTCATGTAGGCTTGGTGTAAAAGGGTGCCAATAGATGGGTCTCTTCAAATGAATTTGTGGACGCTAAAGGCTATAAATAGAAGATGATTTGGAGTCATTTTAGAATCCAAAATTGGCAATACATCTCTGAAATATTGGTGAGCATTAGCTGCAGCAAGAAGAGCTTGAAGGGACAGCATGAGGAGGTCTTAAGGACAACATGGGTTTCTTTATTTTGTTGTAGGTGCGACATGGGAGGAAAGGGTTGTTTGAAGGGCCAGAAAAGGGCTGTAACAATTGCGAGTTGCTAGGCAAGTTAGGTCGCAAATTTGAAGGAGAGAACAAAGCCGTTTTAAGGGTTGTTGGTGGAGTTTTTGAGGGATCTATTACCCTACAACAGTTGTTGAGCTATGCCACAGATCATAGCCAGTGTCTGGGCCATTTCTTGTGTTGCGTTTAGGGTGGAACAAGCACAATTGGACTAGCGTGAGGGTGGAGGAGCCTCCCCTTAGAGGACCGCAGTTTTTGGAGGGCTAGTTGTTGAGTTGTGAGGAGGTTAAGGGATGTAGGTGATGCCCTAACCAGTGGTGCAATAGTGCAGTGTGGTGACATCAGTGGTTTTGTGTTGGTGTATTGGTCAAGGTGTGACCGAGTTGGATTAGATTTACTAAGCAGCTTGCTGAAGCAAATTGTATGATCTTCCGAGGTGGCGAAGTATCATACTAGGAGCAGATTCAACAGTGACGAGATTGGGATTGTTGGAGGGCAGCGTGTTGGCTACCCAAAGTAGCCCTAGACGAGCTATCTTGAAGGACGAAGAGCAGCTGAAGGTTAGGTGAAGGTTGGTGCTGAAGTGCAACACTTTGATGGACAAAATTTGTTGCTAGCTTGGCAGATTGGAGCTCGAGAATTAGGCCTACCCAGAGAGCAAGACGTGCAACAATGTTAGGTGGCATCCCTTCTGTAGTCTCGATGTGTAGATGCCTTGATGGACTAAGCATCCCTCCTGTAGTCTCGATGTGTAGATGCCTTGATGGACTAAGGCACTACTAGTGAGCAGTACAGAAGCGAAGGACCGGTAGGACGAGATACGACATTGTGTTTGTCAGTGACAAGTGTATCTTGTATACCATAGACTATTGTATTATTCAGATTTGGTTTAATATAACGAAGATTGGGGAATTATTGTACAATTTTGTTTAAAAATTGTGTATATTTTGCATATGTGATTTACTGCTTTATATTTTCCGCTATGCAAAGTATTTTATGGTTGAGATTCTTGGTTTGGTAGCGTCAATGATTTAAGACTCTAGCCTAGACCCAAGGTCACGGAAATTCAACATGGTATCAAAGCGTGTCTGAGCTACCTTCGAAGTTAGTAAATCAGAGTTTGCATAGCGAAGTACAACGTGAGAGGGAGTTGGTCACATTGTGAGTGAAAGAGTCACAACAATGTCGAAGTTGTAGGTAGGTCTCTGGTATGAGGACAGGTTGGAAGGATTTTCCAACTACACTTCTTGGAAGGAAAGGATCAAGTTGGTCTTAAGGTCAACAGGATTTGGGATTTTTCTGAGAAAGAGATCAAGCAGCCAACTGACCCTAAGGAGCTGGAAATATGGGAAGATTTGGATACAAAAGCAAGAATTTGTTCTGGAATAAGAACGAGAACTTGGTACTGGTATTGGAGGATAAATTGAAATCCACCAAGATGTTGAAGGGTGAAGGAACAACTTCGTATCTAACGAGGTTGTCTCAGGTTCGAGATGAGCTTGCTGCCATCGGTGTCAAAGTTTTAGATGTAGAGATAGTAAGGATTGCCTTGAAAGGGTTCTCTGAGGAATGGACGCCCTTCATCAAAGGAATTGTTGCCAAGGAGAAGCTGCCAGACTGGAATAGACTGTGGGACGATTTCATTCTGGAAGAGTTGCGAGACGAGGATCTTCAACCATCGAGGAAGGCAAATGAGGACATGGCTCTTGCATCGAGAATGAAGGGTAAGCCGAAAAAGGACTCAAGTAAAATCAAGTGTTTCAACTGTGGCGAGATGAGTCATTTTTCGTTGAGATGTCCATTGAAGATAAGAGATGACGGGAAAGTGCAGAAGAAAGGAAAGCATGTCGCTGCTTCAGCCGAAATGGATGATCTTCCCAGGAGATTAGAACAGGAGGATTTTGCTATGACTTCTCATTTCTCGCAGGTTACTATTTGAGAGGATGGATGGTACGTGGAAAGTGGCGCGACGAAGCACATGACAGGGTCACAAGAGGTTTTTGAGACTCTAGTTGAATGGGACTCGAAGTTGCAAATGGTGTTTAGGCGACAAGAGTCAGTTGGAGATCCGAGGATCCGGGGTGGTGCCATTCAAGATGGAGACAGAACGTATGATGCGGGTCCAGGATGTATTGTTTGTACCAGGACTAAGATATAGTGTGCTTTCAGTCTCGATGATGGAGAGGAAGGGGTTTGAGGTCTTATTCCAGGATGGGAAGGCAAGACTCAGGCCTAGAGGCTCTAAGTCCGATGGGATTGTGCTTGGAGTCAGGGAGCATGGTCTCTACAGGTTGACGGGCAAGCCTGAGGATCATGGGAAGAAACAGGTACAGGTTCCAAAGAAGCAGGAGGAGGTGTAGGTGCAGGATTCAGAGGAGAAGGTACACTTTTCAAAGAAGGTCCAAGTTCCAGAGGCTCAGAGGGAGTCGAGTTCTAGAGGGAGTTTCCAGATTTAGAAGGAGACTCTGCAGCCAAAGAAGAGTGTTTGGTCGGTGGGGAGCAAGGGTGCTTCCACATCATGGCGAGATTGGAAAGCGATACAGGAGAAGAAAAAGAACCAGGAGGGTTCTAGTGACAACGACACTTCTGAGCAGGGCGTAGTTCACTATACAGGGATTGCTGCGATTGTGAGTGCCAAGAGCTAGGCTAATATTGCGAGTAGTGATGACAAAGACGAAGTACTTCCTAGTCGTGGAGGTACCTCCCTCACTAAGAGGGAGTGTTGATTTGTGTAGCTTGGGAGGTTCTCCAAGCCCTAAGGTTCTTAATTGGAGGGCAAAGCACCACAAGGGCAGCTTGTGGGCTTGGAACCCAAGTGAGGGGTTTTGCACCCGTCGTGATTTGGGCTAAAACCGTGATGAAGACACGACATGTGATGGATGAGGATGATAGTGCTCAGTGATATGATTCCAACCCATCGAGAATCGTCTGAATTCGAGTTGTCATTAGAGAGAAATGATTTTTTGAAGTTGACTAGGTAATTGTTGGTTGCTAAGTCATGTAGGCTTGGTGTAAAAGGGTGCCAATGGATGGCTCTCTTCAAATGAATTCGTGGAGGCTTAAAGGCTATAAATAGAAGATGATTTGGAGTCATTTTAGCATCCAAAATTGGCAATACATCTCTAAAATATTGGTGAGCCTTAGCTACAACTAGAAGAGCTTGAAGGGACAACGTGAGGAGGTCTTAAGGATAGTGTGGGTTTCTCGGTTTTGCTATAGGTGCAGCGTGGGAGGAAAGAGCTGTTTGAAGGGACAGAACAAGGTTGTAGCAATTGCAGGTTACTAGGCAAGTTAGGCCGCAAATATGAAGGAGAGAACAAAGTTGTTTCAAGGGTTGTTGGTGGATTTTTTGAGGGGTCCGTTACCCTATAGTAGTTGTTGTGCTAGGCCACAGGCCATAGCCATCAATTGGGCCACTTCTTGTGCTACGTTTAGGGTGGAACAAGCACAAAAGGACCAGCATGAGGGTGGAGGAGCCTCCCTTTGGAGGACCACAGTTTTTGGAGGGCTAGTTGTTGAGCTGTGAGGAGCTTAAGGGTTGTAGGTGATGCCCTAACCAGTGGTGCAACAATGTAGCGTGGTGACAACAGTGGTTTTGTGAGGTGTATTGGGTCAAGGTGTGACCGTGTTGGATCAGATCTATTGAGCAGTCCACTGAAGCCAATTGTATGATCTTTCGAGGTGGTGAAGTATCATGCTAGGAGAAAATTCAACAGTGACGAGATTGGGAGCCATACAATTGTTGGAGGGCAGCGTGTTGGCTACCCAAAGTAGCCCTAGACGAGCTATCTTGAAGGACGAAGAGCAGCTGAATGTTGGGTGAAGGTTTGTGCTGAAGTGCAACACTTTGATGGACAAAGATTATTTCTAGCCTGGTAGATTGGGGCCTGGGAATTAGGCCTACCTAGAGAGCAAATTGGTTAAGCCCATGTACACTCTACAGAAGGACGTGCAGCAGTGTTAGGTGGCAACCCTCCTGGAGTCTCGATATGTAGATGCCTTGATGGACTAAGGCACTACTAGTGAGTAGTACGGAAGCGAAGGACCGACAGGAGGAGATACGACATTGTGTTTGTCAGTGTATCTTGTATACCATAATTATTTAGATTTGGTTTAATATAACGAAGATTGGGGATTGTACATTCTTGTACAATTTTGTTTAAAACTGTGTATATTGTGCATATGTTATTTATTGCTTTATATTTTCCGCTGTGCAAAGTAGTTTATGGTTGAGATTCTTGGTTTGATAGTGTCAGTGATTTAAGACTCTAACCTAGACCCAAAGTCACCGAAATTCAACAGTTGTTACTACGAGGGCACTTCCTTTTAGAGTTCTTATTAATAGTTCCCAAGTTTGTTGTAGATTGGGAGGAAGGTTGGGATAATGCAATCCACTTTCCTTGTAATCCCAACATGAAATATCTGCGAGCCTTCTATATCCTGTATTGTTCATCCATTGTGCCAATTCCTTAAACTATTCATTTTCTTGTGTTAATTAAGCTAATGAGGCTAAGTCTTTCCACAGATGTATTCGAGCTCCGTTTCTAGATTGCTAGCCAAGGTTATCAATTATGAGGGGATCAACTTCCTTGCGTAATTTCCAGATCTTAGAACCCTACTCCGGCTACATTTCCTAATCTGTTCTTAGCAGCCAACTTTTATGAAAATATTTCGAATAAAGGCTGACTTCCACCACTCCTTGGAATTTGATGACAATCTCCATACTATTTTGGTTCCCACTGCGAGTTTGATCATTTCAGTCTCCTTAATGGCTAGACCCCCAACTGCTTTGGGCAGGCGAACTATGTTCCAGTTTACGAGATAAAATCGGGTTTCATTGTTCCGCCTTGCTAGAGGAATTTCTCAAAAGTCCATTGATTTGGCAGAGTATACTCTTTGGTGCTAATAAACCTAATCCCAAATACACCAGGAGAGAGGACAATACCGATTTAATCAGAACTGTTTTCCCTGCCACATTTAACTATTGGACTCCCCATGAATGAATTCACTTCTTGATATTTTGTATTACCTGATCCCAATCTTTTGATCTGGATATTCCTAAAGAAATTGGAATACCAAGATATTTGAAGGCCTTCCAATCAGGGATTGCCGAAAACTCAAGGATTCTAGAAATCCCAGAAAAAATCGTATCTTCACAATTCCATCCATAGATATGGCATTTCTTTTTGTTAACCAGTCCACTTGACAGAGTGAGGTAACTATCTAGAATTTTCTTGAAACATAATACAATAATCCTCAAAGTTGCACCTAGCAATAGGGTGTCATCTGCAAATTGGGAGTGATTCACTCCTTCGATATTCCTTGCTATAGTAAGCCTTACTCCTTCCATCCTTGCTTTCTCCAAGTTTCTTCTTAAGCTTTCATCCATAATAATATATATAAGAGGAGACAGGGGACAACCCTGCCTTAATCCTTTGGAATCTTTAAAAAATGGGGTTTCCCGACCATTAACCAACGATGCAATCTAAGGAGAGCTAGTGCAATCTTTAATCTAGCGAATAAAGTCCTTACTAAACCTAATTTATCAGGCATAAGGAAAAGAAAAGAGCGCCTTAGCCGATCGAAGGCGTTGGCCATGTCCAGTTTGATTACCATTCTTGGTTCTCCCACCTCGCTTAAGTGGATTGCTTCCTGCACAAGAATGATATTGTCCAAAATTTTCTTGTGTTAAATAAATCCTCCTTGGTTTTCTGAGATGATTTGCGGAAGTAACTTCTTTAGCCTAGTTGCTATTACTTTTGTCAGAATTTTGTATGCAGCATTACACAGTGGAATCAGGTGAAATTTGGAAAATTTCCTAGGATTTGTTTTTTAGGTATTAAAGCAAGGAAAGATGAGTTTAGATCCACCTTTTTTTTTCCTTTTACCTAATACTATTCAACATACATAGAGGATTGTTTTTTATTAAGACCCAAAAGGATCTGTAAAAGCTTATTGTGAAGTCATCAGGGCCAGGGGCCTTGTCTGGATCCAATTTCTAGATTGCCTCCAACATCTCCCCTTTATCTATTTCTTTCATTAATGTTGAATTCCCTGAATTTGTTACTATTGTAGGGACACATTGGAGAAAACCCTGTGCTTGGACCATATCAGTTATTCTATCTTCATTGTAGAGTGATTGAAAGTGTTAGAAGGCTTCTTGATTTATTTATTCAAAAGCTATGATCTTCCCCTTGCCTTCAGGAACTATCTCTTACCTTGTTCCTTAACTCTTTGGCTTTAGCTTGCTTATGGAAAAAAGATGTATTTTGATCACTAGCTTGAAGCCAAAGACTTCACGATTTTAGACGCCATATTTCCTCCTCATGCATGCTGACTGCAAAGATTTGTTTTGCTAGTTCCGTTTCTCTTTCAAAATGCCACGATTCCACTACACTCACTTCAATCATGCTCTGATGCTGCTCCAATTGCTTTACCAGCTCCATCTGCTTCTGTCCAGAAGGCTCATATTTTCTTTTTAGCCATGTTCTCAATTCTTGCTTGACTGTCTTTAATTTCGTCTCCCATACATATGTTGGTGACCTTGTCATTGAAGTCTTCCATGCTTGCCTAATTAGATCCGATACTCCATCCTCATTTAACCATACTGGGTTGTATTTGAATGGAATTGGCCCCAGATCCTTTGAGATCTTGATAGTTAGGGAGATCGGGCAATGGTCGGATTCACTTGAACTTTGATCTTGGAGAAGCAATCAAGCCCCTTAAGCAACCAACTGCTATGTAGGAGGAACCTATCTAGGCGAGACGCTGAATACAAAACCACATCTCCAATTTGACCAAGTAAAATTGCCCATCTTAGGAGGAAAATCCACTAAGTCCCAATCATTTATAATGTCTTCCATTCGCTCCCGAAAGGGATCTCAAATCGGGCATCCTCCTCTTTTTTCCTCAGATCTAAGGATAGTGTTGAAATCACCCTCCATAATAGAATTGTTGTACCAGGCATTGGTTTTGATGATATTTAGTGAGTCCAAGAACTTTGATTTTTCACCATACAATACCGGTCCATAGATGTTTGTAACCAAGATGCATTCCTTTGTGCATTTTCTTTCAAGAATTGTTGCTATCCAAAACTGTGTTTTCATGCTATCTATCAATTGAAAATGTAAATCGGACCAATACATACCCAATCCTCCAAAAGCTCCTCGTAAATCTTGTGCCATCCCAGTGCTTTGTCTCCAAAATGTTTGTGCAACTTTGCTCGTTGCCTTTTCTTCGAGCTCTGTCTCTTGGAGAAAAAGTATCCATGGCTTTTCTCGCTTTACTATATCCCTGACTGCCTGGGATTTGAAAGGGCTTCCCAGACCGCTTATATTCGAAGAAAAAACTATCATTTGAAAGGGGGGGTTTGAGAGGAACCTCCCACTTTTTTTGGATTTTCCAATCCCTTAGGGCCTTTTAATTTCTGGATTTCTGAAATTACTAGCTGATTTCCCATTTTTTTCGTTTTGTTTTGCTTCTCTCCTGGATTACTTTTTTGGGCAAATGCCTTGTCTTCTTCTGGGTATTTTTCATCTCATGGTTGCTATTGTCATATGCCCATTTTTTTTATTTTGCGACATGTTTCTAGTGGTTACTCCTATAAGTGGTGATTCCCTCTCTGCATTCCCTGATTGAGGGGTAGACAGAGTTGGTTGAGCTATCTCCTAGATCAATGTTGACTTTGGTGGATCTGCTCTCCTTATTCCTCATTTAGTTCTCCTTGTTCAAATCCTTCTAAAATTTCTTCCTCATTTTTATCTACCATTTCTTGCTCCGGGTTGGACAGATCCTGATCATTTTCAAAGGGATTTTGCAGGGAGTTAAACGGATTTGATGAAGTGGAAGCTCCATTCTTGTTCTGCCCTTGTTGTTGCCTATTCCCATTGTTTTTGTTTCTATTCCCTCCTCTTTTGTGTGTCTGCGATTGTCCACCTTGATCCACTATTGTTACAGATTCCTTGCATGGGGAATTCTTGCAATCCCTTACAAAGTGGCCATGCTCGTGGCAATAACAACACTTGAAGGGGATTTGCTCATAATCTAGGGTTTGACGACGAGTCCAACCTCCTAGTGTGAGATTGATTTTGAAGGCAATCCTTCTCTAGATCTACTTCTACACATATCTTGGCACATGCGAACTGCGATCCTTTTGGTTCCCCTCGATCCAAATATCGCTCTACACCGTTTCCAATGGCTTTGAAGTAGTCATCACTCTAGCAAGACAGAGGAAGCCAGGGTAATTTTACCCACACAAGTATCGTCGTAGGAATATCTTCATCTAGGTTAAAATCCAACTTCCATTGATTCAAATACCTAAATCCAAAAAAATACAACCCATTTCTCAAAATTACATCGTTGTCCTCCTTAAGTTCAAATGAAAAATCAAAGAATCAGTTGCCACATGCATATAGGTTGATGTCTCCTTTCATCTTCGATCTCCAGGTTTGATCAATCCATCTATCCATTGAGCGAGGGGATGGCCACATCCTTGTAAATTTTCTGATGAGAGCTTGTTCAACAAAAGCTAAGGTCGTTTTGATAGCCCCCGCGAGAAGCGTCACCGAGGGTATTGAATCGACCTTTTTGACAAACTTGGTTTGCGACTCTTTACTTCTGGTCCTCTTTGATAGGGCATCCAACATTGCTTGAAATGTCGCAGCTTCATGAGAGGGTGGAGCCCCCTCCAAGGATGCCATCTTAGGATGAGATCAAAGCAAAGGGAGTGGCTAGAGTTTAGCAGAGCCGCACAGAGTAATATCCGATAACAGTTTAAAATTTAAAAGGTAACAATTGTCATACTAAAAAGAGTAAATTGTTTATGTATTTCCAACTGGTCTACATGGATAAGGACCATGCGCTCCAAGCAATCAATCAATCCATCTCTGACCTCCCCAACCTGCAGATCTTCTAGTCGAGCTTTATAATGATACTTTGGGTTCAAAAAATACCCAACTGCATGTATAGGACGATGGAGTTGATTATTCCACCTGCTATCAATGATCTCCCATATACGACCATATTTAGCTAACATATCCTTGTAAGTTACCCGTCTTTGCTCCTTTGCCTGATCCATATCCTCATAAATGTAGCTCGTCGCCAATTTTTCCCCATCCACCATCCTTAACACCTTAACATGTGGCTCATTAATTTTCACAAGCTCTGCAAACCTTTTCCAAAAATAATTGTCAAAAACATTCTTTTTGGTGTCTTTGCCATCTTGTTGACAAGCTCACCGAGATTCAGTCCAATCGTCAGAAGAAAACATTTTCTACAGGTTTTTTGTTGAGAATTGAGACATTGCAACGTGAGGAAGTGAGTTGCAAATCTTGTAACTGGAGCCCTAACAAGCTCTTTGACCCCAGTGTTTTTCCTCGTTAGGCTCAATACCCATGAGTGGTTGTAGATGTATTTTGTAATGCACTTGGCATGCTCTACAATGTTTCTTACACACTCCCCTTTGCTTCTGTCCTCAAGCATGAGGTCTATGCAATGTACGGCACATGGAGTCCAAAATATGGCCTTATATTTGGACTCAAGCATCTTTCCAGCAAGAACATAGTTTGAGACATTATTTGTGATGACCTGCACAACATTCTGCTCCTCCACTTCCTGAATAATCTCATCCAAAAACTCAAATAGAAGGGCTGCATCCTTCACCTTATCAGATGCATCAACTAATCTAAAAATCGTGGTTCCTTCCATCAGTCCATTTGTGGTTCTTTCCATTAGTCCATTTGTCTGACATGATGGAACAACCCGTTTTGAGCCATGACTCTCTATACTCAGCCAAATACTCATCAATGGAAGTCATCTCTTTTTGCAAAAGAGCTCCCCTCAATCATGCACAGTAGGGCCTTTGAAGCCCTTTCCTGCAGCTATAACAGAGTCCCACATAGCTTGGTAATAAGGTGAGCGAGCAACATTAAATGGGATCTCTGCGTTATACACACCATTTAGCAATGTATTGATAAGAAGATTCTTTGCATTGTTTTTTCCAATGTTCATCCAAAGTGGATTGATGACTTGGCTGGAAGGAAGCGGGATTAGCAGATGCTGTGGTGGCAGAGGATGAGAAATAACTTTGGATGTTTGTTCTCTTTGTTCCTTTAGATTGTTGGCCAAGAGCAGGAGGAACATAGTGAAAGGGGTCATTGGTGGAACCGATAGAAGAGGAGTCTTGAATCTCATAATCATCATACCCACTCTCTTTCATGGCTTGTAATAATTCTCTCTTCCCTGAAATTTCTTCTTGGATGGCCTTCTCCCTAGCCTTATTCTCCTCAAACTTTTCAAACTTGGAAATGCATTTTGCCATAACAGGGCCTAACACTTCCTTTGGTGCTTCGCATGGCTTTATTTGGCCTTTTATCCCAGCCAAGTGTTGTTTCAATCTAAGAATATCCCCACCTCCAATAGATTTATTGCAAAATTTGCATATCATTTTTCCATCAATCACATCACAATGAGCCCATGCAGTGCCCTTGGCTTTTGGAGCCATGTTGACTTGAAATAATTAAAATTTGCAAAGAAATCTGCCATTTAAAAAAAATTGCAGCTAGGAAAAATGGAAAACCTAAGATAAATTTAGAAAAGAAATGCATATGTAGCCTACAAAATTTGATAGCATAGAATTAGAGATATGATATTATAGAACACATAAATTTTTTTAATACATGGACAACAATGAAATGAGGAATTTTTCAAGTGAAAATCCTTACCTAAAAATGCAAACTAGCTTCCTTAGCCTCCTCTTGAAGATGCCAACTCTACTAACAACTCCAAACTATCTCCAAAATAGCTCCAAGTCCAACTCCAAGCTTCAAAGATGACTACTCAAGCAAAAACTCAACACTCTCCAAGCTCCCAATCAAACTCACAAAAACTCCAAATGAGATGTGTGAGGCAAATGAGGGGGGTGAGCTCTTTTTAAAGGCTTGGAGAGGGTGTTTTTGGAGGGGAACAACCTTTACTTTCCCTCCAAAACACCCAGGAAGCTTCCAAAACGAGTTTGTGTGGGTCCGTCACCATTCGCCACGGCTTTGGCAATGAATTGGGCGGTTTATGACGGAACCAACCAGTTTGGTCCGTTTTTTGTGATTTTTTAGCGAAGTCATCCCTTAAACTGGATTTTTTGCCCGGTTCGACCTGATTGCCTAATGAACCAGTGGGTTTGACCGGTTTCCAGTTCATGCCGGCCAGTTTTTAAAACTATGTTTTAGATGTACATATATGTCATGTTATGCAGAAAAAGACAGACCATAAAGGCAGCCTCCACAAGCTAAAAATCTAGGTGTCCAAAGATTAAAATTGCCCCATATAATTAGTAATTACTGATTCCTTACCCATATGCATATCTTGATAGTTTAGGTCAGGGAAGTATATTGACTATATACTAGTTACTTTTGTCGTTGTATGTGGTACTTAGGGATGTCCTAAACTCCAATCTGGGATATTCTCCAACGTTCATAAGTCCCGAGGGCTGACATTCTCCAACATCCTCGAGCCCCTGGGACCCTGAAAAATGTGCCCAATCCCTACACATCATTTTGTAGCATAGATAAGAAAATATAATTTTACTGATGTCAAACAAATGATCTCAAAAAGGTCAATGGGACTGTTCAATACAATAGTATATACTATAAATACACTGTTGGATTATAAATATCTGTCTTATATTATAAAAAAATGGAAAGAAGATATAGTCTAACCTAATGTCTAAAGTCTAACATCTGGAAAAGAAAGTGTTGATATGAAAACTGAAGTGATACATGAACCACTGAGAGCGGCAAACAACATGCTCAAAACTTCATAGACCAAAATATGTTTTTTTCTTTCTTTTTTAACTAGTGATACTGGACGGGACTACTCAATCCATCAACTATATATTGTATTCTTATTTGCTTAACTACTTAAAATGCCACTGTTGTTACAAAATGGTTTGCAGTGTGCACTACTATTCCAGAGAAAAGCTTTCTACAAGGTTTATAAAGAGCAATTAGCTTGAGCTTTGTGAGTGAAATTTTGTATCTATCATATCGCACAATGCAGTGTAATATGTGCACTGTATACATGCATTTGCCCATCCCAGATCTTAAAGATACTGAATGTGTCCTATGTACCCGCAGCATGCACTAAAGATGGAAAATAATCCAGTTTATGTACATTTTGTATCATATCGTTTATTTGAGACGGGCTCATTTTAGTCATTATTAATCTAAACATCTTATAGTTTGTAAAGCGCACTGATTCGAAGCATATTTAGATAAATGATAGAAGCCTTTATGAAATACGGTTGTTTGTACCAAGGTTACTGTTAGCGGCGGATCTAAAATTCACAGGCAATTTTGGGAAGAGGTTTTTCGTCAAATGTGCACATTGAACCGATCAATGAACACATCTTAATTTTCCCTTTCCCAAACCGAGAGGCAACTGAAAGTATCAGTGTATGGCTCAAAATATTGGTGAAGTTTTACTTTGGATAAGAGGACTCATTGGCTACATTCTGGAGAAAGGTGGTATAATATCACATATTACACATAGCAAAGGGAAACCCACTTTACAACTTTTTCAGAGTCGGAGTCAACCAAAATAAAGGATTTTCTAGCATTTTACGTCAAGGTCACGATACTAACTCGGATTTTCTGGCATTTTACGTGAAGGTCACGATCTTAAAACTTTTTCAGAGTCAGAGTCAACCAAACTAAAGGATTTTATGGCATTTTACGTCAAGGTCACGATACTAACTGGGATTTCTGGCATTTTACGTCAAGGTCACGATACTACAATACCGTCTAAATACTAGCGTAACATCTAAAGCAATCCGATAAGATCATCGAAATTATAAACGCGACTTGGATAATGCAAGTCTAAATCTTAAAGAGAGACTCGGATATTGCAAGAAATTTAATATAATCATAAGCGCATCGAGACCCGTTAGAAAGACAATTTCAAGTGGATGATTGGGAAACTCGTTTGTCTTTAAATAGAGAGAATTTCAAGTAGACTATCGGGTTTCTTTTTTGTTTTTCTAAACTTGGACCTGGAAAAACTCTTCCATGAACCTAGGAGGAGAAAGCAGGAGGTCTCCTATACTTATTTAATCAGTATAGATTTATTTTAATTTTTTTTTTTTTTTTTTTTTTTTTTAATTTTTTTTAATTTTATGTTATATATATAAATTTAAGAGTAAGTTTGCATTTTAAAAAATGTATCAGTACAGATTTATTTTAATTTTTTTAGTAAAAAATTTAAGGGTAAATTTGCATTTTAAGAAATTTCATTTCTCTAGATTTTTGGTAAATATATAATTAAAATGGATCTATACTAATTTTGAATAATACACTAATAAAATGTTTTAATTATAAGATTTTTATTTCCACTTATTTTATATATAATATATATTTAGTTGACAGTGAAATATTTTATTTATAATTCACATTCTCTATATTAAAATGTTATTACAAATTTCTTTAAGAAATAGAAAAAATATACCTATATATATATATATATATATATATATATATTCAAAATGTTATATATCAATTTTATATTAAACATTGAAGGAATATCAATTAATGAAATAAATTTTTTTTTTGCTCTTTTTCTTCTTGGGTAGTATTGGATAAAAAAAATTACTCTAACATGCATATTGAAATATTTAATTTATAACTCATCAAACTTTGTTTTTTGTTATTGATATTGTTTAAATGTTATTAACAACTCTGTATTAAGAATGAAATAAATTACACATCCCTCTTATAATGAAAACTGAAAATATAAGAAATTTTTACTTTAAATTACTTTAATTTTAATTGATATAAAATTATGTTATTTAATATATATTATAGACATTGAAATATTGTATTTATGGCTAATACAAAAATATTTTCTGTTATATATATATATATTACATGTCAAATAAACATAAAATGAACTATACATCATATAATATCAAAAAATATTATTTTGAAATGTCATTTTATAATTCCTTATTAATATAAAGAAATTACATTTCTCTCAAAATATTTTTTATTATTTTTAATTACTTTATCTTTATATAAATTTGCTATAAAATTAAAATAAAAGGGAAAATATTTTATTTATAATTAATATTCATCTAGTATAGTATTAATATAATATTCATTTGTTAATATTATGTAACATCTGGTCTCTTAAAAAAAAACCATGACTTGACCATTAAATGGCCATAGGATTCAATAAAATTTGTCGCAAGACGTTTGGATCTTTACGTATGCATTTCTAAGTTAATCATCTCCGTGAGGAATTCATATCATTTAAGCCATGTAAGTTCTATATTAAAAGAAAGAAAACGGAAAAAATCTGAAACAGTAACGCATAAGAAAATGTCAATTCCTCGTATGTATATAGGCAGGAACATGCGAGACCCATTAACTGACCGTTGCGCCTCGTCGTAAATTCAACTGGTCAAGTGTCATGTTAATTTAAACTTTGAATAATTGCGAATAATTGAAAAGTATTACTTTGAAAAAATTGCGAATAACTGAAAATGCTTTGGTGGCTGGGTAACAACATATACATTGACATGAATGGGACGACTGACGAGGTGGGAAAATGGAAATCTTTAATTACAGTAAAAATTGCTAATAATTGAAAATACTTTGGTGGCTGGGTAACAACATATACATTGACATGAATGGGACGACTGACGAGTTGAGAAAATGGAAATCTTTAATTACGATAAGGGAAGCGGGGCTTGCTCAAGACACTGAATATGTAAAGAAAGAAACGTATACATTGTGGAAAGGTCCATTACATAAAAATGGCACCGTTACGTAACTGTCACGTCTCAAAAGAGGATCTGGTTACATCTATTTTGCCACGTAAGTCACACTTTAACACATACAATTGTACAAAACAGACCCAATCACAAGTGTACTTAATATCTACAACATGTTAAGATCACAGATAGATATCCTACTGTCCTGAGACCTAGACCAAGTGCTTAACAATTGTACATAATGATCTACTGTGCATCCATTTTAGAAACAAAGTGGATGCATTTTGAACTTAAATTTTTAAAATTACTCCAGAACTGGTTGCTATTTGGCAGATAGGGTAGAATTGTGCTTTCAACCGTGGACACAAATAATATAAATTACCACTAGAATCACATCTCTGGCATTTAGAAAGGAGATTTTGAGTTGACCTCATCGTCAGACGAAGTTTTGCAAGTTTTACATATGTTTTTTTGTTTTGCAAGTTTTACATATGTTTTTTTTTTGTTTTTTTGGGTTTGTTAAGTTGTTTGTGATTTTTCAGGTTTGATTTTTGACTTGAGGAGTCGTGATCCAGGCACATCTAAGCCGAAGCCATCAAAGTCACAGTCACCCTGAATCTCATCTAGCCTGAACCACACTAGCCCTTAGTTAACTAGAATTTATTAACATGTCTCCTCGAATTTATTAACATGTCTCCTCCATCTAATACAAAACACAGCCACCCCATGAAATTTGATCCTGAATCGCCTTATAACAAGACTCATCCTCAAACCAAGCCCATCTAAGCCGAGGCCGTCAAAATCAGTCACCTAGAATCTCATCCAGCCTGAACGACACCAGCTCTTAATTGACTAAAATTTTTAATGTCTCCTGCAAATCGCAGCCAGCCACCCAGTGAAATTTGATCCTAAATCAACTTATAACAAACATCCAAGCTCATTCTCAACTAGTAGCTAGTTATGCTAATAAAACTTAAATTACATATATTAGACTTATTGTTCAGCTAAGATTTTTGAGATACTAGAATAAATGGGTTAACAATTTTGAGATGCTAGAATAAATGGGTTAACCATTTTGAGATATGGGTAAAACACTATTTGAAATTCTTTTTGAATCTCGGACGTGTAATGGCTGCAGGAGAAGTCTTATTAAAAGCATGCTGAGGAAAAATCCAGAACACAGGCCCACGGTAAACCTATTCGGGAAAATGCATAATGTTCGTGCTGTCCTAATTTTATAATTTTGCATGGTAACACTTCCAACTGATCTTGGTAGTGCTTGCAGGCTGCTGAAATTTTAAGGCATCCTCATCTACAACCCTATGTGGCTCAATGTTCTGCTCAAGCTGGATTCGTAGTTTGTAGGACACCTGATAGACCAATTCGTAAGGCTCGCCGTGTTCAGGAAAACATGGAGGAAAGCCAGAGCAGTAGCCATTCCAACAGTGACAGGGATAGCTTCAGTGCAAATGGGAAAAACAGTACAGATGTGGCCTGTGAGTGCGACGCCAATAATGACTATGCACTTCCAAGTGGCGATTTAAATGATTCCAGTGAGGCTGATGGCCAACTCTGGCAATTTTCTAGTTTAGAAAATAAAACAGATGGGGCATACATCCAAACTTTTTCTACCACTAATATACCTGAAGAAGATGAAACCAAACTGTCGCAGATACCACAAAGAGAACATAGACCTAAATTTGATGCCAAACAGCTGAAACCTGAGAAAAGTCCAATATTGAATTTGAAAGAAGAAGCAAAAGTTCCAACAAATGCCTCTCCACTAAGAAGCAATCGTGTAAGCCGAACAGTGCCTTCTGCTATCCCCAGGTTCCATTCAGACAAACCTGGGGCTTTGCTAAAAGCAAATGTAGATTCTTCTAAGAAGGCACAGCCAACATCTCTCTTGAAGCATGTGGTAAGTCAGTGCACGTTTTATTTATTTATATCGAAGGAATACGAAATGCAATATCTTTGTCACTTTTAAGAGTTGGTGATAAGTTTTTCGCATTCATTTTAATTGCCCCTCATTGCTATTTTCTGGTATAGCTGCCTGTTGTAGAGTCCACCCCAAGGAGTAAGCCTAGACAGGAAACAAGTCAACATGCATCCCCTTTGCAGCAGGCTAAAGATGAAAGAGCAATTGCGGGAAAGACAAGACAGCGTCCTCCACCCTCTGCCACTCCAGCCCGAAGGTCGTCATTTCCAGTTTCCTCTAAACCTGTGGGTCCTGTAAGGGCTTCATCTCCAAACACTCGTGGTTCTCGCCCACAAAATGAAATTAAGGGGGCATCTGACAAAGCTGAAGTCTTGAATGAGGAAATACTTTGTGATTCCCATGCTGAAGCCAGAAAGGTGTCTAGACAATCATGTCCAAAACGTCCGAGTTTAGATGTTCAAGTAGTTACTGATGTTCAAAGGGTGCTGTGTATGGATGGAAGTGTGAAGCGGGATCAAGAAATTAAATTTTGCTCCCCATTGTCTCAAAGAGTGACAAAACAGAATAGTCCTCCTGTTGACACTGCTGCTACCTTTGAAATTCCTAATCATCAGAGTACAATTTCTTGGGCCAACTCTGCTCCCAGATTACCTCAGGAAACATTCATGTCCAGAGTTTCAGAAACTGATCCAGAGCTTTCAAACAACCATGAAGTATTGAGGGAAACTTACCCTGTATCTACCACTGTAAATGTCCATGAAATTCCTGATTTACAAAGAATGATACCAAATGATGTTCCTGCACAAGAAAAAGAAGACATTTCCATGCATCTTCCTGAATCTCAATCAGCGTCTAATAGTTTGAGTATTAAAGCTCTCTCTGCAAATGCCGATGTTATTCCTTGTGTACAGAGTCAAAGGGAATCTGGGCAGCCTTCTCCTCTTGTTACCAGTACAACTGTTCAAGCAGTACCCAATGAACAAGGAGTGATAGGTAATGATGTCTATGTTACGGCAGAGGGAGGATATGTTCACCCTGAATATCAACAATTGTCATATCAGCAATGTTCAACCCTAGCGAATGGAAAGGCCCAATATGTTTCTGATGCCGAGAAAACGAAATTGACTGGTGAGTCCTTGCAATCAGGAGAAGAATGTAACATACAATTGCATCCAAATCAAAGTGTTTCCAGGCAATATCTCCCTGTAAAAGATTATGTATGTTCAGAGGCAGTCCCTGGCTTGTCAGGGACATCTGATGATGTATCAATGCAAATGGCGGAAAATGACTCAATTCCTCATTCTCAGAAGATGAAACAGTTTTTTACTTCCGGTAACAATACAACAGATGAAACTTTCTCTGTCATGCAAAGTCCGTCAGATCTGCACATACAAGAAGAGGAAGATTGCAACCCACACCCTGAAACCTGTATACCGTATCATCAATCTTGCCTTCCTGTTAGCTCTGCAAACTTACTTATGACTTCCAACGCTTCAGGATGTGCACCAACCAATATCTTTGATGAAGGGGTGCAGAAAGATAGTCAGATGCCTTCTGAGACTTTGAGTGATCCATTACAGTTGTGCTCATTTTCCACTGTTACAACTGTTCAAGGGAATTCTGATTTGCAAGAGGTAAATAGTGTTACTGATGTCAAGATAGGGCAAGAGAATAATCAAAGTGTTGGTGAAGTACAGAGTGCAAATTCCTTTGTATTTCCTACCACTTGTAATGTTAAAGTACCTCCTGATGTACAAACAAGGCCATCCAATAGTATTTCTGTTAGAACAGAACAGGAAACCTGTACAAACAATGGTGATGGTTTGGTGTCAACAAGAATGCCCTCATATATGTTGAACAATAAGCAAGATTCATGTCCTGAATCAGTTCAGCCTGTGACCATTAATGATCAATCTCCTGATGTGTCTGTAAATGCTCCTAGGTTGGATTTTATGCCAGAGTTCAACATTTCTTCGTCGTCATTTTGTGAATCCAAAGCATTGGATCATGTCAAGTTTCCTGTCAAGGAAGTTCCTGGATCAAAGTCAAAGGCACTCACAGAATTCCACAGCTGTTCTCCATCTGCCAGTGGAAGAGACGAGTCCTGTTCATCATGTTTTGCCAGGCAAGATTGTTATTCTGCTACTTGCTCAACGCCTACCAGCCATGGTAAGCAGCCAAGAACATTATATCAGGAAAATGAGGAAGAATATGGCAGAACTCAGGAGAAGGGAACCATTCAGACCAATGAGAAGCCACCTGTACATGTGCGCCCTGCCTTTAATGACGTTATACATGTGATTAGGCATAGCACTTTTAGGATTGGTGGGGAGAAGCCAGCAGTGGATGGTGTAGAGATGGATGTACCCACCTCATTGCCAGACTTGAAAAGGGATGACACAGAGGTAAAGAATGCTCCATCAGGCACTAATGTCTCAAGCCATTCCATATCACAACCTTCACAGAATGTTCCCCACAAAGAAGAAGAATATCAGGGGAAGGGACTTGATGTACGATCATATCGTCAACGAGCAGATGCTCTTGAAGGTCTGTTAGAGCTGTCTGCACAGCTTCTGCAGCAGCATAGACTGGAAGAACTTGCTGTTGTGCTTAAGCCTTTCGGAAAGGATATAGTTTCTTCAAGAGAGACTGCTATCTGGTTGACTCAGAGCTTAAAACGAATTAAGGACGAAGAACAATAGAGTGGATCCAATGCCAGGGGATAGCATGCAGACTCTATATGAGGCCTCTATTACTGGCTTGGTAATTACACTCTTCTATTAAACAATTTACATCCTGAATTCAGTGTACCTTTAGTTTACTCACTTCTTTCAGGGGATACATTTGTTGTATTCTCTATCCACTCATATTTCTGAGCTGCGAGAATAATATGTATTCCTGAAATCATTGCTATTTTTCATTGTGTGTTTGCTTTGCCTACTTTTCAAGCCATTGTTGTCCAAGCTGTGACAGTAATGTGAGACTAGTGTAGAAAAAATGGGTAAAAATTGGAAAAAAAATCTAATTCTTTTGTCCTCTGCAATTAATCAGAAGGGAAAAATTACATCTTTTTATTTGGAAAAATTATGTATTTTTCCTGAAATTCTTCACATTTTTTTTCCTTCAATATCCCAGAAGACCTAAAGATACTCTAAAACCCTTGATGTTCTTGGGAATTAGCTACTCTATGATAGACCTAATCTTTTGAGGATCAAGTTCAAGCTCTTCATGTGAAACAATATAACCCCAAGTATTCCACCTCTTATTTACTACGATTACATTTGGACCCGGACCCTTATAATTTGAAAATTTGATAGTGCTTGAGATGTTGTAGGTGTTCTTTTCGTGTCTTCCTAAAGATGAGTTTATCATTAAATAAAACAAGCACAAACTTTTTAAGAGGGTTTAAAATTCTTGTTCATGAGCCTTTGGAAAGTAGATGGAGCATGGGTTAACCCAAAAGGCATGAGTAAAACATCATTATGTCCTCCATATGTCCAAAAAGTCAACTTTGTAAAGTAGGTTTCCCATGAAGCTCATAAATTTTTTTAGAAAATTTATCATTAATGGTGATTCTATTTAAATATCTATAATCCAAGAATATTCTCCATGAATTATCTTGAGTTGAGAACACTTGCTTGGTCCAATGATACCGACAACCAATATGTCTTATCCCTGTTTTTCAATCTCGGTTTTTTGATGGTACATAAATTTGTAAGGCCTTGTGTTTGGAGGTGTACTCCTTGGTATGAGCCCAATTTGGTACTCATCATCTCTAGGAGGTATTTTTGAAAAGACTATGCGTTTCCAAGGTATGTATTAAGTCTGATGAATAGTTTCAATTTCATGTTGGACTTTGATAGAATAAAACCTTTGCAATAACTCCACAAGTACTTCTTTTGGATCCTTTCCATTCCATGTGAGCATATTACTTGGGCGGGAGGTGAATTGAGATCATTGAGCTGATATTCTTGTCCTTCTGAAATAACCTAATAAGTAATTCATTGTCGTTCACGAGAATCACACTTAGAGGTTTAAGCCATTACACCACTAGAACCACATCTACCCCTCCAATAAGAATGGTGTACATGGGGATGATAAGTTATAATCTCTCGTGCTAAGCTTGGTGTTGTGGCATTTTTCTGCTTGAGATAAGCCATTCATTCACCACCATCTCTTGGAAGTTTGGCACTAGGTACACGACAATTGAGACTATGTTAATTCTTATTCATGAAGTTTTGGGTACCACTGAAGTCTACAAGGACAATTAACCTTTGATTTTTAATGTATCCAACAATCTTAAGGGCTTGCAGGTGGAGATCCCTACCAAGGCATGTAATAATATGGAGCCTGCTTTTTCTCGCGTTTATGATTATTTAATTACTTTTTCAATCTCTTGTTGAGATCCCTCGTCTTCTTTCTCGATTTCTAATATGAATAATCTCATTTCTAGGCTTGGTGTTGTGACACTTTTTTGTTCGAGATAATTCATTCATTCAACACCATCTCTTGGAAGTTTGGCACTAGGTACACAATAATTGAGTGTTGGGAAAAATACTGAGAGGGGGGGGTGAATCAGTATTTACTGCATATTCAAACTTTTTACTTTTTCATTCCTTAAAACCCATACGCTACTTTACTTCAGTAAACCAGCGTATATACGCGGATCCCATTTATGAAACTAGCGTATACACAAAGATTTAGATATGTCATTAAATCTTCACTTAAACCATTCCATCATTTATTCATCAGATATTCAATAAGCAGTAAACAGGTGCAGTAAGAACAGAATAAACCATCACACAAAGCATCACACATGAACACCAGGATTTTTAGGTGGAAACCCAAATCGGGAGAAAACCACCGCCGCAGTTGCTCAGCCTTCAATATTTTATTATAGAGAAAACATCTTACAACATATGTGCTGGCGCAGACTTGACCAGCACGCAGGCACCCACCTGCGCTCGTTTACCAGCCTCTCCTCGAAGGGAGCTACGACCCCCTGACTCGTTTACCAGCCTCTCCTGGAAGGGAGCTACGACCCCCTGATCTCGTTTACCAGCCTCTCCTGGAAGGGAGCTACAACCCCCTGACTGAAGGCTACAACCCTCAGCACCACCTTGGACCACGTTTCATCAATTTTCACACTGGATCCAACCACTTCAATAGAACACAACTTGCAAGCCATAATTCATCATATTTCCAGACTGAACCCTTTCCATACTTTTAAGCACGAACATACATCATCAACAGATACATATCAACACAGATCAGATAGCAGAAACACAGCAGAACAGATCAGATATTTCATACCCTTTGCTTCAGCAAACCCTAGTTTGCATACGCGCTTTTACTTCACTGATGTCGCGTATATACGCGCTTCCGTCCACACAAACCAGCGTATACCTCAATGTATATTTTATTGCGCATACGCGCTTTCTCTTTGCTGAAGCTGCGTATATACGCGCTTCCTCCGCGGTGAAGTAGCGTATAGATCTTCAATCATTACAGAGCAGCATACTTCATCAGATCAGATATTCAGTTCAGATCTACCCTTTTGCTTCAGACAGATGTTCGCCTAGATGCTCGCCTCATCACAGATCTAAGCCTTCCATAATCAGATCTAGCAAATATAAGAGCAATTTAGTTCTAGATCCCCTTCTTCATCATTGGTGCTTCATACAATCAGATTTATCATTCAAGTGTAACCCTTTCCATTCAGATATACTTCAGAGAGAAGTATTCATTCAAGCTCAGACATCTTGCACCCACACTCATGATTTGCACAATGAATTTCTTCTCCTTATATAGGTTTATCTTTTTTTTTCAATACCATGAGCCCCTTTTTCAATACCATGGACCAAAACAATACCATAAGCCCAAAACTACCTGGACGGGGTCAATTAGGCGGATCATTACCCAATACCATGGGTTAATACCATGGTGGTTACCCTTGGTTTTGCACTTTTTGAGCGCTTTAGCCCATACGCGACTTGGCACGATCTTTTCCGCGTGCATACGCGACTTCCCCTAGGCAAATCCGCGTATACCAAGAGACATACTCTTTTTCATCATAGATTTAGCACTTGCTGACTTCTTTTCTTCACTGCCTTCTGTACACACTGCAGATACATCAGATTTACTTCATCAAGAACATATTCTATCAAGCACAACTTCATCAAGCAAGTTGCCATCTTCTTCATCAAGTGAGTTTCCTTTCAAGGACAACACTTAGCATCATATTGCTAACTAACATCATATCACATCATATTTACATCGTTTACCAAGTCCATCAAGTCAAGCATAACTTCATCAGGTGTATTGCCATCAAGGACAACACATGTCAACTGTCACATGTCTTCATCTTCATTCAGTGGGTTGCCATCAAGGACAACACTCTGCATCAATATTTCCAACATTGAGATGATCATTACAGAAATTTTGAGATCTAAAATGGGCCTCCTAAGGAAAATGTACAACCAAAATAAACTTTATAAGAACCAATAGGATTCAAGATGGTAATGTCAACCATGGGGGATGATTCACCATTTTTGAAGTAAAAAGTAAAATATTAAAAAATAATAAAATAATAAAACTATTTTTTCGACTCATATTTTCAATTTATCTCCCTAATGTTTTACTCAAATTTCGAGAGGGAGTACTTGTTGGATGAAAAAATTAATTCCTCATCCAAAGAGCATCCATGTTGCATACTTTTGATGGACCCTGCTACACAAAAATGAGAAATACATGAAAAAACTTGATTACAATCACGTTTTTCTTGTATTTCTCATTTTTCATGTAGCATGGTCCATCAAAAGTGTTGATCACGTCAGCATCCTATTGAAATTCTGATAAGCAATCTCGCTTAAACCTTTCAAACCCCCTTTTTTGCCCTGAGAAATTCGTTTTCTGCTCATCGTTACCTTCTCCTAGCCTCAAATCTGCATAAAAGGGCCGAAATTCCGCATTATAATATATTCAAGGCATAGCACCTTTCGGCCCTAGCCCCTGCACTTTTTTCTCCACATGACCGAAGTTCAAAACCGAGTGCTAGCCATAAAGGCGCTCATCACATATATATATCAGACACGTTTATAACCGTCGATCTGTAAAGATCCGACGACATTCGCAAGTCTTCATCGTGCCCGTGGCCCACTCTGTTCATCGCTCAAATCACCTGTCCACTGTCCGATCAACCTGCAAAATCAACGGTTCACAGTACTCCCGCCCCGGTGGTCCCCGCTCCGTGCACTGTACAAAACCGGTGGTTTATATCGCACCGCCTTTCCGAGGTGGGCGGTATTTCTCATTTCGGAGCGATTCCATATATCGTTTGTTGCGTGTCCCCGCGTACGGCTAAAAAACCGCCCTCCATCGCGCGTTATCGTTCGTCCGTAGACACGGCGCAATATCCACGAGAGCCGTCCGATCTGGGGCGATCCATCCAACGGTAGTCGTTCCACGAAGCTGCACGGGTGTTAATCCAAGTCAATAGTGCCCCTGGCCCACCGTTCATCGCCCTCCGACACAATTTAAGCCGTCGATCTCCTCCTGAGATCTGATGGCCCAGATCACTTACCTCTTCGCCAGTTGACTTCGTACCTCCATGTCACTCGTTCCACGTGTTTGTCGTATTTTTCCTCCGCCCTTATACATTCCATTCATTTGTCAAATTTCAAATGTTTTACGATAAAAACTTACACCAGTCCATCCTTAATCGTTTCACTGCATTTTTCCGCCACCCTGCATTGTTCCACCATTTCGCCATATCCACCATCCCCATGCATGGTTTCCCTAACGAGTTTGCGGGTTTTGCAGGGTTTCAGTGGCGAAAAACTGTTATGATTTACAATCTTGATTGTAGTAGCAGAGCACATCAAAGGACTATTTTTCAGAGGCTGTAATTATGGAGAAAGGCCTGGGAAGGTATGTCGACAAGACTTCCATTAAAGAAGCAGGGTTAAAATCTGTCAAACCCTCCAGAGTCATTCAAAGCACAGATTGCGCAGAGGGAGATATTAATGGAGCAGCAGAGAAATATCAGTGAATGATCGAGGAATTCAACGTTCAACATTGAAGATCTTAAACCGTAATTCAGGGTTTTGAAGGCAGAGGGTAGCATTCGCAGAAAACATACTCTAAAGCTTTCTTTTCAGCACCATTTTCTTTCAGGAAAGGACGGAATGTCTATGTGATGTTATTTCTTTGTCGTGTTCCTAAAGAGATTTCTACCCAGTGCATTTATTTCAGTAAGCAGGCCACAGGGTACAAACAACATTACAGAGTCATTCAACGGTATGGGCGTGCACGTTTCCGCCATCTTGTCTTAATGAGGCAATTCAATGTTCATCACCTACTCTCTTTTCGAGCTTTCTTTTTCTCCTATAAAGCTCCCGAAGAACAGATGATTTAGCGTTCCAGATTTTATCAGAAAATTATGTAGTGAACGGATTTTTGTATACATTTTGTTGAACTCTTATATGAAGGCTCAGAGCCCGTAGGGTCTCAGTGAGGAAGAGTTCCATCTGTTAGGAGGATTCTGGTCTTTGGTATTTCACAGTGTGTAACCTTCTCCTTTATGTGTTATTTTAATAGATCATTTCATTTCATCCATTTTTCTTGTATCATGTTTCTGGGATGCGAGTCGCTCATTGATTCTTGGTATGGATTTATCCTAATTGATACCCATGCTCGGATTAGTCAAGCACTTTAAATATGGCTGAGGCATGATATTCTGTTCCACTATTCATGTAAACCGTAGTTCTGCTATATTAGTTTCTTTGGGAGGGTGTTTTTAAAACACTATTGTCATGTATGGATTCTTAGATTGGTAAGCCCATACATGGTGGTATTGTGTATTTGGATATCAGCTCAATGATAACTAATATTCTCTGAATATTTCCTTCACTACATACACCTTCTGATAATTTATTTCTGTGAGGTATTTCTGAATTGGCCCTCTTTACAGTAAGCTGTCTCTGAATTGTCTGTTGCTTTTATATTGGAGTTTTGCATGTTGCCTCTGCAGTCTCCCCCTCTCTGTGTCAGTTTTTGAAGGTCTTGGTCCCATTCAGATTAATATTCCTTATTTTTTAGGAAGTAGCATGAGAGCTTTTTTATTGATAACTTCCTACGTTATACCATATGCTCCTTGCTAATATAAGATGTCCTAGGCACTGGTCTATCACAACTCTAGGCTGTCTCTAGGAGCTACAACATCTTTTTGGCACCGTTGCCGGGGAACGAAGTTGAGAAATTTTTAAATCCCTGGGCCTCGACAAAATCTAATTCACTCTTCAAGTAGGTGAGTATGGAGAGTTGAGAGTTGTAGATCCCTCACCTTGGCGACTCCACATTTGTTTATTTGATAAATTCATTTGCAGTCCTGGCTCCTCGTAAGCCACACCTGAGGTCAGATACGTCTCTGCCAAAGACACCTTTAGTGTCTGACCCTGAAAAGATCATACATAAAAGAAATTGGAGGGAAAGAAAATCAATCCACTCTGAAATCCCTGAATTGTCTATAGAAGACTTTCCATCCTCTTCTTCTCAAGAAGCTCAAATGCCAGATCCCGACTCCACTGTGGGAGATACCGATTATTACTATTCAGATAGTCCACCTCGAGGAGGTGTCAGAAATAAAGATAATTTTCACCCTACTCGTGAGGTTGAAGAGGTTAAAGAAGTCACTGAAGTATTTGCTGTTAACATACCATTATTCCCCTCAACACCTCAGGCTGCTGTTCATTACATTCCTATTGTTATTCATACCCCACTTCCACCTTCTCCTCCTCCTCTTACTCATCAAACTATTGCACTACCTCCACCCCCTCCAATGGCAAATGTTCCAGGGTTCTTGCTAAATAAATATGCCCCTCTGGCATTACCCCAAGTGTTGAATGATATGCCTCAATATTATCTGAAGATTTTACCCAAATTCAATGGGGAAAATGAGATTGACGCTCAAAAAAATCTTGAGGTCTTCTGTGCTTTTGCAGAGAATTTTAATGTGGAACATTTAGATGTGGTCTTAAGGCTGTTTGTCCAATCTCTTAATGGTGAAGCTCGAAAATGGTTTAAGACATTGGCAGGTCGTTCTATTACCACTTGGGAAATAATGGAAGATACTTTCCTCAGGAAATGGGGAGAGAAGAAGGACCATGGACATTGTCTTACTGAGTTCAATACACTCAAGAAAAGACATAATGAAGGAGTGTAAGAATTTATCAAAAGATTTAATAAATTGTATTTGAGTCTTCCTACTGATATGAAACCTCATCAAACTGCTGCTAAAGTTGTTTTTGTGGCAGCTTTTGATTCAGAATTTGGTTTCTCTCTCAGAGAAAGAAAACCTGCTACTCTGGATGATGCTCAGACAGATGCACTAGAGTTGGAATCAAACTTTGCCTCCACTGGTAAATCAAAGGGAAAATCTGAACAAGATACTAGAAGAAGGGGCAAAGAGGAGGTATCTACCTCCTACCAAGACAGAGACTCAGCTAATGACAAAATTGAAGAAATGAGAAAAATGATTAAGAACCTTTCTGGTAAACTGGTCAAGCTTGAATTGGAAGCCAAAAGTTCAGCCTCCAAGAATTTCCACAATGCTCCAAACAGAGGTTACAATTCTCAGTATAGGAAACCACCCCTGCAAATATTGCCAAGGGAAGCAAAGGAACAACAAGATCAGGTACCACACTCGTTCTACTTGATAGGTCTAGTAGATGATTCTACTGAAGACACTGCCTATGGACTGGAGGATGCAAATCTTTCTTTTTCAAATAGTGATGGAGAAGAATGCCCTTTGCAAGGAAATGATGGAATCGAGTGCTCATTACAAGAAGAAGAAAAGGCCAGAGTCACAGAAGACGCAGAAATTGATCATTATTGTAAACAATTTGCTCATTTCATGCAAGCACAGTTCAATAGAAGATATGATCTCAGATCTTCTAGGAAGAGGACTTGTACTCAAGATCAAGAAGGAGAGCTACCTCAGAAAGAAGCACTTGCTCAGAAGGAATCAACAATGCAGAAAGTCACAGACAAAGGTAAGGGCCCTCTAAATAAACCTTTGTAGTCTAATGATCAAATTCCTTCCTCTTCAAAAGTAGTCATTCCCCCTAATACCAAGTCTGTGTCAAAAGAAGTTAAACCCTCAGCTGAAAATAAAGAGTCAAAAAAGGTTGTGATAGAAAAATCTTCTCCTGTTTTCAGTCTACAAAAGGAACTTGAGAAAGTCAAAATCCCAGTTCCCTTGACTGAACTATTAAAGCAACCTGCATATCAATCCCAAGTCACCTCTTTTATGATCCCTCCAGAAGCAGCATTCACCCCAGATAGTCTCAACCTTCAAGAAGAAAGACCCATGGTTGTCTTTGGTCCACATGTTGAGGAATTAGATGCGTCTACTCCTCCATTTTATGCGTCTCTAATAATTCATGACCTGCTATTACATAATTGTATGTTAGATTCTGGAGCTTCCCATAATCTACTACCTTTGTCAGTAATGGAACAACTAGGATTACAAATTACCCGTCCATACAAAGACTTCTATTCATTTGATTCCAAAAGAGTTAAACGCTTGGGGATGATCAAGGATTTGGTGGTCAATTTGGCCCAAATCCCAGCAAAAAGTGTGGTAATGGACATTGTGGTGGCTGACATCCCAACTCGTTTTGGTATTTTGCTATCAAGATTCTGGGGAACAAAAATTGGTGGATCTATTAAGTTGGATTTAACATATGCTACTATCCCAGTTTTTGGTGGCCAAGAGAGGAGGTTGTACAGGGAGACTAGATTTGTCAAGATGGTGACTAAGGCTGACAACTCTGTTAATTCACAAGTTTACAGTAAAGAAGGAGATTTCTCATGCTTGATGCTGGAAGAAGATCAAGATTATGCTCATGAACCATCCTTCTGTCAGATTAAGACTGAGCACCCCCCACAGAGCCATGAAGCAGGAATCTGGACACTTTATTTTGATGGAGCGAATCCAAGAGAAGGTAATGGAGCTGGAATACTATCGATTTCTCCTACAGGGAAATGGGTCCCATTGTCCTTCAAGCTAGAATATGAGGCTATTAATAATGTGGCTGAATATGAAGCACTTCTGTTAGGATTACAGACAGCCAAAAACATGAATATACAAAGTTTAAAAGTTCTGGGAGATTCAGAACTGGTGGTCAGACAAGTAAGGAATCTGTGTCAAACCAAACATCCACGACTGAGGGCTTATAGGAATGAAGTTTGGGACATGGTAGAGAATTTTTTCTTGGCATTTAATATCCAGTTCATGCCTCGAGAACAAAACAGGATCGCTGATTCCCTTGCTGTGGCTGTTATTACATTTCTTCCACCTCAGAACCCTCTTTTGAGATATGAAATTGAGGTACGTTACCGGCCATCAATCCTAGATAACATCAAGCACTGGCAGGTATTTGAGGATGAAGAACAGATGAAGAGATTCCTGGAAACAGTAGGGGAATTATCCAATATGGAGATTGATGCTGATGAAGGAGAGTCTGAAGATACTTCAGAAAGGAATTGGGAGGAGAAAATGGCAGGTAATAAAGTGTTGCAGTTAAAGGGAAACATTATACCTAGAGGGCTGGTGCCTCTAGAAAGATTATTTGACAAGAATGATGTCCCACTGCAGCCAAGTAAAGTGATAGAAGAGAATCAGGTAGAGGACCTGAATTTGGGTACTGACGCTGATCCCAAGATTGTAAAATTGTCCAAGAAAGTCCCAGAAGAATATAAAAAGCTATATCAGAAATTATTTCAGTCCTACAAAGATGTGTTTGCATGGTCCTATCAGGATTTGAAAAATTTTGACATCAATATAATGCAGCACCAAATTCCACTAAAGGGAGATGCAAAGCCTCATAAGCAGAAGCTCACACAAATAAATCCCCTGTTGCTTCCCTCTATTGAGAAGGAGATTAAAAAGCTGTTAAGGGCCAAAATAATTGTGCCATTGAGGTACTCTCAATGGGTGGCAAACCTGGTCCTTGTCCGAAAGAAGAATGGAGAAATAAGGTTGTGTGTGGATTTCAGAAATTTAAATAGAGCATCCTTAAAGGATAATTATCCACTGCCTAAGATGGATCACATCCTGCAGAAGGTGGTTGGAGCGTCTAGGATGCCAATGATGGATGGATTCTCTGGTTATAACCAGGTGGCTGTACTTCCAGAAGATCAAAAGAAGACTGCTTTCACCACACCATGGGGTACATTTATGTATGCCAGGATGTCTTTTGGATTGATTAATGCAGGGGCCACTTTTCAGAGGGCCATGGACATTGCTTTTGTTGAGGTGCAAGATAAATTTTTGGTAGTCTACCTTGATGATATCACTGTATTTTCCAAAAATGATACTGAGCACATTGAGCATCTGCGTAGAACCTTTGAGAAATGCAGAAGGTATGGTCTCTCTCTAAATCCTCAAAAGTCTTTATTTGCATTAGAAGAGGGTAAAATTTTGGGACACATTGTAACAAAAGATGGGGTGAAGATAGATCCTAAGAGGGTAGAGGTTATAAATGGTATTGCTTTTCCCAGAAACAAGGAGGAGGTACAGGTGTTCCTAGGGCGCATTAATTTCCTAAGAAGGTTTATTCCTAACTACGCTGAAATAGCTAGGCATATAACCGACATGCTGAAGAAAGATAATGAAGTTAAATGGTCGCAGGAATCACGAGAGGCCTCTATCAGGATAAAAAATGCTTTTGCAGAAGCCCCGATGCTAGCTGGACCAGATTATGCTAAACCTTTCATGATCATTTCTTTTGCATCACCTCATACAATAGCAGGAGTTTTATTGCAGAAAAAGGAGGGGGGGTACGAGCAGCCCATTGCCTTCTTCAGTCAGGTGCTCCGTGATGCAGAATTTAAATATAACATATTGGAAAAGCAAGCATACGCCCTAGTAAAATCCCTCAAAGCATTTCGCATGTATATCTTGCAGTGCCATATCACTGCATTTGTGCCTACAACTGCTGTAAAAGATATTCTTATCCAAGGAGATAGTGGAGGAAAAAGGGGGAAGTGGATTGCCAAGATACAGGAGTATGAATTAGACATCCGCCCTACTAAGCTGATCAAAGGACAGGGGCTTGCCAAAATCTTATCTGAATCAAACTATCAAGCTTTGGGTATAAACTTGTCCACAATAGCAGGTGAGGAATCTGAGGAGAAAGAAGAGCGACAGGGAATTGGGGTAGCTTCTTCGAAAACACATATAAAGTACCTCACCAGTTAGTGGTACAAAGAGATTGTAGAATATCTCCTCACACTCAGCTGCCCTCCAAGTTGTGATAAAGCTAAATACAGAACGTTGAGATTGAAATCACAAAAGTACATAGTCACCAATGGCCGATTATATTGGCGTGATCCCTCATGCATCCTACTCCTGTGTCTCACAGAGGATGAGGTAGAGAGTATAATAGTTGAATTTCATGAAGGAATCTGTGGGGGTCATTACAGCTGGAGGGCCACTGCTCACAAAATCCTGAAGGCTGGTTTCTATTGGGCCAAGGTTTTTGGAGATGTTTTTGCCCGGGTTAGAGCGTGTGAGAAGTGTCAGAAATTTGCTGAAAGACATAAATTGGCACCTTTGCCCATGATTCCCGTGCACGTGGATGAACCATTCCGACAATGGGGAATTGATTTTATAGGTGAAATACATCCTCCATCGAGTGGTCAGCATAAGTGGATCTTAACGGCCACTGATTATTTCACAAAATGGGTGGAAGCCATACCTGCGAGGAACACTACAGATACTGTGATAATAAAGTTCATGGAAGAAAACATCATATTCAGGTTTGGCTGCCCTGCCCGAATAGTGACTGATAATGCCCAGGCTTTCAAGTCTGCAAAGTTTGTGAGTTTGTGTCAGCAATATAACATCACACTAAGCCACTCCACAACCTACTATCCACAAGGAAATGGCTTAGCAGAATCTTCTAATAAAACCCTGGTAAGGGCACTGAAGAAGGCTATAAATGAAAATCAGAAAAATTGGGATTCCCAGTTGAAATTTGCTCTGTGGGCCAATAGAATTACCAGCAAGAGAGCAACTGGGAAATCCCCATATGAATTAGTATATGGGAGGGCAACAATATTCCCTATTCAATTAGCCCTACCAGTAGCCCGATTCATGCAGGAAAGTCAAGAAGAGCCTGATGATATGACCAGGAGAATAAATCAGCTGGTGGAATTGGAAGAAACGCGGAACCAGGTAAGTTAAAGGCTGACAGAGTATCAGGGGAAGATGAAATACCTTTTTGATCAGCATGCTAAGGACAAGAATTTGCAGATTGGTGGTTTAGTGCTCAGGTGGGATATCTGGAGGGCTGAAAAAGGAAAACATGGTAAATTGGATCCTCTTTGGTTTGGTCCTTTCAAAATCGTGGAACAAGGAGGTAACAACACTTTCAAATTGGAAAATTTACAGGGTGACTTGCTTGACGCCCCTATAAATGGTCAGTTTCTTAAACCCTACTTCAAGTTCTAATTCAGGCAGAGATAGCCTGATGTATCATACTGTATATTAGTTTCCTGTTTTCCCCGTTGTTTGAATAATGTGGGTGTCGTGATAAATTATGAAAAAGAAAAAGTAGAAGTGCTGAAGATGCAAAGTTCACACAGAAGATTGTCAGGTGGTCTGCGAAGTTCTCGACACGCTCAGGGATGAACGTGCCGTCCCCAAGTGGAGCCAATGTTGATCACGTCAGCGTCCTATTGAAATTATGATAAACAATCTCGCTTAAACCTTTCAAACCCCCTTTTCTGCCCTGAGAAATTCGTTTTCTGCTCATCGTTACCTTCTCCTATCCTCAAATCTGCATAAAAGGGCCGAAATTCCGCATTATAATATATTTAAGGCCTAGTACCTTTCGGCCCTAGCCCCTGCACCTTTTTCTCCACATGACCGAAGTTCAAAACCGAGTGCTAGCCATAAAGGTGCTCATCACATATATATATCGGACAAGTTTATAACTGTCAATCTGTAAAGATCCGACGACATCACAAGTCTTCATCGCGCCCGTGGCCCACTCCGTTCATCGCTCAAATCGTCCGTCCACTGTCTGATCAACCTGCAAAATCAACGGTTCACAGTACTCCCACCCTGGTGGTCCCTGCTCCGTGCACTGTACAAAACCAGTGGTTTATATCGCACCGCCTTTTCGAGGCGGGCAGTATTTCTCATTTCGGAGCGATTCCATACATCGTTTGCCGCGTGTCCCCGCGTACGGCTCAAAAACCGCCCTCCATCGCGTGTTATCGTTCGTCCGTAGACACGGCGCAATATCCACGAGAGCCGTCTGATCTGGGGCGATCCATCCAACGGTAGTCGCTCCACGAAGTTGCACAGGTGTTAATCCAAGTCAATAGTGCCCCTGGCCCACCGTTCATTGCCCTCCGACACAATTTCAGCCGTCGATCTCCTCATGAGATCTGACGGTCCAGATCACTTACCTCTCCGCCAGTTGACTCCGTACCTCCACGTCACCCGCTCCACGTGTTTATCGTATTTTTCCTTCGCCCTTGTACATTCCATTCAATTGTCAAATTTCAAATGTTTTACGATAAAAACATACACTAGTCCATCCTTAATCGTTTCACTGCATTTTTCCGCCACCCTGCATTGTTCCACCATTTCGCCATATCCACCATCCCCATGCATGGTTTTCCTAATGAGTTTGCGGGTTTTGCAGGGTTTCAGCGGTGGAAAACTGTTATGATTTACAATCTTGATTGCAGTAGCAGAGCACATCAAAGGACTATTTTTCAGAGGCTGTAATTATGGAAAAAGGCCTCGGAAGGTATGTCGACAAGACTTCCATTAAAGAAGCACGGTTAAACTCTGTCAAACCCTCCAGAGTCATTCAAAGCACAGATTGCGCAGAGGGAGATATTAATGGAGCAACAGAGAAATATCAGTGAATGATCGAGGAATTCAATATTCAACATTGAAGATCTTAAATCGTAATTCAGGGTTTTGAAGGCAGAGGGTAGCATTCGCAGAAAACATACTCTAAAGCTTTCTTTTCAGCACCATTTTCTTTCAGGAAAGGACGGAATGTCTATGTGATGTTATTTCTTTTTCGTGTTCCTAAAGAGATTTCTAGCCAGTGCATTTATTTTAGTAAGCAGACCACAGGGTACAAACAACATTACAGAGTCATTCAGTAGTATGGGCATGCACGTTTCCGCCATCTTGTCTTAATGAGGCAATTCAATGTTCATCACCTACTCTCTTTTCGAGCTTTCTTTTTCTCCTATAAAGCTCCCGAAGAACAGATGATTTAGCGTTCCAGATTTTATCAGAAAATTATGCAGTGAATGGATTTTTGTATACATTTTGTTGAACTCTTGTATGAAGGCTCAGAGCCCGTAGGGTCTCAGTGAGGAGGAGTTCTATCTGTTAAGAGGATTTTGGTCTTTGGTATTTCACAGTGTGTAACCTTCTCTTTTATGTGTTATTTTAATAGATCATTTCATTTCATCCATTTTTCTTGTATCATGTTTCTGGAATGCGAGTGGCTCACTGATTCTTGGTATGGATTTATCCTAGTTGATACCCATGCTCGGATTAGTCAAGCGCTTTAAATATGGCTCAGGTATGATATTCTGTTCCACTATTCATGTAAACCGTAGTTCTTCTATATTAGTTTCTTTGGGAGGGTGTTTTTAAAACACTATTGTCATGTATGGATTCTTAGATTGGTAAGCCCATACATGGTGGTATTGTGTATCTGGATATCAGCTCAATGATAACTAATATTCTCTCAATATTTCCTTCACTACATACTCCTTCTGATAATTTATTTCTGTGAGGTATTTCTGAATTGGCCCTCTTTACAGTAAGTTGTCTCTGAATTGTCTGTTGCTTTTATATTGGAGTTTTGCATGTTGCCTCTGCAGTATCCCCCTCTCCGTGTCAGTTTCTGAAGGTCTTGGTTCCATTCAGATTAATATTCCTTGTTTTTCAGGAAGTAGCATGAGAGCTTTTTTATTGATAACTTCCTACGTTATACCACATGCTCCTTGCTAATATAAGATGTCCCAGGCACTGGTCTATCACAACTCTAGGCTGTCTCTAGGAGCTACAACATCTTTTTGGCGCCGTTGCCGGGGAACGAAGTTGAGAAATTTTTAAATCCCTGGGTCTCGACAAAATCTAATTCACTCTTCAAGTAGGTGAGTATGGAGAGTTGAGAGTTGTAGATCCCTCACCTTGGCGACTCCACATTTGTTTATTTGATAAATTCATTTGCAGTCCTGGCTCCTCGTAAGCCACACCTGAGGTTAGATACGTCTCTGCCAAGACACCTTTAGTGTCTGACCCTGAAAAGATCATACATAGAAGAAATTGGAGGGAAAGAAAATCAATCCACTCTGAAATCCCTGAATTGTCTATAGAAGACTTTCCATCCTTTTCTTCTCAAGAAGCTCAAGTGCCAGATCCCGACTCCACTGTGGGAGATACCGATTATTACTATTCAGATAGTCCACCCCGAGGAGGTGTCAAAAATAAAGATAATTTTCACCCTACTGCTAAGGTTGAAGAGGTTAAAGAAGTCACTGAAGTATCTGCTGTTAACAGACCATTATTCCCCTCAACACCTCAGGCTGTTGTTCATTACATTCCTATTGTTATTCATACCCCACTTCCACCTCCTCCTCCTCCTATTACTCATCAAACTATTGCACTACCTCCACCCCCTCCAATGGCAAATGTTCCAGGCTTCTTGCTAAATAAATATGCCCCTCTGGAATTACCCCAAGTGTTGAATGATATGCCTCAAGATTATCTGAAGATTTTACCCAGATTCAATGGGGAAAATGAGATTGATGCTCAAAAACATCTTGAGGTCTTCTGTGCTTTTGCGGAGAATTTTAATGTGGAACATTTAGATGTGGTCTTAAGGCTGTTTGTCCAATCTCTTAATGGTGAAGCTCGAAAATGGTTTAAGACATTGGCAGGTCGTTCTATTACCACTTGGGAAATAATGGAAGATACTTTCCTCAGGAAATGGGGAGAGAAGAAGGACCATGGACATTGTCTCATTGAGTTCAATACACTCAAGAAAAGACATAATGAAGGAGTGTCAGAATTTATCAAAAGATTTAATAAATTGTATTTGAGTCTTCCTACTGATTTGAAACCTCATCAAACTGTTGCTAAAGTTGTTTTTGTGGTAGCTTTTGATTCAAAATTTGGTTTCTCTCTCAGAGAAAGAAAACCTGCTACTCTGGATGATGCTCAGACAAATGCACTAGAGTTGGAAGCAAACTTTTCCTCCACTGGTAAATCAAAGGGAAAATCTGAACAAGATGCTAGAAGAAGGGGCAAAGAGGAGGTATCTACCTCCTACCAAGACAGAGACTCAGCTAATGACAAAATTGAAGAAATTAGCAAAATTATTAAGAACCTTTCTGGTAAACTGGTCAAGCTTGAATTGGAAGCCAAGAGTTCAACCTCCAAGAATTTCCACAATGCTCCAAACAGAGGTTACAATTCTCAGTATAGGAAACCACCCCTGCAAATATTGCCAAGGGAAGCAAAGGAACAACAAGATCAGGTACCACACCCGTTGTCCCTGATAGGTCTAGATGATTCTACTGAAGAAACTACCTATGGACTGGAGGATGCAAATCTTGATTTTTCAAATAGTGATGGAGAAGAATGCCCTTTGCAAGGAAATGATGGAACCAAGTGCTCATTACAAGAAGAAGAAAAGGCCAGAGTCACAAAAGACCCAGAAATTGATCATTATTGTAAACAATTTGCTCATTTCATGCAAGCACAGTTCAATAGAAGATATGATCTCAGATCTTCTAGGAAGAGGACTCATACTCAAGATCAAGAAGGAGAGCTACCTCAGAAAGAAGCACTTGCTCAGAAGGAATCAACAATGCAGAAAGTCACAGACAAAGGTAAGGGCCCTCTAAATAAACCTTTGCAGTCTAATGATCAAATTCCTTCCTCTTCAAAAGTAGTCATTCCCCCTAATACCAAGTCTGTGTCAAAAGAAGCTAAACCCTCAGCTGAAAATAAAGAGTCAAAAGAGGTTGTGATAGAAAAATATTCTCCTGTTTTCAGTCTACAAAAGGAACTTGAGAAAGTCAAAATCCCAGTTCCCTTGACTGAACTATTAAAGCAACCTGCATATCAATCCCAAGTCACCTCTTTTATGATCCCTCCAGAAGCAGCACTCACCCCAGATAGTCTCAACCTTCAAGAAGAAAGACCCATGGTTGTCTTTGGTCCACATGTTGAGGAATTAGATGCTTATACTCCCTTTTATGTGTCTCTAATAATTCATGACTTGCTACTACATAATTGTATGCTAGATTCTGGAGCTTTCCATAATCTACTACCTTTGTCAGTAATGGAACAACTAGGATTACAAATTACCCGTCCATACAAAGACCTCTATTCATTTGATTTCAAAAGAGTTAAATCCTTGGGGATGATCAAGGATTTGGTGGTCAATTTGGCCCAAATCCCAGCAAAAAGTGTGGTAATGGACATCGTGGTGGCTGACATTCCAGCTCGTTTTGGTATGTTGCTATCAATATCTTGGGGAACAAAAATTGGTGGATCTATTAAGTTGGATTTAACATATGCTACTATCTCAGTTTTTGGTGGCCAAGAGAGGAGGTTGTACAGGGATACTAGATTTGTCAAGATGGTGACTAAGGCTGAAAACTCTGTTAATTCACCAGTTTACAGTAAAGAAGGAGATTTCTCATGCTTGATGCTGGAAGAAGATCAAGATTATGCTCATGAACCATCCTTCTGTCAGATCAAGACTGAGCGCCCCCCATAGAGCCATGAAGCAGGAATCTGGACACTTCATTTTGATGGAGCGAATTCAAGAGAAGGTAATGGAGCTGGAATACTATCGATTTCTCCTACAGGGAAATGGGTCCCATTGTCCTTCAAGCTAGAATATGAGGCTACTAATAATGTGGTTGAATATGAAGCACTTCTGTTAGGATTACAGATAGCCAAGAACATGAATATACAAAGTTTAAAAGTTCTGGGAGATTCAGAACTGGTGGTCAAACAAGTAAGTAATCTGTGTCAAACCAAACATCCACGACTGAGGGCTTATAGGAATGAAGATTGGGACATGGTAGAGAAATTTTTCTTGGCATTTAATATCCAGTTCATGCCTCAAGAACAAAACATGATGGCTGATTCCCTTGCTGTGGCTGTTAGTACATTTCGTCCACCTCAGAACCCTCTTTTGAGATATGAAATTGAGGTACGTTACCGGCCATCAATCCCAGATACCATCAAGCACTGGCATATATTTGAGGATGAAGAACAGATGAAGAGATTCCTGAAAACAGTAGGGGAATTCTCCAATATGGAGATTGATGCTGATGAAGAAGGAGAGTCTGAAGATAATTCAGAAAGGAATTGGGAGGAGAAAATGGCAGGTAATAAAGTGTTGCAGTTAAAGGGAAAAATTATACCTAGAGGGCTGGTGCCTCTAGAAAGATTATTTGACAAGAATGATGTCCCACTGCAGCCAAGCAAAGTGATAGAAGAGAATCAGGTAGAGGACCTGAATTTGGGTACTGATGCTGATCCCAAGATTGTAAAATTGTCCAAGAAAGTCCCAGAAGAATATAAAAAGCTATATTAGAAATTATTTCAGTCTTACAAAGATGTGTTTGCATGGTCCTATCAAGATTTGAAAATTTTTGACATCAATATAATGCAGCACCAAATTCCACTAAAGGGAGATGCAAAGCCTCATAAGTAGAAGCTCAGACAAATAAATCACCTGCTGCTTCCCTCTATTGAGAAGGAGATTAAAAAGCTGTTAAGGGCCAAAATAATTGTGCCATTGAGGTACTCTGAATGGGTGGCAAACCTGGTCCCTGTCCGAAAGAAGAATGGATATATAAGGTTGTGTGTGGATTTCAGAAATTTAAATAGAGCATCCTTAAAGGATAATTATCCACTGCCTAAGATGGATCACATCCTGCAGAAGGTGGTTGGAGCGTCTAGGATGTCAATGATGGATGGATTCTTTGGTTATAACTAGGTCGATGTACTTACAGAAGATCAAAAGAAGATTGTTTTCACGACACCATGGGGTACATTTATGTATGCCAGGATGCCTTTTGGATTGATTAATGCAGGGGCCAATATTCAGAGGGCCATGGACATTGCTTTTGTTGAGGAGCAAGATAAATTTTTGGTAGTCTACCTTGATGATATCACTGTATTTTCCAAAAATGATACTGAGCACATTGAGCATCTGCGTAGAACCTTTGAGAAATGCAGAAGGTATGGTCTCTCTCTAAATCCTCAAAAGTCTTTATTTGCATTAGAAGAGGGTAAACTTTTGGGACACATTGTAACAAAAGATGGGGTGAAGATAGATCCTAAGAGGGTAGAGGTTACGAATGGTATTGCTTTTCCCAGAAACAAGAAGGAGGTACAGGTGTTCCTAGGGCGCATTAATTCCCTGAGAAGGTTTATTCCTAACTATACTGAAATAGTTAGGCATATAACCGACATGCTGAAAAAGATAATGAAGTTAAATGGTCGCAGGAATCACGAGAGGCCTTTATCAGGATAAAAAATGCTTTTGCAGAAGCCCCGGTGCTAGCTGGACCAGATTATGCTAAACCTTTCATGATCTTTTCTTTTGCATCACCTCATACAATAACATGAGTTTTATTGCAGAAAAAGGAGGAGGGGTACGAGCAGCGCATTGCCTTTTTCAGTCAGGGGCTCCGTGATGCAGAATTGAAATATAACATATTGGAAAAGCAAGCATACGCCCTAGTAAAATCCCTCAAAGCATTTTGCATGTATATCTTGCAGTCCCATATCACTGCATTTGTGCTTACAACGGCTGTAAAAGATATTCTTATCCAAGGAGATAGTGAAGGAAAAAGGGGGAAGTGGATTGCCAAGATACAGGAGTATGAATTAGACATCCGTCCTACTAAGCTGATCAAAGGACAGAGGCTTGCCAAAATCTTATCTGAATCAAACTATCAAGCTTTGGGTATAAAATTGTCCACAATAGCACGTGAGGAATCTGAGGAGAAAGAAGAGCGACAGGGAATTGGGGTAGCTTCTCCAAAAACACATATAAAGTACCTCACCAGTCAGTGGTACAGAGAAATATCAGTGAATGATCGAGGAATTCAACGTTCAACATTGAAGATCTTAAACCGTAATTCAGGGTTTTGAAGGCAGAGGGTAGCATTCGCAGAAAACATACTCTAAAGCTTTCTTTTCAGCACCATTTTCTTTCAGGAAATGACGAAATATCTATGTGATGTCATTTCTTTGTCGTGTTCCTAAAGAAATTTCTACCCAATGCATTTATTTCAGTAAGCAGGCCACAGGGTACAAACAGCTTTACAGAGTCATTCAGCAGTATGGGCATGCACGTTTCCGCCATTTTGTCTTAATGAGGCAATTCAATGTTCATCACCTACTCTCTTTTCGAGCTTTCTTTTTCTCCTATAAAGCTCCCGAAGAACAGATGATTTAGCGTTCCAAATTTTATCAAAAAATTATGCAGTGAACGGATTTTTGTATACATTTTGTTGAACTCTTGTATGAAGGCTCAGAGCCCGTAGGGTCTCAGTGAGGAGGAGTTCCATCTGTTAAGAGGATTCTGGTCTTTGGTATTTCACAGTGTGTAACCTTCTCTTTTATGTGTTATTTTAATAGATCATTTCATTTCATCCATTTTTCTTGTATCATGTTTCTGGAATGCGAGTGGCTCACAGATTCTTGGTATGGATTTATCCTAATTGATACCCATGCTCGGATTAGTCAAGCACTTTAAATATGGCTCATGCATAATATTCTGTTCCACTATTCATCTAAACCGTAGTTTTGCTATATTAGTTTCTTTGGGAGGGTGTTTTTAAAACGCTATTGTCATGTATGGATTCTTAGATTGGTAAGCCCATACATGGTGGTATTGTGTATCTGGATATTAGCTCAATGATAACTAATATTCTCTCAATATTTCCTTCACTACATACACCTTCTGATAATTTATTTCTGTGAGGTATTTCTGAATTGGCCCTCTTTACAGTAAGCTGTCTCTGAATTGTCTGTTGCTTTTATATTGGAGTTTTTCATGTTGCCTCTGCAGTATCCCCCTCTCTGTGTCAGTTTCTGAAGGTCTTGGTCCCATTCAGATTAATATTCCTTGTTTTTCAGGAAGTAGCATGAGAGCTTTTTTATTGATAACTTCCTACGTTATACCATATGCTCCTTGCTAATATAAGATGTCCTAGGCACTGGTCTATCACAACTCTAGGCTGTCTCTAGGAGCTACAACAGAAAGTATGCAACATGGGCACTCCTTGGATGAAGAATAAAATTCTGCATCCAACGAGTGTTCTCGCTCGAAATTTGAGTAAACTCATAAGGATATAAGTTGAAAATACGAGTTGAAAAAGTAGTTTTTTCATCCTCTCCAAAATTTGATGTTGTAATCTATTTTTTTATTATTTTTTTCACTATTATTTTATAATTTCCTTAGGAGACCCATTTTAGACCTTAAAATTCCTCTAATGATGTTAATTTCTCATTATTAAAGTTTTGGGTACTACTCAAGTCTGTGAATATAATTAACCTTTGATTTTTAATGTATGCAACAATCTTAATGGTTTATAGGGTGGAGATCCCTACCAAGGCATGTAATAATTTGGTGCCCACTTTTTCTAGCATTGTTGGTTATTCAATTACTTCTACAATCTCTTATTGAGGTCCCTCACATTCCTTGTTTTGTAATATGAACAATCTTATTTCTAGGCACTCATAATGCCCTTTGGAATATTTGTTTTCACATCTAAAGAAACATTCTTGAGCTCACTACTCTTCTATTTCCTTGGGTAAGAGATTGGTTTGTTGATATGTGGTTTGACCTTATTTGGAATGTTTTTGTCCTTGTTACTTGACATGGATCCTAATTGTTAAGGCTCTAGGTCTTGGCCATTACATTTCTATAATTATATTATTGTTGTTGTTAGTGGACAACTCATAATTTATTTGGAATTATACCATTCTCTCTCTCTCATACACACACCCCAAAGGACGTTTAGTTTTAAGGATCATCAAGAGATATTTGTAAGTAATGTGTAATGAAGTTGCTCTCTCGAAGTGGCATTGCAATTAATTTACCTTTTTAATTATTCTCAAGGTGTGACATATTCTTTCTATTTTTATGTTATTTGAATTATTTGGACCTTAGCATTTGGTAGTAGAGCAGATGATCCTTGGTTTAGCTCCTTTAGAAAAGGCATCTTACCCTTTTTCACTCAATCTCTTTTGGAGAAAATTGGAATTGGATGATAATTTTGTAATTGATGGAGAAAAGAGTGAAGTGCATTGGGTAAAAAATTCAAGATTTGGCATGCCATATTTTTGAAGTAGCACACTATACAACTTAGGATTTTTCTCTAGTCCTCAAATGAGGCTTAAATAGGTTGTTTCATCAAAATAACCCGATTTGAAGATTTAGTTGTCCAAATTGAGTACTAGGTGTGGAATTTGAAAGAAGAAACATTCAAGTATCTCTATTAATAAATTTAGGCTCAGGGACACCATAATTTTCATAGTACAAGGTATAGAAATTAGGGTTTTTTCTAAGTCTTGGAACCTTGCTTAACACATAGGGTCTACCAAAAAGATCAAATTTGGAGATTAAGAGGTTCAATTGAAATAAGGATGGTACTACTGGAAAGAGGACTTATAAAAGTATTACATGTTGAAATTTCATGTCTTGAGGTACTACAAGTGAGGAGTGATGAACTCTTGAAATAAGGCAAAAACAAGTTCTGGTAGTCTGAACATTGTGTAAATATTTCATCGCCATTAGAATTGGAGTAGTTCTAATAGGAAAATGGTTGCCCAGTGATGCAAGCCTCAAAACAAGGCCTTAGAAGGCTCGTCAACTAATAAAAAGTAACTCTTGATTGAAAGCTCGGTTTATGGTGATTCAAAAGTGGTTAGAAGGTACTCAAAGAGAATATATAGGTAGAAATTTTGGTATCGTTTGAGGACAAGTCCTTGAAAAATAACCATTGACATGGTGAGAAACAATACAATGCTTGTAGGAGCAACAAAAGTGGAAGATCCCACCAAGTGGAAGAGCGTGCCATGAGGGTTAAATAACTAGAAAATATGAGATTTTAGGGCTATAGTTTTTGTTTTGAGGTCATGATTCTCATCAAGTTGGTAACTTTATTAAATGTGATATACATGCAAAATATCTATAGGGACAATGTGGAACTTTGTAGCTATGGCATGTCTTCATAAGTTATATTTTAGCCCTTGAAATACATATAATGATTAATGTAAGACATGTTCTTCATGTCGACCTCAAAAGAGAGATTTTGAATTTTAAAATTTAAGTTTTTGGATCATGTAAGGTTAAGTCTGCCCCATTCAAAGAGCCACCCATTCGGCTAGCCAATCTTCTATATATACGAGGCATTCAACCTCATCCTCAAGCAAGCAATTCAGACCATTTGAGGCAAGAGAACAACATGAATATGAGGAAAATAATAAGATGAATCCGAAGTAGAGTGTTGGACGAATTTGAGGCAAAGAAAGGACAAATTGAAGGCAAAATTATCTAGGCATCTCAGGGCAACAGGTTTGAGTTTTACTGGTGCAGAAGAAGGGACGAAATTTGTCCCTATCAGATCAAATCAGATAGTTGTTTGACTTGACAAGGAGGTAGTTTGACGAAGGCTAAGTTTCTAGTCAGTTTGACTTCATGTTTGACTTGAAGAATTAGATGTATCTATGTTGAACTAGATAATTTATCTAAGGAAAAGGTTGTTGGGTCCGCCCCCCATTTAGATTTTCCCAGGGTAAATGCTTGTGTCTCTCGTTTGATGGTCTCTTTATGATTCTATTTTTCTACTATTGAAGATCTTTTGTGTAATTGTTTAATGATAAATGTGAATACAAGTGAATTTAAATGAATATCATTAGAAGTAATTATCGGTTAAGACTATGAAAAATCAACACAGTGATTGGTAATAGGCACCTTGATATAATATAATGAGATAAGTAGTCCTACATGATGTTAACATTCATGGATATAAAACTTAATACACGCCTTTCAATAATTTTATTTATTTATTATTATTGAATTTATTCTATAAGATTACATGCTGGAAATGGAGTAGTGGTTGATACGTCATACCCCTGGTAAAGGGTATAATTACAGATTACAAAATAATTTTCCTATAACTAAGAATACGATATTATTACTTATTACATACTAATTACTTATTATATAATACTATATAATATCCCTCTTGAGTTTTTAAGCGCAATATAGACAAGCACTAATTTCTGAAATACTAATAATTACTTCAAATGACGTAGACCTTCTTTTAACAATTCTAGTTTATCATTAAGAAAATACACTTCAAAAATTCAACCATAAGGACAATAGAGATCACAATGCACAAAGAGAACATAAGATTTACTGTGGGAAAATCCACTTGGGGGAAAACCCAACAACTTTTTTCTTAGAGAAATTCTTCAGTTCAACACGAGATACATCTAATGCAACTAGTCAACTATGAGGTCAAACAAACCAACAATGCCTATGGTCAAACCTAGTCAACAACCCTCAGGTCAAGCCTCCCAATCTGCCCAACAACTCGCTCTGATTTGATCTACCCTAGGGCGAATTTAGACCTCTAAAATATGCTTAGAAACTCGACCTTTCCAGAATTTTGCCGTGTCCATAATATGTTTCCCATAAACTGATGCCCAAAAATTGCGGAAAAACACATGTGCGAGCTAGATAGGGAGATGTGAGTTAGAGAGAGAAAGAAAGATGATCTTTGTCCTTCTTGTCCTTCGGTTGGATGCCTAGAAACTATCTTACGTGTGTGAGGTTGATTGGTGCCTTTGTGGAGGAGGTTGAATGCCTTTATATAGTGATATGCATGTCCAGAATAAGTGTGTCTCTTCACTGGGTCGACTTGACTTGAGGGAGGGTCGACTTGACTATTTTGGAGCCAAAAATTCAAAATTTAAATTTAAATTTCTTCTCTTTTAAATCCAACATGAAGAACCTATCTTATAATAATTATTTAAAAGGCTAAATAATCAAAATGACATGAAGAACATGTCTTACAAATTCTTTATTCATTGCAAGGGTTAAAATATAAATTATGATGATTTACCATAGCTACAAAATTCAACGCTCCCTCTTAGCTAGGGATGTATTTATAATGGCTAAAATGTTCTTTTAGTTGGACAATTTCTCTAAGAAAAGGTTATAAAAAATCATCAAAATTGTGACACATGATAATCCAACAACATCGACCATCTACCATAATTCGAGTCAACACTTTAGACCTATGGTACATCCTCACCATAATTTTGGTTAGTGCTTCAAACACATGGTAAATCCACTGCATCAACTAATCACCATCATTCGGGTCAGTGATTCATACCTAGGGTATATCGTTACCATAATTTGTGTCAATACTTCAGACACATGAGATATCATTTAGCATCAACTAGTCACCATTATTCGGGTTGGTACCTGATACATGTCATCCCAACTAGTCTTGGTTCACCATCATTTGGGTCAATGACACATGGTGAATCACCAAAGGCAAAACCCTAACTGCACAATCCTAGGCCTATTGCTAAATGAACCTGATGCTTTAGGACCATTCTTCCTCATTCAGGTCAACATACAAGACACAAGAATAATTGTCCTTTGTCGAACCATTCTCCCTAATTTGGGTCAATATACTTAACATAGGGAGAATGTCAATCTCAATGCTATCCCATCAACACTCACTCTCAGCGAGAGAGGCATTCTCAACAAGTTCAAGCTTGTCCCTAAAGTATACAAACTTTGGTTTGAACTTCGGTTTGGACAAAGGCTTTCTAAAAATATCAACAATATACTCATAAGTGGAGACATATTGGAGCTTCACTGCTCCCTTCTATACCATGCCATGGATGAAGTGATATTTGATCTCAATGTGCTTCAACTTATCATGGAAAAATGGATTCTCTGTCAGTTTCACAGAACTTTGAATATCACAAAATATCACATTAGGCTCTAACACATGATCAAATACTTCTTGAGTAACTTCCGAAGCAACACTGCTTCATAACTTGTAGAAAATCCACATAGATTCAACTCATCTTGTAATATGCTAAAACAAAATGCTTGAATATATTCTACAAATTGTGGAAACCAATTACGATCGCACAATCACATGAAAAAAGAGAGAATTTCAATCTCACAACAAAAATATGTATCTGGGGAAAGCCTTAGTTAAAAACTCCACTATTTGTATATTGAATTAATTTAATAATATGAAACAATACAATGCTTCTCTCAGGCTTGAGAGCTCTCTGCACTATCTCTTATTGTCTCACTCTAATCTGAGCAGGTTTGGTCCAATAATTAACCAATTCCTTGCCCCTGTTTGACCAGCCTTGCTCACGCATTCCCGAGGGAATAAAATCCCTATTAATTAGGAAATTACCTTAAATTGATTGCACAATTCATCTAAGGCATCCTGATGACCTCATGCATGACCTGTACAATTTTCTAATTATACAACTTATAGTCTACTTCCCTTCAACTCCAATCTCAAATGGGTCACTCTTAGAACTGACATGCAACAAATATTTCTAGTGAATTATCAACTATTTGATTTATTATTGCATGTGAATTAATTCAGATTTAATTCACTAGACCTCTCACTATCTCATCCATTAGTTAGAACTAGTTAAACTGATTTTAACTCAAATAATTAAGTTAAAAAATTACAACTCCAAATAAACTGCAATTGGACCCCCTAAAACTTAGAGTGAACTCTACATGCCTCCAGTTTGACCCCAACTTGAATTGACTAAGCTAACTAAGTCTTCCCAACTCAGTTAACTTGTACAAACTGTCATGTGATGTGGAATTACAATTTCCTTCTAGTTTAATTAAGGGAAAATTAAATTAGAAGCCCTTATTGTTGCCATTTTCAACACTCCCACTCAACAAGAAAGAGATTGTCTGCTACCCCGAGCCTGCCTCTGTGGACCTCGAATTTACCTCTTGACAATGCCTTCTTCAAGATGTTTGCATCTTTCTCCTTTGTGGGAATGTACTCTAATGACATAATCCTCCTTTTCACATAATCTCTGATATGGTGATACAAGATATCAATATGTTTGGACCTGTCATGAAAAATTGGATTAACCGAGAGTTTGATGCAACTTTGGTTATGACAATAAATTACTGTCGGATCCATATGTCGAAAAAACAAACCAACAAGTATCTTCCTCATCCAGATGGCCTCACATGTTTCCTGATTGGTCGCCATGTACTTTGCCTCTGCTGAACTTAGTGCAATTGATCTTTGTTTCCTATTGTACCAGGAAATTGTTGTTGATCCAAGATGCAAAAGCCGTCTGATGTGCTCTTCCTTTCAGATGGACTCCCTGCCAAATCTGGATTTTGTGAAGCCTTGAAGCTTCATTCCCTATGTCCGTTTGTACCATAGCCCAAACTATGTAGTGCCTCTGAGGCATCTCAACATATGCTTGTTTGCCTTCCAAAAAAGCTTGGTAGGCTTAACCATAGCTTGAATAAGTTGGTTAACCGCATAGCATATGTCTGGTCATGTGTCAACCAAATGCATGAGTGAACCCACAAACCATCTACTACTTCACTTGAAGTAGCATCCTCCTTCCTCCAATTTCTTGCTATAGGAGTCTTCATGGGTTTTTTTCCCTCCATGTGGAACTTCCTCAGAATCTCATTGGCATACTTGCCCTGAGATACAAATAATTCCCCATCCATTTTCTAAATTTACAATTCCGGGAAATAGTGCAAGATCCCCATGTCCTTCATCTCAAATTTTCTTGCAAGATCCTCTTTGCAAGAATTGATCAGTTGCTCATCACCTTTCAGTATCAAATCATCGACATAAAGTACAATGATAAAAAGTTTACCTTCTACCACGATATGGTAAACGTTCGCATCTTCTTCAATCTTGGTGAAGCCCAATCCGTTGAAGTAGTTGTCGATCCCGATGTACCAAGCACAAGGTGCTTGCTTCAGCCCATACAATTCTCTCTTGAGTATGCACACATGCGACTCTCTGTCGAAGGTCTCAAAACCTTCTGGCTACACAATGTACACCTCTTCCTCAATCACCCCATTGAGGAAAGTTGTCTTTACATTCATTTGATGTATTTTCCATCTCATCTAAGCTGAAAGTGCAAGGATGGATCTGATTAATGAGTACCTTGCAACTGGTGTAAAGTTCTCATTGTAATCAATCCCCTCCACTTGAGAGAACCCTTTGGCCACAAATCTAGCCTTATGTTTCTCCACACTCCCATATGTTGCTTGCTTCTCCTTGTAGGTCCACGTGGATCCTACAATTGACTTCCCCTCCGGTATTGGGACAACTTCTCATGCATTGTTTCTGATAATGGAGTCATACTCCTCAACCATGGCAACAACCCAAATTGGTTGTTGCACTGCTTCTTATAAAGAGGATGGCTCTATCTCTACACTCTCGCTCATAAGAGCCATGTAGCCAGTGTACCTCTCTCAAGACCTTCTCTGCGTTCGTGGTGATTTGGGTTCTTCCACATTATCTCTAGCACCTGTCAACGTTTCTAGTGCACTTCCTTCCACCTCAGGATGTATCTGCATCAGTGGGTGCTTCCACTCTTTGTTCATTTGCTTGTGGTTGCTCCACATCTAGAGGTTCTTCTTTTGGAGCTAAGTGCTCCTCAACTACATGCAACTGAAGCTCCCTCTCAAGGGAAATTTGCATGGCCTTCTCTTCATTGAATTTAACATCTCTTCTAATCACTATCATCCTATGTGATGACAAGTTGTAGGAATTTACAGGGTAATTTCTGTAGATCAAGAACCAAAGGTCACCGCTCACAAACAGATCACAAATCGGTACACTAGTATAATCACGTGGTTAAAACCCTCAAAGAGGGAAATATTCTACGCCTTGAGCCAATGCGACCACTTCAGGGAATTTATTAATATAAAAAGAAAAGTTACATATGTTTCTCTCATAAACGGTTACTGGACAGATGACCCTCCATGCTATTTAAATAGAGATCATGGACCAATTGGGTGTTAAGCCACAGATCAAGTGCCGTTAATACCGAGGTGAGAGATAACCGTAAGATCACTACAAATCATGACCGTCAGATTATAAGTTACAAAGGTACATGGGAAAAAAACACACTTTACCTAACTCTACACTAGACTAAGTTATTCTTAACTATTTCCTATGTGTCGAAATATCCTAACATCCCCCCTTAAGAAAAAATTGGGATAGGATTGAAGGATTTACAAAGATGACACAAAAGGAGCCTATTTCCTATTTGTCGAAATATCCTAACATCCCCCCTTAAGAACAAATTGGGAAAGGATTGAAGGATTTACAAAAGTGACACAATAGGAGAAGGAAGGAGACATTAGAGCCTATCCCCCCTTAATGACAACTTTTCTGAACTCCAAGCATGGATCGAAGTTTGGTAAACTTCGCTTCTGTGAGAGCCTTTGTAAAGATATCGACTACTTGATCATTGGTTGGACAGTACTGCACTTCAAGAACATGATCATGAATGAGCTTTCTGATGAAGTGTATGTGGAGTTCAATGTGTTTCATACGCTGATGCTGAACTGGATCTTTACATAGCTGAATGGCACTCTGATTATCACACCAAAGGGTAGTTGGATGCTGCTGATAAAGACCAAATTCAGACAGGATCTGACGAAGCCACATGGCTTCCTTGCTGGCTTCAACTGCACCACGATACTCTGCTTCTGCTGAAGAAAGAGAGATGGCACTTTGTTTCTTACAAGACCAAGTAATAGGTCCTGAACCAAGAGTGAATACATTTCCTGCAGTAGACTTTCGATCATCAGGGTCACTAGCCCAATCAGAATAAGTGAAACCAATCAACAATGGAGATGTTCTCAGACCAGAATAACCTTAACTAAATTGTACCCTTTAATATATCGAAGTATTCTTTAGTCGCTTCTGCTGACTTTCATGAGGTTATAAGCAAACCGAGCGACAAGACCAACTAAAAAGAAGGTCGTGATCGGTATAAGAAGGCTGTACTTCACTTCTAACAAGTTGACTAAAGATAAGGCATCAACTTCAGGGTAAAGGCTACTTGACCGAAAGCTTCATTCGTCAATTTGAAGGAGAAGGAGCGGAATGCTGTGCTCATGGAAAGGGTAGAAGATCATGTATACTGACCGAGAGGGATTCGAACTCTGGATCGCAAGATTTTGATCGATGAAAGACCAAGGAAATAATGCAAGTGTCCTAAGTCTGTCATTTCAAACTTCTTTTTGAGGCTAGACTTCACATGGTTTATATGGTTTGGATCACTACCAGTAATGATAAGATCATCAACATAAAGAACAAGGATGGTGAAGGACTTACCCACTTTCTTGGTGTAGACAGTGTTGTCAGAATGACACCTAGAAAAGCCATTATTTAAGAGAAATCTATCCATTTTGGCATACCAAGCCCGAGGAGCTTGTTTGAGACCATAGAGAGACTTCCTAAGGCGACAAACAAGGCTGGAGTCTTTTTGGATAAAGCCAGGGGGTTGTTCTATGTAGATTTCTTCATGCAAATCTCCATGTAAGAAGGCGGATTTAACATCCATCTGATGGACTTCCCATTTAAAGGAGGTAGCAAGGGAAAGAACAAGGCGGATAGAATTCATTTTGGCAACAGGGGAGAAGGTTTCAGTATAGTCAATGCCTTCAACTTGTGAAAATCCTTTAGCAACAAGATGAGCTTTATGTCTATCCACTTTTCCATCTGGTCCAAACTTGGTTTTGTAAACCCATCTGCATCTGACAAGTTTTATTCCGTTTGGAAGAGGAACAAGATCCCAAGTATCGTTTTCCAATAAGGAACGATAATCTTCATTCAAGCTTCATCCCAATCTAGATGACCGGAGGCTTCTTCAAAGGTTTATGGATCAAGTTTTTCTAGAACTTGAGCCAATAAGGAAGAAGCTATTTTGAACTGAGAATGTGTACATCATCGATCGACAGGGTCACCTGCAAGAGAACTTGCTGCATCCCGAGTACAACGAACCCATATTGGAAGCGGTGGAGTATAAGGAACAATTTCAAGAGGTAGAGGAGGATTTTCATCCTTGCTATCATCATCTGAACTAGAAGGAATGCTATTAAAAATAGAAGAGAGAGAGAGAGGTGGCACATATTCCGAATCAAGCTCGCAGGCGAAAGGTGGCACACCGGCGAACTAGGCTCGTAGGCCGATATATTTTCATCAAAATTTACATCTCTTCTAATGATTATATTTTTGGATTTTGGTTGAAGAAGTCTATATCCTTTGACATCTTCAAAATATCCAAAAAAAATACATTTTTCACACTTAGGTTCAAATATTTTAGTGTTTCGTGATTCCGGAATATACCAAGTGCATCACTTCGAAAAACATGAAAGTGACTTACATATGGTTTTATTGAGCTCCGAGATTCTTCTCGAGTTATATTCTTTAAAACCTTAGTAGGAGTGTGATTTACTATGTAATTTGCATAGTTAATTACTTCTACCCTAAAATTGAGACTAAGTCCTTTAGATTCAAGCATACAATTAGCCATTTCTTTTAAGGTGCGATTATTCCATTCAGCTACACCATTTTGTTGTGGAGTATATGGAAAAGTATGTTGCAATTGAATGCCATGCTCAGTGCAAAAGTTGATAAATTTGTTGTTAACATATTCTTCGCCATTGTCTGATCTTAACTTAAGAATTTGATGTCCAAATTGTTTCTCAACAAAGGTCTTAAAGGCCAAGAACATGTTAAAAAATTCACTCTTGAGTTTTAGGAAATATACCCAAGTGTGTCTGGAAAAATCATCAATGAAGGTTAAGAAGTACTTGCAACCAGAGAAAGAAACAACAGGAAGTGGGCCACATAAATCACTGTGCACAAGCTGCAAAGGCGTTGAAGCTTGCCAAGAGGCACGTTTGCCAAAACTATCTCGATGATGTTTTTTGAGTACACATCAAGAGAAAGCATCATCCCGGCAAGATACCATAGGAAGGTCCGTCACCATATTTTCCTTACATAGAGTTTGAAGAGAGTGATAGTTTAAGTGACCAAATCGCTCATGCCAAAGTTTGCTCACATCATCATTATGAGCAAAAAAAACAGAGGGAAGAGATGATGACCCAAATTTGTCAAACTTATACAACCTTGTGGAATCATCAGCAATGCTAGTAGCTAAAATATGTTTAGGATATTTGAGGTCCTTGATTACAACATCATGAGGTGAGAATTCTACTATTTTCCCTTCACCTGAATGAGTTATCTCACAAACAAATAGAAGAAGAAGTTGCATGACAAGATATGAACACATAGTACATCATTAAACCTACCCTACGTATAGATGAATGGTTCAATATCCTGCCAACACTATTAGGTTCATCATCACCAACATAAATATGTTTGGTGTTACAATCATTTAAAGAAGAAAACATGGATTTATTTTTAGCCATGTGGTAAGAAGCACCATAATCAATGAGCTAGTCATGAGAGGGAGAAGAAGAAGATACATTTAATGCATAACCAGATCTTGATGCTTGACAACTACAAGAAGAGATTTCCATGCCCGAAGATGAAGGTGAAGAGTGCTCCAAATTGGTGTTGTGCTTCTTCATTTATACTTCTAAGGCTTCCATCTTCTTAAAACATTTGGACTCTATATGGCCATCCCAATTGCAAAAGTTGCAATGTCTATCTGTATTCTTCCCTTTGTTTTGATTTGCCTTATTATTTTGGTGATTTGATTTTCAAATATATCGAAATTTAGACTCCTGTTTGGTTTAGGACCATATTTTTTAGGATACTGCTTCTTGGGATTCTTTTGATATGGTTGTTGTTGGGTTGTTAAGGCTTTCTTAGAAGCGTTTCCAGCAGTGATAAGACCAAGGTGTAAAAGTTTTTCTTGTTCTCTTATCAAAGAATCACAAAAGGCATCAAAAGAGGAATTCTTGTAGGTGGTTCCTGAAGAAATGATGGCTTGTTTGGTGGAATGGAAGACAGAAACAAATACAGAGTATGCAGGACCAAGCTTAGCAAGAATGCAATATATGAGGCTACCATCGTCCTTTTTGATCTTACAACCTTCTAAAAGAATTCTGAGGATCTTAAATTTGGACAAAAAATTTTCAATGGAGGAGAAATTATTGGGGTCGAAAGTAAGCAACTCATTTTCAAGCTGGTGGGCCCAGATCTGATTTTGAATGCCAAAAACAATTTTTAGCTTTTCCAGGGCCTCATCAAGGGTGTCAATGTGAAGGATATGAAATCGAAGATCTTGAGCAATGGACATTCCTATAAACCCTGGTGCTTGATTTTGTTTATTTTCCCATTTAACAGCTTTATCATCATCAGAAGGTTTAGTTTCTTGTCCTGTAGCGATTCTATAAAGCCCTTTACTTCTAAGTATATTTACCATGTGAGGTAGCCATTGGAAATAATTGGTGCTGTTAAGAATAACTGGGCATGTACTTTCCATTTAAAAAAAAAAACTGAAGCTGAGAAAAGTTAAAACTAACTGCTCCAACGGAAAGATCTCGAAAAATTAGGCCGTTTAAAAAAAAACGGCTCGAAAAACGGCTTTCAGATGAAAACATTATGCCTTTTGAAAAATCTGAGTTGTAGATGTTGAATAGTTACAGGGATGGGATGAAGTGCGGCTTTTTAAAAAAAAATTCCGCCCCTTTGAACAAAAACTTTTTACAAAAGAAGCTTGAGAATGAGACTTGAACCCAAGACCTCTATTCTCATAAATGAACCCCTCTATTTTATAAAAGGATCATGGTTTTTTTTGTTTTTTTTTTCACTCTTTGGTGTGCATGCCTTTTCCTGCACAAAAAACACAAAAAATCGAGAAAAAGAAAAACGTAATGCAAACCCTTGCGGCAGAATGTTAGATTCAGTTAGCCTTACCGGTAACTATCACTTTTTTCACTATTTCTGATTTCTCAAGATCGCACAAAGACACAGGGAAAGAGCATACGTAGCAAAAAAAATCCCCTTTCCTGTTTCTAATTTGCCGAGATCGCACAGAACGCACAACAAAGAGCATACACAGAGAAGAGGGTATAGATCCAGCAAA